>OX155906.1:23106833-23241040 GCA_944588485.1 Phosphuga atrata
ACAAGACTAGACAGACAAGACTAGACAGACAAGACTAGACAGACAAGACTAGACAGACAAGACTAGACAGACAAGACTAGACAGACAAGACTAGACAGACAAGACTAGACAGACAAGACTAGACAGACAAGACTAGACAGACAAGACTAGACAGACAAGACTAGACAGACAAGACTAGACAGACAAGACTAGACAGACAAGACTAGACAGACAAGACTAGACAGACAAGACTAGACAGACAAGACTAGACAGACAAGACTAGACAGACAAGACTAGACAGACAAGACTAGACAGACAAGACTAGACAGACAAGACTAGACAGACAAGACTAGACAGACAAGACTAGACAGACAAGACTAGACAGACAAGACTAGACAGACAAGACTAGACAGACAAGACTAGACAGACAAGACTAGACAGACTAGACAGACAAGACTAGACAGACAACAAGACTAGACAGACAAGACTAGACAGACAAGACTAGACAGACAAGACTAGACAGACAAGACTAGACAGACAAGACTAGACAGACAAGACTAGACAGACAAGACTAGACAGACAAGACTAGACAGACAAGACTAGACAGACAAGACTAGACAGACAAGACTAGACAGACAAGACTAGACAGACAAGACTAGACAGACAAGACTAGACAGACAAGACTAGACAGACAAGACTAGACAGACAAGACTAGACAGACAAGACTAGACAGACAAGACTAGACAGACAAGACTAGACAGACAAGACTAGACAGACAAGACTAGACAGACAAGACTAGACAGACAAGACTAGACAGACAAGACTAGACAGACAAGACTAGACAGACAAGACTAGACAGACAAGACTAGACAGACAAGACTAGACAGACAAGACTAGACAGACAAGACTAGACAGACAAGACTAGACAGACAAGACTAGACAGACAAGACTAGACAGACAAGACTAGACAGACAAGACTAGACAGACAAGACTAGACAGACAAGACTAGACAGACAAGACTAGACAGACAAGACTAGACAGACAAGACTAGACAGACAAGACTAGACAGACAAGACTAGACAGACAAGACTAGACAGACAAGACTAGACAGACAAGACTAAACAGACAAGACTAGACAGACAAGACTAGACAGACAAGACTAGACAGACAAGACTAGACAGACAAGACTAGACAGACAAGACTAGACAGACAAGACTAGACATACAAGACTAGACATACAAGACTAGACAGACAAGACTAGACAGACAAGACTAGACAGACAAGACTAGACAGACAAGACAAGACTAGACAGACAAGACTAGACAGACAAGAGTAGACAGACAGGAGTAGACAGACAGGACTAGACAGACAAGACTAGACAGGCAAGACTAGACAGACAAGTCTAGACAGACAAGACTAGACAGACAAGACTAGACAGACAAGACTAGACAGACAAGACTAGACAGACAAGACTAGACAGACAAGACTAGACAGACAAGACTAGACAGACAAGACTAGACAGACAAGACTAGACAGACAAGACTAGACAGACAAGACTAGACAGACAAGACTAGACAGACAAGACTAGACAGACAAGACTAGACAGACAAGACTAGACAGACAAGACTAGACAGACAAGACTAGACAGACAAGACTAGACAGACAAGACTAGACAGACAAGACTAGACAGACAAGACTAGACAGACAAGACTAGACAGACAAGACTAGACAGACAAGACTAGACAGACAAGACTAGACAGACAAGACTAGACAGACAAGACTAGACAGACAAGACTAGACAGACAAGACTAGACAGACAAGACTAGACAGACAAGACTAGACAGACAAGACTAGACAGACAAGACTAGACAGACAAGACTAGACAGACAAGACTAGACAGACAAGACTAGACAGACAAGACTAGACAGACAAGACTAGACAGACGTGACTAGACAGACAAGACTAGACAGACAAGACTAGACAGACAAGACTAGACAGACAAGACTAGACAGACAAGACTAGACAGACAAGACTAGACAGACAAGACTAGACAGACAAGACTAGACAGACAAGACTAGACAGACAAGACTAGACAGACAAGACTAGACAGACAAGACTAGACAGACAAGACTAGACAGACAAGACTAGACAGACAAGACTAGACAGACAAGACTAGACAGACAAGACTAGACAGACAAGACTAGACAGACAAGACTAGACAGACAAGACTAGACAGACAAGACTAGACAGACAAGACTAAACAGACAAGACTAGACAGACAAGACTAGACAGACAAGACTAGACAGACAAGACTAGACAGACAAGACTAGACAGACAAGACTAAACAGACAAGACAGACAAGACTAGACAGACAAGACTAGACAGGCAAGACTAGACAGACAAGACTAGACAGACAAGACTAGACAGACAAGACTAGACATACAAGACTAGACATACAAGACTAGACAGACAAGACTAGACAGACAAGACTAGACAGACATGACTAGACAGACAAGACTAGACAGACAAGACTAGACAGACAAGAGTAGACAGACAGGAGTAGACAGACAGGACTAGACAGACAAGACTAGACAGGCAAGACTAGACAGACAAGTCTAGACAGACAAGACTAGATGGACAAGACTAGACAGACAAGACTAGACAGACAAGACTAGACAGACAAGACTAGACAGACAAGACTAGACAGACAAGACTAGACAGACAAGACTAGACAGACAAGACTAGACAGACAAGACTAGACAGACAAGACTAGACAGACAAGACTAGACAGACAAGACTAGACAGACAAGACTAGACAGACAAGACTAGACAGACAAGACTAGACAGACAAGACTAGACAGACAAGACTAGACAGACAAGACTAGACAGACAAGACTAGACAGACAAGACTAGACAGACAAGACTAGACAGACAAGACTAGACAGACAAGACTAGACAGACAAGACTAGACAGACAAGACTAGACAGACAAGACTAGACAGACAAGACTAGACAGACAAGACTAGACAGACAAGACTAGACAGACAAGACTAGACAGACAAGACTAGACAGACAAGACTAGACAGACAAGACTAGACAGACAAGACTAGACAGACAAGACTAGACAGACAAGACTAGACAAGACTAGACAGACAAGACTAGACAGACAAGACTAGACAGACAAGACTAGACAGACAAGACTAGACAGACAAGACTAGACAGACAAGACTAGACAGACAAGACTAGACAGACAAGACTAGACAGACAAGACTAAACAGACTAGACAGACAAGACTAGACAGACAAGACTAGACAGGCAAGACTAGACAGACAAGACTAGACAGACAAGACTAGACAGGCAAGACTAGACAAACAAGACTAGACAGACAAGACTAGACAGACAAGACTAGACAGAGAAGACTAGACAGACAAGACTAGACAGACAAGACTAGACAGACAAGACTAGGCAGACAAGACTAGACAGACAAGACCGCACAAGCAAGACTAGGCAGACAAGACCAGACTAGGTAGTTGTGCTAATTCATTCAATTTCTAGATTTATTTTCTTATATCTTGAAGAGGAACAAAAGGTTTTCGCCGATTTTTCGCAGTTGGCTCATGTACAGACCTGTGGTGCATTTAATGAAGGCGCATCAGCTAGAGGTCGGTTGTGGTGGATTAAGTGCGTTTGGGGTGTTAATTGGTTGTTTTATTTGTTTTCAGATTATTTTGAAAAGTTCGTCGAATATTAGGAAAGGGCACTCATACGATGTGGTTAAAGAGTGGCTCAGGGAAGGCTTAGTTACCGTTGATTCAAGTAAGTTTCAAAGTTTTCAGGTTTCGAGATTTTTGGAGATAATCGTCATGTTAGGTTGAGTCAGATTGCGCGAAATTAAGACTCTTCATGTTAGGTAGCCAAAGATTTCCAATAAGAACAACAGATCAGCTAAGGCGCAAAAGCGCAAACCTACTTACTGGTAGACGGAGGAGGTGGCTGTAGCAAGGAGAGAAACCATCCGCAAAAAGAGGATCGCAGTGCGAAACAACGCCCGAGACTTAACAAAGGAAGCCAAAGAAAGGCACCAGGAGAACTACAAGGTAGCCAAAAGACACCTAACAACGGTAATAAAGAACGCCGAAACGGAAGCGTGGAGACAGCTAACCGCACAAGTTGACTGCGACGTTTGGAGCATGAGGTACAAAATCGTCACGAAGAAGCTGAGGCAGGAGTTCTCGCTCCAGATGAGCCTCAAAGAGAAGAAATAAATCGTACAAACTCTATTCCCGCAATGGGAAAAAATAAAATGGGTATACCCACGAGTTTCTTAAGCAGATATCCCCAGGTTTGAGGAAGAAAAACCATTAACCGCAGCTAAAAACCTAAAGGCGAAAAAAGCTCCCGGACCAGACGGGTTCTCCGCAGAACTGATAAAGACCGCAACAGCAACCTATCCAGAGTTCATCAACAGAGTCATGAACAAGTTACTGACAGAGGGGATCGTCCCCTGGCATTAAAAAAGGGCGCGACTGGCCCTGATAGAAAAGAAGCAGAAAGACTCTACCCTCGCGAAAAGCGAGGTTGCGCGCACGGATAAACGTGGCGCTGGAAGCCGGAGAGGGGCTATCTGACCACCAGTACGGCTTTTGAAAGAAAAGGAACACGGTGCATGCGTTACTCGAGGTCAAAAGGCTGGCCCATTAGGCCAACACCGGAACCTACCACACCAGAAAACTCTGTGCGCTGGTGACGCTAGACGTCCAAAATGCCTTCAACTCGGCAACATGGGACGGCATAGTGGAGGCAATCAAAAAAAGGGAAAAATTCCCAAGCTACCTCTTGAAAGTGATCCAGAACTACTTGTCAGACTAGAAACTCATCCTTGACGACAACGAGGAGTACGAGGTGACGTGCGTAGTACCCCAGGGATCAGTACTGGGCCCCACTCTATGGGACATCCTTTACGACGGGCTTCTAGACATCCCAATGCCACAAAGGATAACACTGGTTGGATTCGCAGACGACCTGAGAAAACGAACATAAACGAGGCACTGGACCAGGTTCATCGCTGGATGGAGCCAAAACAACTGAAATTGGCGCCCCACAAGACAGAACTGGTAATCCTGGTCGGGCGGCGCAAACTGACCAAAATGACCATAGAGATCATGGGAGCGAGAATCCCATCACAGGAATCCGTGAAATACCTCGGAGTCCAACTGCGCAGAAATATGAACATGACGGCGCACGTCAACTGGGTCGCCAAGAAAGCAGATTCCGCAGCCACTGCCCTCACAAGGCTAATGCCCAACGTAGGTGGTCCTAGAGCTAGCAAGCGGCGGATACTCTGCTCTGTCGTGAATTCAATACTGCTCTACGCGGCGCCTTTCTGGCAAGATGCCGTTAAAATACAGAGAAACAAAAACATTCTCGAGAAGGTGGCAAGGCGCGGACCATGCTCCGGATTATCAGCGCATACCGTACCGTGTCCACAGAAGCTGCCTGGATGGATGAGCGAGCTCGCGTACACAAAGGAGGCAAGGTAGATAAGGCAGAAGCCCGCAGACGCCTGCAACGCAGAAGGCAAGAAATGTGGGAAACGGAAACCGGGAAGGCTACATGGACCAAGCGCTTGATTCCTGACATCCTACCACGTAACCCAGATGATAAGCGGACACGGATGCTTTAGAGCCTATCTACACAGGTTCAAGGTCGCTGAGACAGAGGAGTGCTGCTACTGTGGCCAGCCAGATACCGCTGAACATACTTTCTTCTTCTGCGAGAGATGGGAAAACGACAGACGCCTGGCAATGTCAGGTTAGTATTGAGTAACTTTATAGGTTAAATTACTCAATACTAACCTGACATGACTGGGAACATAAGAAGTGACTTAATACTAACCTGACATGACTGGGAACATAAGAAGTGACTTAATACTAACCTGACATGAGTAAGAAGCTAAGAAGAGACTTATAGAGACTGACAAGGTCTTTATCTTTAGTATTGAGTAATTTAACGCATAAAGTTGCTCCATACTAACCTGACATGACTGGGAACCTAAGAAGTGACTTAATACTAACCTGACATGTAATTTTTGATATCTAATTTCTTAGGTTTATAGTCATGTCAGGTTAGTATTAAGTCACTTCTTAGTCTCTATTAAGTATCTTAGCTTCCTAGTTATGTCAGGTTACTATTAAGTAACTTCTTAGGTTCCCAGTCATGTCAGGTTAGTATTGAGTAACTTTATAGGTTAAATTACTCAATACTAACCTAACATGACTGGGAACCTAAGAAGCTACTTAATAGTAACCTGACATGACTAAGAAGCTAAGAAGAGACTTTATAGAGACCTTGTCATGTCAGGTTAACATTAAGTAATTTCTTAGGTTTTTAATTTATAAACCTAAGGTTTTATTTAGGTTTTTTTAATTCTGCCCCCACGATCTTCACCAGGGTGTTTGACAGGTGCCTACGCGAAGGTGTCTTCCCGGACGTATGGAAAAGGCAACGCCTTGTCCTGATACTAAAACCCGGGAAGCCCCCCGGGAACCATCGTACCGCCCACTGTGTATGCTTGACACGGCGGGCAAGATCCTGGAGAAGATCATCCAGGAGCGCCTCCGCGGCTGCGTGGGTCACCAATTGATGGACAACCAGTACGGTTTAAGACCTGCGAGGTCGTCTACGGATGCGGTAGAAGTGAAGCGCTTGGTCACCAGCCACATTTGAGGACCACTTAGGAGGAGGAGACTCTGTCTCATGGTTGCACTGGATGTGAAAGATGCTTTTAACTCTGCAAGATGGGACAAGATCTGTGAGGCCCTCTGCCGGGACTTCAACGTCCCAGGGTACTTGAGAAAAATCATCTCAAACTACCTCAGTGACAGATTACTATTCGCGGAGACGACGACTGGAGTCAGGGAGTTCAGCATTACTGCAGACGTTCCTCAGGGGTCGGTTCTTGGTCCGGACTTATGGAACATCCTGTACAACGGATTACTGAAGCTGCCCCTGCCAGGGGACAGTCGGCTGGTAGCGTAGGCAGACGACGTGGCGGTTCTCATACCCAGCAAAGACTGTGACGCCATCGCTGCACTGTTCGAGGAAGCCATGGAGACTATCTGGGAATGGATGGAGTCAGTCGGCCTCTCCCTGGCCGTACAGACGAGGCAGTGCTGTTCACTGACAGAAATGTCAGGACCTCAATGGTACTAACCTACCGGGGATGCACCATCAGGAGAAAACCTGCCATCAAGTACCTGGGAGTGATGCTGGACCAGAGGCTCAACTTCAAGAAGCACCTCAGATACGCAGGAAACAAAGCTGCTACAAATGCCGCAGCTATTTCCAGGATACTGCCCAATATTGGAGGTCCGCGCGGTGCCAGGAGAATGGTGCTCGCCTGCGTTAGCACCTCGATACTTCTGTATGCGGCGCCGACCTGGGCAGAAATGACGGAGGTTCCCGCGTACCTAAGGCTGATAGGCCCCACAAACAAGACGAGTGCACTCAGGATCGCATGCGCCTACCGGACTGTATCCGCCGATGCAGCACAGGTCATCTCTGGCCTGCCGCTAATAGACCTGCTAGCAAAAGAGCGCATGCGACAATACAAAAAGAAGAAGGTGTCGGCTCAGGACGATCCCCAACCGGAGGGGGCCGACAACGATCTAGCATTGACCGAGAGGGCGATCACCCTAACACAGTGGCAGGAAAGATGGATCACATCAAATAACGGTCGCTGGACCTACCGCTTAATCACGTCCATCGAGCCGTGGATCTGCAGGATGCATCAGCTAGGTGTTAAGTCATTTCTTAGGTTCATAATTATCTCAGCTTAGTTTTAAGTCATTTCTTAGATTATTGGTCAAGTTAGATCAAGTACTGGTCAGTGGAGACAAGCTTTGTCAGATTAGGTTAGGACAGGTCTTCAGATGGATAAAGAAGACAAGACAAAATTAGATAACATAAGAAGTCCTCCTCGGTGGCGTAGTTGACAATATACTCGCCTTTCAATGCGGGACACTGGGATTCGAATCCTGGTCGGGGAGACAACAACTAGGGCTGTTTTCACTAACCGTCCGAGCTGCCCACCTTGAATGAATCCAAAATATGCGATACCAGGGTGGCGCATACTAAAAGCCAAGGTGGAAAAAAGACAGGTCTAGACAAGATTAGATTAGGCTAGACAAGACAATACAAGACTAGAGAAGATCAAATAAGTCCATACAAGTGTATATAGGACTAGTTTTAATTCTAATCTGTTTTAGGGTCGCTTTGGCACAGAAATCGCAAGCTTATAACGCCGGCGTTCCATTTCAACATTTTGGACAGCTTTTTGGACGTTTTCAACGAGAAAGCTTTCGAGCTCGCGGATCTGTTGTTGCCTTTTGCGGATGGCAAGTCGATCAACGTTCAGGACCACATTGTGAATTGTACTTTGGATATAATTTGTGGTGAGTAAAAGGTTTTCAAGTTTCCGAGGTTTTCTTTAAGTTTTTTAGATAGTTTTCAAATTTTCAATTTTCAACTTTTCCAAATTTTCTATTAAAATTGTTTCAGAAACGTCGTTGGGTGTCGAATTCGGAGCGATGAAGAAGACCTCTCCTTACGTAACCGCTTTGAAAACGTGAGTTTTAATCCCATCCAGTGCGCTCTAATCCTGCTATCTAGTCTCAGCCGATCCCATCAAATTCTGTCCTCATCCTAACCCGACCTCACAAAACTCGACCTAACCTTACTTAATAGCTTAAACTTTTACTCAAATCCTTAACAACAACAACTCAAATCATCAACAACCACTGAAGTGTTGTCCAGTCCTGTCCAGATTTTTCTAGTCTTTCCGAATCTTGTTTAGTCTTGTCCAGTCTTATGCAGTTTTGTACAGTCCTGTCCAGTTTTGTCCAGTCGCTACTCTAGGTATCAACAACAACCACTCATCTACAACTTCATCTAGAATGTCTCAAATCTTCAACAATATTTCAAAGCATCAACAAGAACTACTCAAAGCATCAACAACAACCACTCAAATTATCAACAACGTCTCAAAGCATCAACAATGTCTCAAATCATGAACAAGAACTACTCAAAGCAGCAACAACAACCACTCAAATCATCAACAAGAACTACTCAAATCTTCAACAACAACCACTGAAATCTACCTCAACGTTTCAAATCACCAGCGATGTATCAAAGCATCAATGAGAAATATTCAAAGCTTCAACAAGAACTACTAAAGCATCAACAACAACCACTCAAAACATCAACAACGTCTCAAAGCATCAATTGTGTCTCAAATCATGAACAAGAACTACTCAAAGCATCAACAACAACCACTCAAAACATCAACAACGTCTCAAAGCATCAATTGTGTCTCAAATCATGAACAAGAACTACTCAAAGCATCAACAACAACCACTCAAAACATCAACAACGTCTCAAAGCATCAATTGTGTCTCAAATCATGAACAAGAACTACTCAAAGCATCAACAAAAACCACTCAACAATGTCTCAAATCATCAACAACCACTCAAATCATCCAAAACGTTTCAAATAATCAACAGTGTCGCAAAGCATCAACAAGAACTATTCAAAGCATCAACAACAAACACTCAAATCATCAACCACGTCTCAAAGGATCAACAATGACTCAAAACATGAACAAGAACTACTCAAAGCATCAATAACAACCACTCAAATCATCAACAACAACCACTGAAATCATCCACAACGTTTCAAATCACTAACAATGTCTCAAAGCATCAACAAGAACTATTGAAAGCATCAACAACAAGCACTCAAATCATCAACAACGTGTCAAAGGATCAACAATGGCTCAAATCATGAACAAGAACTACTCAAATCATCAACAACAACCACTCAAAACATCCACAACGTTTCAAATCATCAACAACGTCCCAAAGCATCAACAAGAACTATTGAAAGCATCAACAACAAGCACTCAAATCATCAACAACGTCTCAAAGGATCAACAGTGACTCAAATCATCGACAAGAACTACTCAAATCATCAAAAATGTCTCAAATCATCACCAACAACCACTCAAAACATCCACAACGTTTCCAATCATCAGCAATGTCTCAAAGCATCAACAAGAACTACTCAAAGCATCAACAACAACCACTTAAATCTTCAAAAACGTCTCAAAAGATCAACAATGACACAAATCATCAACATAAACTACTCAAATCATCGACAACAACCACTGAAATCATCCACAACGTTTCAAATCACCAACGATGTCTCAAAGCATCAACAACAACCACTCAAATCATCAGCAACGTCTCAAAGGATCAACAATGACTCATATCATGAACAAGAACTACTCAAAGCATCAACAACAATCACTGAAATCATCCACAACGTTTCAAATCACCAACGATGTCTCAAAGCATCTACAACAACAACTCAAATCATCAACAACGTCTCAAAGGATCAACAATGATTCAAATAATGAACAAGGACTAATCAAATCATCATCAACACCCACTCAAAACATCCACAACGTATCAAATCATCAACAATGTCTCAAAGCATCATCAAGAACTACTCAAAGCATCAACAACAACCACTCAAATCATCAACAACGTCTCAAAGGATCAACAATGACTCATATCATGTACAAGAACTACTCAAAGCATCAACAACAATCACTGAAATCATCCACAACGTTTCAAATCACCAACGATGTCTCAAAGCATCTACAACAACCACTCAAATCATCAACAACGTCTCAAAGGATCAACAATGATTCAAATAATGAACAAGAACTAATCAAATCATCAACAACACCCACTCAAAACATCCACAACATATCAAATCATCAACAATGTCTCAAAGCATCATCAAGAACTACTCAAAGCATCAACAACAACCACTCAAATCATCAACAACGTCTCAAAGCATCAACAATGTCACAAATAATGAACAAGAACTACTCAAAACATCAACAACAACTACTAAAATCATCAACAACGTCTCAAATCATCAATAAAGTCTGAAAAAAATCTACAAGAACTACTCAAAGCATCAACAGCAGCCACTCAAATCAGCAACAACGTGTCAAATCATCAACAAAATCTCAAAACATCAACAAGAACTACTCAAAGCATCAACAACTAATAAAATCATCAACAACGTCTCAAATCATCAACAAAGTCTCAAAGCATCAACAAGAATCAAAATCATCAACAACGTCTCAAATCATTAGCAATGTCTCAAATCATGAACAAGAACTAGCTACAACAACAACCACAAATATCAGCAACAACGTTACAAATAATCAACAAAGTCTCAAATCATGAACAACGTCTCAAAGCATCAACACTGTCTCAAATCACGAACAATAACTACTTAATGAATCAACAACAACCACTCAAATCATAAACAACGTCTCAAATCATCAATAATGTCTCAAAGCATCAACAAGAACTACTAAAAGCATCTACAACAATCGCTCTAATCATAAACAGCGATTTCAAATCAAATCATCAGCAATGTCTCATATCATGAACAAGAACTAGCATCAACAACAACTACTCAAATCATCAAAAGCGTTTCAAATCATCAGCAACGTCTCAAATCATCAACAATGCCTCAAAGCATCAACACTGTCTCAAATCATGAACAATAACGACTCAAAGCGTCAAAAACTACTACTAAAATCATTAAAAATGTCTCAAATCATTAACACCGTCCCAAAGCATCAAACTGTCTAAAATCAGGAGCATTAACTACTCAAAGAATCAACAACAACCACTCAAATCATAAACAACTTCTCAAATCTTCAACATTGTCTCAAACCATCAACAACAATTACTCAAAGCATCAACAACAGCTCAAATCATAAAGAACGTCTCAAATCATCAACAAAGTCTGAAAGCATCAACAAGAAATACTGAAAGCATCAACAACAACCACTAAAATCATCAACAACGTCTCAAATCATCAATAGTCTGAAAAAATCAACAAGAATTACTCAAAGCATCAACAACAACCACTCAAATCATCAACAACGTATCAAAGCATCAACAAAGTCTCAAAGCATCAACAAGAACTACTTAAAGCATCAACAACAACTACTAAAATCATCAACAACATTTCAAATCATCAACAAAGTCTCAAAGTATCAACAAGAATCAAATCATCAACAACGTCTCAAATCATCAGCAATGTCTCAAATCATTAACAAGAACTGGCATCAACAACAGCCACTCAAATCATAAACAGCGTCCCAAATTATCAACAATGTCTCAAAGCATCAACAAGAACAACTCAAAGCATCAACAACAACCGTTCAAATCATAAACAACGTCTCAAATCATCAGCAATGTCTCAAATAATGAACAAGAACTAGCATCAAAAACAACCACTCAAATCATCAACAACGTCTTAAATCATCAACAACGCTTCAAAGCATCAACACTGTCTCAAACCACGAACAATAACTACTCCAAGAATCAACAATAACCACTCAAATCATCAACAATGTCTCAAATCATCAACACCGTCTCAATGCATCAACACTGTCTCAAATCATGGACAATAACTACTCAAATAATCAACAACAAACATTCAAATCATAAATAACGTCTCAAATCATCAACAATGTCTCAAAAAATCAACAAGAACTACTTAAAGCATCAACAACAACCAATCAAATCTTCAACAAAGTGTCAAATCATAAACAATAACTACTCAAAGAATCAACAACAACCACTCAAATCATCAACACTATCTGAAATCATCAACGCTGTCTCAATACATCAACCCTGTCTCAAATCATGGACAATAACTACTCAAATAATCAACAACAACGAAACAAATCATAAACAACGTCTCAAATCATCAACAATGCATCAAAGCATCAACAAGAACTATTCAAATCATCAACAACAGCCGATGTTCGGTTTAATCTAGTCTTGCTTAATCCTATCTTGTCTAGTCTTGTCCAGTCTTATCCAGTCTTGTCCAGTATTGTTTAGTCTTGTCCAGTCTTGTTCATTCATGTCTAGTCTTGTTACAAGTTTCGTTTCCTAATTCGAAGTGAATTTCAGAATAAGCAGTCTAGCTGTGGACAGATTCACCAAGCCGTGGACCACGAACGAATTTTTGTATAAGTTGACCGCGGACGGGAAAAAGTTCCACAAGGCTATGACCATCACGCACCAAGTTGCCGATAAAGTAAGTGCACATAAACTACACGGACCACTACTTGATCAATTTCACGTTAATACAACTTCGCGTTGATACAACTTCCCGCTGTTACAAATTCACGTTAATATAACTTCATGTTGTTACAACTTCGCGTGGGTCAACTTCACGTCGTTACACATTCAGGTTAAGATAACTTCATGTTGATACAACTTCGCGTTGATGCAACTTGACGTTGTTACAAATTCACGTTAATATAACTTCATGTTGATACAACTTCACGTTGTTAGAAATTCACGTTAATTTAACTTCATGTTGATACAACTTCAACAACATTCAGGTTAAGATAACTTCATGTTGATACAACTTCGCGTTGATGCCACTTGACGTTGTTACAAATTCTCGTTAATATAACTTCATGTTGATACAACTTCACGTTGTTAGAAATTCACGTTAATTTAACTTCATGTTGATACAACTTCAACAACATTCAGGTTAAGATAACTTCATGTTGATACAACTTCGCGTTGATGCAACTTGACGTTGTTACAAATTCACGTTAATATAACTTCATGTTGATACAACTTCACGTTGTTAGAAATTCACGTTAATTTAACTTCATGTTGATACAACTTCAACAACATTCAGGTTAAGATAACTTCATGTTGATACAACTTCGCGTTGATGCCACTTGACGTTGTTACAAATTCTCGTTAATATAACTTCATGTTGATACAACTTCACGTTAATTTAACTTCATGTTCATATAAATTCGCGGTGATACAACTTCTTCTTGAAGTGCCGTACTGTCTCCAGAGCGTCCTCGAAGAGGACACTCTTGAGAGCGAAGAGGTTCCGAACGGCACTAGATGAGAGGTTTTTCTTGGCAGAATTACTCGTGGTAGTTTGGCTTTGCTCTTCACGAGGTGGCCACAACATAGTTCCGTAAAAAATCCTCACTGCTTGCCCGGGCTTGAACTCGGGATCTCATGCATGGCAAGCGGATGCGTTCACCACCACACCACTGTGACCACCTATAATACAATTTCACGTTGTTACAAATTCACGTTAAGATAACTTCACGTTGATACAACTTCACGTTAATAATGCAACGTCAACGTTGATATTTAACATTGATACAAACTAAACGTTGACAACTTTTAAACGAACAGAGGATCACACTGACTACCTTGATACAACTTCACTTCGATTCAATTTCATGTGAAGTGGTTTCAACATGAAGTTATATCAACGTGAAGTTGCCACATCGTTTAAATGCGACTCTTGTTGTGTTGCAGGTTTTGCAAGAACGAAAGAAGTCGCTCAAGTCTGACGTGGTGGACGCCGTGAGCGCGGAGGACGCCCTGCTGGGCAAGAAGAAGCGCCGGGCCTTCTTGGACTTGCTGATCGCGGCTTCGCAAAACGGCAAGAAACTCACGGACTACGAGATCCGACAGGAAATCGACGCAATTTTGTTCGCCGTAAGTCAGACTATACAGACTAGGCAGACTAGACGGACTGGACGGACTGAACGGACTGGTCGGACTGGCCGGACTCTACCCTCTCAAGGGCGTAGGCAACCTCTCGCGCATATTTGTGGACGGACTGGCCGGACTATACCCTCTCAAGAGCGTAGGCAACCTCTCGCGCATATTTGTGGACGGACTGGCCGGACTGGACAGACTAGACATACTATACTAGACAAGAAGAGACCTAACCTAACATAACTAGACTTAATTTGAATGATTTTAGGGTCATGATACAACATCAACTGGGGTCACCTGGACTCTGTTCCTTTTGGGCAATCATCCCGATGTTCAGGTAAGTTTTTGGAAAAACATGACAAATTTTATTTTTTTCAAAATCGACTCAGAATCTCAATAACGAAATCTTCTTGGATTTAGGACAAAGTTAGGGCCGAGATCGAAGACGTCCTTCAAGGGCAGGAGCGCAACCTGACCTCGCAGGATCTAGCCCAGCTGAAGTACCTAGAGCGCGTAATCAAGGAGACCCAAAGGCTTTACCCAAACGTACCAATCATCGCAAGAGAATTATCCGAAGGCGTCACAATTGGTACAAAACACGAATTGTCTTGTTTTGTCCAGTCTTGTCTTATCTATGTAGTCCTGTCTGTCTAGTCTGCTCCATCTAACCTAACTCGGCTTTTTTGTTGCAGACAACAATTTCATACCAGCGGGGGTCTCGACGGCCATGCACATATACAACGTCCACCACGACCCTGAGACTTACCCCGACCCGGAACGCTTTGACCCAGATCGCTTCCTCCCCGAAAACAGCCAAGGGCGCCATCCCTACGCCTTCATCCCCTTCAGCGCCGGCCCCAGAAACTGCATAGGTAATTGACTAACCAAACAAGATTATACAGAGACTAGACAACTTCACATTGATGCAAGTTCACTTTGATGCAAACATACGTTGATGCAAGTTTACGTTGGTGCATGTTCATGTTGATGCAAGTTCACGTTGATGCAAGTTGACGTAGTTGTTCAAGTTGATGCATGTTCAAGTTGTTATAACTTCACATTGATACAAATTCACGTTGAGGTAAGTTGATGTAGGTGTAAGTTCACGTTGATATAAATCCATGTTGATGCAAGTTGACGTAGTTGTAAGTTCACGTTGATGCATGTTCATGTTGATGTAAGTTCACGTTGATGCAAGTTGACGTAGTTGCAAGTTCACGTTGATGCATGTTCATGTTGATGTAAGTTCACGTTGATACAAATTCACTTTGATGCAACTAGTCTTAGTTGTAAGTTGACGTAGTTGTAAGTTCACGTTAACGCATGTTGATGTAAGTTCATTTTGATATAAATTCACGTTGATGCAAGCTAACGTAGTTGTAAGTTCACGTTGACGCAAGTTTATGTTGATGTAAGTTCACGTTGATACAAATTCACGTTGATGCAAGTAGTTTTGGTTGTAAGTTGACGTAGTTGTAAGTTCACGTTAACGCATGTTCATGTTGATGTAAGTTCATTTTGATACAAATTCACGTTGATGCAAGTTGAACGTTCACGTTGTTGGATGTTCATGTTGATGCAAGTTCCCGTTGCTATAAATTTACGTTGATGTAAGTTAACGTAATTGTAAGTTCACGTTGATGCATGTTCATATTGATGTAAGTTCACGTTGATACAATTTCACGTTGATGCAAATAGTCTTAGTTGTAAGTTGACGTAGTTGTAAGTTCACGTTAACGCATGTTCATGTTGATGTAAGTTCACGTTGATACAATTTCACGTTGATGCAAGTAGTCTTAGTTGTAAGTTGACGTAGTTGTAAGTTCACGTTAACGCATGTTGATGTACGTTAATTTTGATATAAATTCACGTTGATGCAAGCTAACGTAGTTGTAAGTTCACGTTGACGCAAGTTTTTTGATGTAAGTTCACGTTGATACAAATTCACGTTGATGCAAGTAGTTTTGGTTGTAAGTTGACGTAGTTGTAAGTTCACGTTAACGCATGTTCATGTTGATGTAAGATCATTTTGATACAAATTCACGTTGATGCAAGTTGTACGTTTACGTTGATGGATGTTCATGTTGATGTAAGTTCACGTTGCTATAAATTCACGTTGATGCAAGTTGACGTAATTGTAAGTTCACGTTGATGCATGTTCATATTGATGTAAGTTCACGTTGATACAATTTCACGTTGATGCAAATAGTCTCAGTTGTAAGTTGACGTAGTTGTAAGTTCACGTTAACGCATGTTCATGTTGATGTAAGTTCATTTTGATACAAATTCACGTTGATGCAAGTTGTAAGTTCACGTTGATGGATGTTCATGTTGATGTAAGTTCACGTTGCTATAAATTCACGTTGATGCAAGTTGACGTAATTGTAAGTTCACGTTGATGCATGTTCATGTTGATGTAAGTTCACGTTGATACAATTTCACGTTGATGCAAATAGTCTTAGTTGCAAGTTGACGTAGTTGTAAGTTCACGTTAACGCATGTTGATGTAAGTTCATTTTGATATAAATTCACGTTGATGCAAGCTAACGTAGTTGTAAGTTCACGTTGACGCAAGTTTATGTTGATGTAAGTTCACGTTGATACAATTTCACGTTGATGCAAATAGTCTCAGTTGTAAGTTGACGTAGTTGTAAGTTCACGTTAACGCATGTTCATGTTGATGTAAGTTCATTTTGATACAAATTCACGTTGATGCAAGTTGTAAGTTCACGTTGATGGATGTTCATGTTGATGTAAGTTCACGTTGCTATAAATTCACGTTGATGCAAGTTGACGTAATTGTAAGTTCACGTTGATGCATGTTCATGTTGATGCAAGTTCACGTTGATACAATTTCACATTGATGCAAATAGTCTCAGTTGTAAGTTGACGTAGTTGTAAGTTCACGTTAACGCATGTTCATGTTGATGTAAGTTAATTTTGATACAAATTCACGTTGATGCAAGTTGTACGTTCACGTTGATGGATGTTCATGTTGATGTAAGTTCACGTTGCTATAAATTCACGTTGATGCAAGTTGACGTAATTGTAAGTTCACGTTGATGCATGTTCATGTTGATATAAGTTCACGTTGATACAATTTCACGTTGATGCAAATATTTTTAGTTGCAAGTTGACGTAGTTGTAAGTTCACGTTAACGCATGTTGATGTAAGTTCATTTTGATATAAATTCACGTTGATGCAAGCTAACGTAGTTGTAAGTTCACGTTGACGCAAGTTTATGTTGATGTAAGTTCACGTTGATACAAATTCACGTTGATGCAAGTAGTTTTGGTTGTAAGTTGACGTAGTTGTAAGTTCACGTTAACGCATGTTCATGTTGATGTAAGTTCATTTTGATACAAATTCACGTTGATGCAAGTTGTACGTTCACGTTGATGGATGTTCATGTTGATGTAAGTTCACGTTGCTATAAATTCACGTTGATGCAAGTTGACGTAATTGTATGTTCACGTTGTTGCATGTTCATATTGATTGTAAGTTCACGTTGATACAATTTCACGTTGATGCAAATAGTCTCAGTTGTAAGTTGACGTAGTTGTAAGTTCACGTTAACGCATGTTCATGTTGATGTAAGTTCATTTTGATACAAATTCACGTTGATGCAAGTTGTAAGTTCACGTTGATGGATGTTCATGTTGATGTAAGTTCACGTTGCTATAAATTCACGTTGATGCAAGTTGACGTAATTGTAAGTTCACGTTGATGCATGTTCATGTTGATGTAAGTTCACGTTGATACAATTTCACGTTGATGCAAATAGTCTTAGTTGCAAGTTGACGTAGTTGTAAGTTCACGTTAACGCATGTTGATGTAAGTTCATTTTGATATAAATTCACGTTGATGCAAGCTAACGTAGTTGTAAGTTCACGTTGACGCAAGTCTATGTTGATGTAAGTTCACGTTGATACAAATTCACGTTGATGCAAGTAGTTTTAGTTGTAAGTTGACGTAGTTGTAAGTTCACGTTAACGCATGTTCATGTTGATGTAAGTTCATTTTGATACAAATTCACGTTGATGCAAGTTGTACGTTCACGTTGTTGGATGTTCATGTTGATGCAAGTTCCCGTTGATATAAATTCACGTTGATGTAAGTTAACGTAATTGTAAGTTCACGTTGATGCATGTTCATATTGATGTAAGTTCACGTTGATACAATTTCACGTTGATGCAAATAGTCTTAGTTGTAAGTTGACGTAGTTGTAAGTTCACGTTAACGCATGTTCATGTTGATGTAAGTTCATTTTGATACAAATTCACGTTGATGCAAGTTGTACGTTTACGTTGATGGATGTTCATGTTGATGTAAGTTCACGTTGCTATAAATTCACGTTGATGCAAGTTGACGTAATTGTAAGTTCACGTTGATGCATGTTCATGTTGATGTAAGTTCACGTTGATGCAAATAGTCTTAGTTGCAAGTTGACGTAGTTGTAAGTTCACGTTAACGCATATTGATGTAAGTTCATTTTGATATAAATTCACGTTGATGCAAGCTAACGTAGTTGTAAGTTCACGTTGACGCAAGTTTATGTTGATGTAAGTTCACGTTGATACAAATTCACGTTGATGCAAGTAGTTTTAGTTGTAAGTTGACGTAGTTGTAAGTTCACGTTAACGCATGTTCATGTTGATGTAAGTTCATTTTGATACAAATTCACGTTGATGCAAGTTGTACGTTCACGTTGATGGATGTTCATGTTGATGTAAGTTCACGTTGCTATAAATTCACGTTGATACAAGTTTACGTAATTGTAAGTTCACGTTGATGCATGTTCATATTGATGTAAGTTCATGTTGATACAACTTCACGTTGATGCAAATAGTCTTAGTTGTAAGTTAGTTCATTTTGATACAAATTCACGTTGATGCAAGTTGACGTAGTTGTAGGTTCAGGTTGATGATGCATGCTTATGTTGATATAAGTTCACGTTGATACAAATTCACATTAATGCAAGTTGACGTAGTTGTAAGTTCACGTTGATGCATGTTCATGTTGATGTAAGTTCATTTTGATACAAATTTACATTGATGCAAGTTGCCGTAGTTTTAAGTTCACGTTGATGCATGTTCATGTTGATGTAAGTTCACGTTGATACAAATTCACGTTGGTGCAAGTGTTGTCTTAGTTGTAAGTTGACGTAATTGTAAGTTCAGGTTAACGAATTTTCATTTGAGGTAGGTTCATTTTGATACAAATTTACGTTGATGCAAGTTGACGTAGTTTTAAGTTCATGTTGATTCATATTCATGTTGATGAAAGTTCGCAATGATACAAATTCACGTTGATGCAAGTAGTCTTAGTTGTAAGTTGACGTAGTTGTAAGTTTACGTTAACGCATGTTCATGTAAGTTCATTTTGATACAAATTCACGTTGATGCAAGTAGACTTAGTTGTAAGTTCACATTCACGCTACTGCTAGTTCACATTGATACAACTTCATGTGGACGCAATCAAGACACGATTATAAACAGAATCATCAAGCTAGACGACCTCTGCTTATTGTTTGTAGGTCAGAAGTTTGCAATGATGGAGCAGAAGATAATCCTGGTGGCGCTGTTGAACCGGTTCAGGGTGCGGGCGCTGCAGCGGCCGGAGGACATCAAACTCCTGTTCCAGATCGTGCTGAAGCCGCTCGACGGGCTGCCGCTCGTCCTGCAGAGGATCGACAGGACGTCCAAGTAGATTCTGTATTTCGTTTCTCCGCAATGCTTGAGGAAACGTGCCGATTATTATTATTTATTTCTTTGTTTAAATAAATACTTTCTTTAGGGATTTATAATCATTTAGACTAGTCTAGATCAAATTAGTATAGATTGATCTACACTTGATAAGATAAGAAAGACAATATTAGACAAGTTTGGACAAGGCTGGACACCACAGGAGACAAGACTAGACTAGACAAGACTAAACTAGACAAGACTAGACAAGACTAGACTAGACAAGACTAGACAAGACTAGACAAGACTAGACAAGACTAGACAAGACTAGACAAGACTAGACAAGACTAGACAAGACTAGATAAGACTAGACAAGACTAGACAAGACTAGACAAGACTAGACAAGACTAGACAAGACTAGACAAGACTAGACAAGACTAGACAAGACTAGACAAGACTAGACAAGACTAGACAAGACTAGACAAGACTAGACAAGACTAGACAAGACTAGACAAGACTAGACAAGACTAGACAAGACTAGACTAGACAAGTCTAGACTAGACAAGACTAGACTAGACAAGACTAGACAAGACTAGACAAGACTAGACAAGACTAGACAAGACTAGACAAGACTAGACAAGACTAGACAAGACTAGACAAGACTAGACAAGACTAGACAAGACTAGACAAGACTAGACAAGACTAGACAAGACTAGACAAGACTAGACAAGACTAGACAAGACTAGACAAGACTAGACAAGACTAGACAAGACTAGACAAGACTAGACAAGACTAGACAAGACTAGACAAGACTAGACAAGACTAGACAAGACTAGACAAGACTAGACAAGACTAGACAAGACTAGACAAGACTAGACAAGACTAGACAAGACTAGACAAGACTAGACAAGACTAGACAAGACTAGACAAGACTAGACAAGACTAGACAAGACTAGACAAGACTAGACAAGACTAGACAAGACTAGACAAGACTAGACAAGACTAGACAAGACTAGACAAGACTAGACAAGACTAGACAAGACTAGACAAGACTAGACAAGACTAGTCTAGACAAGTCTAGACTAGACAAGACTAGACTAGACAAGACTAGACAAGACTAGACAAGACTAGACAAGACTAGACAAGACTAGACAAGACTAGACAAGACTAGAAAAGACTAGACAAGACTAGACAAGACTAGACAAGACTAGACAAGACTAGACAAGACTAGACAAGACTAGACAAGACTAGACAAGACTAGACAAGACTAGACAAGACTAGACAAGACTAGACAAGACTAGACAAGACTAGACAAGACTAGACAAGACTAGACAAGACTAGACAAGACTAGACAAGACTAGACAAGACTAGACAAGACTAGACAAGACTAGACAAGACTAGACAAGACTAGACAAGACTAGACAAGAGTAGACAAGACTAGACAAGACTAGACAAGACTAGACAAGACTAGACAAGACTAGACAAGACTAGACAAGACTAGACAAGACTAGACAAGACAAGACAAGACTAGACAAGACTAGACAAGACTAGACAAGACTAGACAAGACTAGACAAGACTAGACAAGACTAGACAAGACTAGACAAGACTAGACAAGACTAGACAAGACTTGACAAGACTAAACAAGTCTAGACAAGACTAAACAGGCCTAGACAAGACTAGACAAAACTAGACTGGACAAGACTAGACAAGACTAGACAAGACTAGACAAGAGTAGACAAGACTAGACAAATCTAGACAAGACTAAATAAGACTAGACAATACTAGACAATACTAGACAAGTCTAGACAAGACTAGACAAGACTAGACAAGCCTAAACAAGACTAGACAAGACTAAATAAGACTAGACGAGACAAGACAAGATAAAACAAAAGTAGTCAAGACTACGCAAGACTAGATAATACAAGACTACGCAAGAGTAGACAAGACATGATTAAACAAGACTTGAGAAGTTTGCAATGATGGAGCAGAACATAATCCTGGTGGCGCTATTGAACCGGTTCAGGGTGCGGATGCTAGACTAGACTTGAGTTTTGGTGACTTGAGTGAAAATCCTCGTTGTCTTTGATCGAACTCGCAAATGTCCCATTCCAGCGTAACTTTCTCTACACCGCTGCAAATCTGCTCAGTTTCGTTCTGGGTTTAAGGTCTTCACACTCTTGGCTTATACCTGACTGCCGGCTAGGTCCTCTGCGTACATCCGCCTGTCCAACCCGATGGACGAATTCAGTTGCTCTAGGCCAGGATTCTTTCTGCTGGTGAAATGACCGCCCCATAATATATCGGACCAAAAGAACATGAAATTGTTGGTAGTTAGAACTGGAGTAGTCTTAACTGTTTTGTCTTGTCTGTTCAGCTTTGTCTGACTAGTCTCGTCCGGCTTGTCTGTCTAGGACTGTCTCATGTCAGTCCGACCTTGTTTGTCTAGTCCTGTCTGTCTTGTTTGTCTTGTCTGTCTAGTCTGTCTAGTCTGTCTAGTCTGTCTAGTCTGTCTAGTCTGTCTAGTCCGTCTTGTCCGTCTTGTCCGTCTTGTCCGTCTTGTCCGTCTTGTCCGTCTTGTCCGTCTTGTCCGTCTTGTCCGTCTTGTCCGTCTTGTCCGTCTTGTCCGTCTTGTCCGTCTTGTCCGTCTTGTCGGTCTTGTCGGTCTTGTCTGTCTTGTCTGTCTTGTCTGTCTTGTCTGTCTTGTCTGTCTTGTCTGTCTTGTCTGTCTTGTCTGTCTTGTCTGTCTTGTCTGTCTTGTCTGTCTTGTCTGTCTTGTCTGTCTTGTCTGTCTTGTCTGTCTTGTCTGTCTGTCTTGTCTGTCTTGTCTGTCTTGTCTGTCTTGTCTGTCTTGTCTGTCTTGTCTGTCTTGTCTGTCTTGTCTGTCTTGTCTGTCTTGTCTGTCTTGTCTGTCTTGTCTGTCTTGTCTGTCTTGTCTGTCTTGTCTGTCTTGTCTGTCTTGTCTGTCTTGTCTGTCTTGTCTGTATTGTCTGTCTTGTCTGTCTTGTCTGTCTTGTCAGTCTTGTCTGTCTTGTCTGTCTTGTCTGTCTTGTCTGTCTTGTCTGTCTTGTCTGTCTTGTCTGTCTTGTCTGTCTTGTCTGTCTTGTCTGTCTTGTCTGTCTTGTCTGTCTTGTCTGTCTTGTCTGTCTTGTCTGTCTTGTCTGTCTTGTCTGTCTTGTCTGTCTTGTCTGTCTTGTCTGTCTTGTCTGTCTTGTCTGTCTTGTCTGTCTTGTCTGTCTTGTCTGTCTTGTCTGTCTTGTCTGTCTTGTCTGTCTTGTCTGTCTAGTCTGTCTAGTCTGTCTATCTTGTCTGTCCTGTCTGTCTTGTCTGTCTTGTCTGTATTGCCTGTCTTGTCTGTCCCCACACAGCACAGGGTCATGCTGAGGATATCCTATGGATATCGTTTCTAACTTAAAAAGATATCATGGGATTATCCCGAGATATCCATTGGGATCTCTCCGGGATATCTCTAGGATACAAATATGTCCATCCTAATTAAGAGGTGCCTAGGATATACACAAATGTCATAAGATATCCCGCGACATATCTGGGATATTCTGAGGTAAAAGTATCCAACGGGATATCAAAGGGATGTCTATAGGATATACCGGATATCTTTAGGCCTTTGGAATATAGTCAGGATATCCCTGAGATATCCTGTGGTGGGTGGGTTGTCTTGCCAGTTAATTGTGAATAATTGTGACTTTTGAATTGTCTAGACAAAATGTATATTAATTAGTTAATTGCTTCGTAAAATTAACTAATTCATTGACTTTTTATTAATTTGAATTTCAAAGTAAAGAAAGAAAACTTCGATAGTTTCGAAAACATTTTTCCACTAGACAGTAAGGGATTGTACTAACCGAATCAAATTGACACTGTCAAATCTAAAGCAGCTTACGTTACGACACGTGCAACTGTCCCGCTTTTTTTAGTTTGCTTTGGCTTACTAGGATCCACGGGGCTCGTCTTAACCCTCAGCTAGGGTCTTCTGCTTGATGATAGAGCTGGTGGCCCCAAAAGCAGGAAGCGAAGGCTCCTATAGTCGGTGGTACATTCGACCATGCTCTACGCAGTTCCGGCGTGGGCGAGTGCTATGGCAAACAAAACGACCAGTAAAAAACGCAAAATGGCAATGAGAGTATTTAGTGCAAAGCGTACGGTCTCAACGGAGGTCTTCGTTGTAATTTCTGCTATAGTTCCAATAGACTTAATGGTACGACAGATCTCTGCGAGCGAGCAAGAACAATCGACGATTGCACTAAAAGTGAAAGGAAGAAAGCTGCCCGCGCGCGAACATATCAGGCATGGCAAGAAGAGTAGCAGTTGTCGAATAAGGCCCAATGGACCAGTATCCTTATACCTCATGTCGGGCGATGGGTGTCAGGAAAAGACGGTGAAATCAACTTCCTTCTCACAGAAATGATAAGCGGGCATGGATTTGATGCATGTACGCAAATTATACTTTAAGGACTACCTGCATAACATCCGCAGGGCAATCGATTGCGGACAGCGCTCTCCACATTGCATCTTCGAATGTGGGAAAGAGAAGCGTGGGAAAACAAAACTTCTAGAGCCGACAGATCTGATCTGCCAAATGATTAACTCACTCTTAATTATTATTAACCCCTCGGGGGAACCTTAACCCCTAGAGGGCGCGTCCCCAGGTGGCGGATAGGGGAATACCCGCCAAGCCTAGTTTGGAGTGTAGGGGTGAAATAAAATAACCCCCTCGGACCAAAATTTAGGTTGAGCGTAAGGTTAACTACCCTGCCTCGGAAAACAAAAAACAGTTATGAAAACTACGAATGCGCCTCGGAACCGGACGGACCACAAAGAAAAATGCATCGAAAAAGGAATATAGAGGAGTATCGGTACGTGGAATATTCTCAGCTGGCACAGAACATGCTCCAAGACAACTGGAAAAATTAGGAATGGACAACACAGCAGTCCAAGAAATCAGATGGCTCGACAGTGGGGGAGCTTAGAATTAACAAGTCACACATTTTCTGAATTTGGGATGAATTTGGCACATAGTTTCAGAGAAGATCTTTAACAGCGTAATAGGCTTCAACCCAGTAAGTGAACGCATTTGCGGTATCCGACTAAAGGGGCCATTGTACAACTAGTCTGTCATATCAGTTCATGCGCCTACGGAGGAGAAGGATGAAGACACTAAAGAAGATTGCTCAGACCAACTAAAAACAGCAAATTATGCAAATGCCTAAACAAGACATGATACTACTCTGTGGGGACTTAGACTGTGGGGACAATGCAAAGAATGGAAGAGAGCGAATGTACAAACCAACCATAGGCATACACAGCCTACACAACACCAGTAATGACAATGGTATGAGGCTCATCGAACTAGCGGCTAGCAATAACTTGCTACTCAAGTCTACAATGTTTGAACACAAGGACATTCACAAACAGACTTGGATATCAAATGATGGTATCACAAGGAATCTGATAGACCACATTTGAGTAGACTATGATTTAGCATGACATGCAAGCAACATCCTTGATGTATGGAGCTTCAGAGGTGCAAATGCGGACTCGGACCACATCCTAGTAAGAGCAAAGGAGAAAATGCGCATCTTTAATCACAAAAATAAAAGAGCGGAAAGATCAAATAGGTGTGAAGTATGTAAACTAAATGACGAAAGAACCAAAAACGAGTTTCAAAAACAAATATTGGAAAACCTTCCAGAAACCTATGAAGATGAGAACTGGGGTAGAATAGAGCGATCAATATCTAATGCTGCCAAGGAAACAACACAAAAGAAGAAGCATAAGAACTGGTTCGACGATGTCTGTAGGAAGGTATTAGAACAAAGAGAAAAATTCAGAATGCTAACAATACAAGAGCCTAATGAGACAAACAGAAGATATTTCAGTAAAATAAAAATGGAAGCCAGAATGCCAATAAGGACAAAGAAAAGGAAACATGAAGAACAAATATTGGAAGAATTGGAAACCAATTTCAGAGGCAATCAACTAAAGGAATTCTATAGGAAGGCGGGCGAAGCGAAATCTGGATTCAAACCAAGAACAGGGAACATCCTGAAGAAGGATGATGGAACCCTGATTACAAATGAGCAAGAAATTATAACGGAATGGCATAACTGCTTTAGTGGACTTCTCAATCTTCACACGGCAGATTTTCCTGTAGAAGACCCCAGCCTTGAGGAGGTCTAAAATATCATAAGGATGAAAAACCGCAAAGCGCCTCGGAAAGACAACATACCAATGGAATGCATAAGATATGGAAGTGAAGATCTGCATCGGCATATACACCAGCTAATGACCACAATCTGGAAAAAGGAAGAAATACCGAACAATTGGAAAGAAAGTATTATAATCCCCATACACAAGAAGGGGGATGAATGTAGTGTGCCAAATACTGGGGCATCTCATAGATAAATACGTCATGCAAGATACTATCGATAATTATCCTGCAGCGGTAGAGGACGGTACCTACAGAATCAGGCACAATAACTAACTCTACGATCTACGAACATCAGGAAGACATAATCACATGGGTCCTAGTATCCTCCTCAGGATCTTTCTCTTATTAAGTTCTAGTTTCCTGAGTGGGCCATTTCAAGGGCGTACCCAGCGAGGGGCAGGGGTGGGCAGCTGACCCCCCCGCCCCCCTCCGGGTGCAAAGAGCACGGCGAAGCAGTTCTGAAATTATACGACAGATGGATACTTCATTTTATAAAACAAAATTCATTTCATAATCCTCCAAACAAATATGAGCTGCTCCCCCCCTAATTCATATCCTGGGTACGCCCTTGGGCCATTTAAATTCATGAAATGGTGGACCATTTCAAGAGGCACTCTGAGGCATAAAGCTGTCCCGTTTGTTTTAAATATGTCCCGTTTCCACATTGGCTTCCAACTTGAAAACTTGTATATTTGAAAAGCAGAAAACATAAGAATTGATCCACGAAATCTCAGTAAGAACACCTTACGTCTTGATGTCTCATCGAATTGAAAGAATGTAAACGCTCGATATATGCGAGACAGTTGTGCAATCGTTAAATTTGGAAACGGCAATCGACGAGTCACAGACCGACGAAACAACAATATATCATTAAAATATGCAAATCAAGCTGATAATTCTACAATTTACCAATTTCCTTCAGTCAAAGAAGTATAAAATGGCAAGCTTATTGGCAATAACAGCACAATTCAGTTTTCAAGAGCGTTTATTCAAGAACTTCTATTGTCGTAAGTTAAATATAAATGGACTAGACAAGACTAGACGGACAAGATTAGATAGACAAGACTAGACAGACTAGACTAAATAGACGAGACTAGATAGACAAGACTAGACAGACAAGACTAGATAGACAAGATTAGACAGACAAGACTAGACAGACAAGATTAGACAGACAAGACTAGAGAGACAAGACTAGACAGATTAGACTAGACAGACTAGACTAGACAGACAATACTAGATAGACAAGACTATATACAGACAAGACTAGACAGACAAGACTAGACAGACAAGACTAGACAGACAAGACTAGACAGACAAGACTAGACAGACAAGACTAGACAGACAAGACTAGACAGACAAGACTAGACAGACAAGACTAGTCAGACAAGACTAGATAGACAAGACTAGACAGACAAGACTAGACAGACTAGACTAGACAGACAAGACTAGACAGACAAGACTAGATAAATCAATATGTTGTGATAATACGATGTAATAATACCCATGTAACTAGCTATGAAACCAGCATAATGTCTAACCAGATGGAGTGCTGGTCACATAAGCAAAACATTTCTTATGTGAATAAACAAATAAGATGTCTAGTCTTGTCTGTCTAGTCTTGTCTGTCTAGTCTTGTCTGTCTAGTCTTGTCTGTCTAGTCTTGTCTGTCTAGTCTTGTCTGTCTAGTCTTGTCTGTCTAGTCTTGTCTGTCTAGTCTTGTCTGTCTAGTCTTGTCTGTCTAGTCTTGTCTGTCTAGTCTTGTCTGTCTAGTCTTGTCTGTCTAGTCTTGTCTGTCTAGTCTTGTCTGTCTAGTCTTGTCTGTCTAGTCTTGTCTGTCTAGTCTTATCTGTCTAGTCTTGTCTGTCTAGTCTTGTCTGTCTAGTCTTGTCTGTCTAGTCTTGTCTGTCTAGTCTTGTCTGTCTAGTCTTGTCTGTCTAGTCTTGTCTGTCTAGTCTTTTCTGTCTAGTCTTTTCTGTCTAGTCTTGTCTGTCTAGTCTTGTCTGTCTAGTCTTGTCTGTCTAGTCTTGTCTGTCTAGTCTTGTCTGTCTAGTCTTGTCTGTCTAGTCTTGTCTGTCTAGTCTTGTCTGTCTAGTCTTGTCTGTCTAGTCTTGTCTGTCTAGTCTTGTCTGTCTAGTCTTGTCTGTCTAGTCTTGTCTGTCTAGTCTTGTCTGTCTAGTCTTGTCTGTCTAGTCTTGTCTGTCTAGTCTTGTCTGTCTAGTCTTGTCTGTCTAGTCTTGTCTGTCTAGTCTTGTCTGTCTAGTCTTGTCTGTCTAGTCTTGTCCGTCTAGTCTTGTCTGTCTAGTCTTGTCTGTCTAGTCTTGTCTGTCTAGTCTTGTCTGTCTAGTCTTGTCTGTCTAGTCTTGTCTGTCTAGTCTTGTCTGTCTAGTCTTGTCTGTCTAGTCTTGTCTGTCTAGTCTTGTCTGTCTAGTCTTGTCTGTCTAGTCTTGTCTGTCTGGTCTTGTCTGTCTAGTCTTGTCTGTCTAGTCTTGTCTGTCTAGTCTTGTCTGTCTAGTCTTGTCTGTCTAGTCTTGTCTGTCTAGTCTTGTTTGTCTAGCATTGTCTGTGTAGACTGTCTAGTCTTACTTGCCTAGTCTTGTCTGTCTAGTATTGTCTGTCTAGTATTGTCTGTCTAGTAATGTCGGTCTACTCTTGTCTGTCTAATCTTGTCTGCCTAGTCTTGTCTGTCTAGTTTTGTCTATCTAGTCTTGTTTGTCTAGTATTGTCTGCCTAGTCTTGTTTATGTAGCTTTGCCTGTCTAGTCGGTCGTCGTGTCTATCTAGCATTGTCTGTCTAGACTGTTTAGTCTTACCTGCCTAGTCTTGTCTGTTTAGTCTTGTTTGTCTAGTCTTGTTTGTCTAGTCTTGTTTGTCTAGTCTTGTCTGTCTAGTCTTGTCTGTCTAGTCTTGTCTGTCTAGTCTTGTCTGTCTAGTCTTGTCTGTCTAGTCTTGTCTGTCTAGTCTTGACTTTCTAATCTTGTCTGCCTAGTCCTGTCGATTCGTTTAATCTTGTTGGATTTCAGACATATTTGAGTACATAAGGGACCGCAACAAAGATTTCAAGTCGATCTATCGCTGCTGGTATGGTCTATGGCCGAGTGTTCACCTGCTGAAACCTGAATATTGTGAGGTAAAAAACCGATGATTTATCAAAGTTACACGCAACAACACCGATATTTGTTTGCAGACAATCCTGAGCTGTTCCACGTCCAAGGGACTACACAGTGCCTTCGAGCCCTGGCTAGGCGACGGCCTTTTCACAATAAAATCATGTAAAGTAACTAGCTTAGTATCATTAGTCAGAATGTACTTGTCTGTCTAGTCTTGACTATTTAATCTTGTTGTACTAGTTTTTTATGAGTATGAAGGTCATGTCTATTCCTGGCAACATGGAGTTTTTTCAACTTGAAGTTGCTTCAATATGAAGTTATTGCTACAAATAGTTTTTTGCAACATGAAGTTGTTTCAACATGAAGTTGTTGCAACGAATGTTATTTAACTACACTAGGCAGTCTGTGACAGTACAAAGTTGTTTCAACGTGAAGTTGGTTCAAAATAAAGTTGTTTTTAAGATGAAATTGTTTCAAGACGAAGTTGTTTTTAAGATTAAACTGTTTTTAAGAAGACGTTGTTTCGAGTTGAAGTTGTTACAAGATGAAGTTGTTTCAAAATGAAGTTGTTTCAAGTCGTAGTTGTTTTTAAGATTAAATTGTTTTTAAAATGACGTTGTTTCAAGATGAAGTTGTTTCAACATGAAGTTGTTTCAAGATGAATTGTTTTAAGATGTAGTTGTTTTTGAGATTAAATTGGTTTTAAGATGACGTTGTTTCAAGATGAAGTTGCTTCAAGACCTAGTTGTTTTTAAGATTAAATTGTTTTTAAGATGACGTTGTTTCAAGATGAAGTTGTTTCAAGATGAAGCTGTTTCAAGATGAAGTTGTTTCAAGATGAAGCTGTTTCAAGATGAAGTTGTTTCAAGATTTATTTGTTTTTAAGATGAAGTTGTTTCAAGCTGGTTATTCCAAGATGAAGTTGTTTAAAGAGGAAGTTGTTTCAAGTTGTAGTTGTTTTTAAGATGAAGTTCTTTTTAAGATAAAGTTGTTTCAAGCTGAAGTTATTCCAATATGCAGTTGTTTCAAGATGTATTTGTTTTTAAGATTAAGTTGATTTTAGGATGACGGTGTTTCAAGATGAAGTTGGTTCAATGTCAAGCTTGGCATTTTGTTTGTTTTAGCGTCCAGGTGGCACAGGAACCGGAAGTTGATAGCTCCCACGTTCCATTACAAAATTCTGGAGAATTTCCTGGATGTTTTCAACGAGAAGGGGTGCGAGTTGGCGGGGCATTTGAGTGGTTTGGCGGACGGGAACGAGCAGAACTTGCACGATTTGATCACTCGATGCACTTTGGATGTCATTTGTGGTAGGTGGAGTTTTTTTTTGTCTCAAAATCAGACAAGTTACATACAATAGAGCTTTTTAAAGGGCGGTCCAGACGCTACGTTTTGCACAACCTTTTGTTTGCGCAGTCTTAGGACGGAATGAAAACTTTGCAATTTTTAGAGCGTCTACACGGTGCAGATATATCTGTATATTTTGCACAGTTTTAGTGAAATCGTCATGGAGGAGGTACTAGTCTTCTCATTTTTTAACAAAATGAATCGGAAAACGGAGCTACCGTCTTCATGGATATCTATGCTCTCTAGCTCAGTTATAGCTGCAACTGTACTGTCTTCGCGCCGTTTTCAAAACTGCCCTCTTTTCCTATCTGCACACAACGTTTTATCTGCAACGTGTTGAACTGTGCAGATAAAAGGTTGTGCAAAACGTAGCGTCTGGTACGTCCTTTACATTTAGTGCGCATCCGCCAAATTTGAATGGCGGGAATATGAAAGTTTCGAGCACATATTTAGTTATCAAAAAGTGCCCTAACTTTTTGACGTATAACATTGCGGAAATTGACACCAAAAAATTTCAACTATGAAAAGGTCTATTGCTTCGACTAGTTAGATTGGATGGACAAAATCTCGAATGTTTTCTCCTCAGAAACTTCGTTGGGAATCGACATTGGAGCCATGACGAAGGCGTCCGAATACGTCAGCGCCATAATGAAGTGAGTTTTTTTTTTGCAAATTTTATCCACAAATAATTTAAATTCTCTCTATAACTGCAAAATTTACAAGTTTACGAAAAAAGTTTCACAACTTGTTCCTTTTGTTTTCACTGCATTTTAAATTGTTTTGTTTCTATTGCAAAATTTATTTACGTCAATAAATCATTTGATGCAAATAAATATTTGCATCAAATTTCCCAATTAAAATGAATATTTGAAGAACCAGACAATACTAGCAAAGGATAGACAAGACTAGATGAGAAAAGATAAGACTGGACTAGATTAGATTAGACAGGCTGGACCGGGCTACACAATATCAAACAAAAGTAGACAAGAGCCGACAAGAGCATTCAAGACTAGACAAGATTTGACAAGACCAGACAAGACTAGACAAGGCGAGTCAAGGCGAGGCCAGACGAAGCGAGACGAGGCGAGGCGAGGCGAGATAAGGCGAGACGAATCGAGACGAGGCGAGGCGAGACAAGGCGTGAGAAGGCGAGACAACGCGAGACAAGGCGATACAAGACGAGAAGAGGCGAGGCTAGACGAGACAAGGTGAGACCAGGCGAGACAAAGCGAGGCGAGTCAAGGCGAGGCCAGACGAAGCGAGACGAGGCGAGGCGAGACAAGGCGAGACGAATCGAGACTAGGCGAGGCGAGACAAGGCGTGAGAAGGCGAGACAACGCGAGACAAGGCGAGACAAGACGAGAAGAGGCGAGGCAAGACGAGACAAGGTGAGACCAGGCGAGACAAAGCGAGGCGAGTCAAGGCGATACAAAGCGAGGCTAAGCGAGACGTGACGAGACGAGACGAGACAAGGTGAGACAAGACGAGTCAAGGCGAGATAAAGTGAGACAACGTGAGACAAAGCGAGACGAGGCGAGATGAAGCGAGACAAGACGAGACTAGGCGATACAAGACGAGACAAGGCGAGTCAAGGCGATACAAGGCGAGATAAGGGGAGACAAGGCAAGACAAAGCGAGGCGAGGCGAGACGAGGCGGGAAAAGGCCAGACAAGGCGAGACAAGACTAGACAAGACTAGACAAGACTGGACTAGACTGGACAAGACTAGACAAGACTAGACAAGACTAGACAAGACTAGACAAGACTAGACAAGACTAGACAAGACTAGACAAGATTAGACAAGACTAGACAAGACCAGACAAGACGAGACAAGACTAGACAAGACTAGACAAGACTAGACAAGACTAGACAAGACTAGACAAGACTAGACAAGACTAGACAAGACTAGACAAGACTAGACAAGACTAGACAAGACTAGACAAGACTAGAAAAGACTAGACAAGACTAGACAAGACTAGACAAGACTAGACAAGACTAGACAAGACTAGACAAGACTAGACAAGACTAGACAGGACTAGACAGGACTAGACAAGACTAGACAAGACTAGACAAGACTAGACAAGACTAGACAAGACTAGACAAGACTAGACAAGACTAGACAAGACTAGACAAGACTAGACAAGACTAGACAAGACTAGACAAGACTAGACAAGACTAGACAAGACTAGACAAGACTAGACAAGACTAGACAAGACTAGACAAGACTAGACAAGACTAGACAAGACTAGACAAGACTAGACAAGACTAGACAAGACTAGACAAGACTAGACAAGACTAGACAAGACTAGACAAGACTAGACAAGACTAGACAAGACTAGACAAGACTAGACAAGACTAGACAAGACTAGACAAGACTAGACAAGACTAGACAAGACTAGACAAGACTAGACAAGACTAGACAAGACTAGACAAGACTAGACAAGACTAGACAAGACTAGACAAGACTAGACAAGACTAGACAAGACTAGACAAGACTAGACAAGACTAGACAAGACTAGACAAGACTAGACAAGACTAGACAAGACTAGACAAGACTAGACAAGACTAGACAAGACTAGACAAGACTAGACAAGACTAGACAAGACTAGACAAGACTAGACAAGACTAGACAAGACTAGACAAGACTAGACAAGACTAGACAAGACTAGACAAGACTAGACAAGACTAGACAAGACTAGACAAGACTAGACAAGACTAGACAAGACTAGACAAGACTAGACAAGACTAGACAAGACTAGACAAGACTAGACAAGACTAGACAAGACTAGACAAGACTAGACAAGACTAGACAAGACTAGACAAGACTAGACAAGACTAGACAAGACTAGACAAGACTAGACAAGACTAGACAAGACTAGACAAGACTAGACAAGACTAGACAAGACTAGACAAGACTAGACAAGACTAGACAAGACTAGACAAGACTAGACAAGACTAGACAAGACTAGACAAGACTAGACAAGACTAGACAAGACTAGACAAGACTAGACAAGACTAGACAAGACTAGACAAGACTAGACAAGACTAGACAAGACTAGACAAGACTAGACAAGACTAGACAAGACTAGACAAGACTAGACAAGACTAGACAAGACTAGACAAGACTAGACAAGACTAGACAAGACTAGACAAGACTAGACAAGACTAGACAAGACTAGACAAGACTAGACAAGACTAGACAAGACTAGACAAGACTAGACAAGACTAGACAAGACTAGACAAGACTAGACAAGACTAGACAAGACTAGACAAGACTAGACAAGACTAGACAAGACTAGACAAGACTAGACAAGACTAGACAAGACTAGACAAGACTAGACAAGACTAGACAAGACTAGACAAGACTAGACAAGACTAGACAAGACTAGACAAAACTAGACAAGACTAGACAAGACTGTGGAAGTTTAATTAAGAGATTTATAATTTTTCAGGATTAGTTGGTTGTCGATGGAGAGACTGATGAAGCCGTGGACGTTGTACGATTTTTATTATCGCCGGACGAAACTCGGGCAGGAGTATTATGCGGCCGTTGGTGTCTTGAACCGTGTCGCCGAAAGTGTGAGTGAGGAATTTGCCGAAATTTGAGCAAACTGTTATGTGGAGGTTTCAGGTTCTGGAGGATCGAAAGAGGAACTTCAAGGCTGACGCTTGCGACGAAGCAGTTTCGGGCGGGAAGAGACGTCTGGCTTTCCTCGACCTGCTGATTGAACATTCGCGGGATGGAAACGGACTCGGCGATCGTGAGATTCGGAACGAAATAAATACGATGATATTCGCTGTAAGTTTCCAAGTTTTTAAATATCCAAGTTTTCAGAGTTTTCGGTCACTTCCTAGACTATACAAATCTTACAACCCACTAAGCTACAATAATTTTCCTAAACTAATCTTCATATTCTAGACCAGGCTAATCTTAGATTACTAAACTAGATTAATATTGACTTACTAGGTTATATCAATCTTTACTTATTAGACAAAACCAGCTTGAGCAGTCTTGTCTAGTCTTGTTCATCCTCGTCCTGCCTCGTACAGCGTCGCCCAGCCTCGTCCAGTCTCGTCCAGCCTCGTCCAACCTCGTCCAGTCTCGCCAAGCGTCGTCCAGCCTCGTCCGGCTTCGCCCAGCCTCGCCCAGTCTCTTCCAGCCTCGTCCAGATTTGTCCCAGCTTGTCCAGCCTTGTCTGGCTTTGTCTAGTTTTGTCTAGTCTTGTCTCGTCTTGTCTAGACCTCCTAAACTAATCTTCATTTCCTAGGCCAGACCTATCCCAGCATACTAAACAAGTTTAATATTGACTTATTAGGTTAGATCAATCTTTACCTACTTATTAGACAAAACCAGCCAAAGTCTAGTCTTGTTCATTCTTGTCTAGTCTTGTCCATCCTCTTTTCCAGACTTCTCCAGCCTCGTCCAACCTCGTCCAGTCCCGTTTAGTCGTCCAGCCTCGTTCAGCCTCGCCCAGCCTGGTTCAGCCTCGCCCAGCCTCGTTCAACCTCGTCCAGCCTTGTTCAGTCTTGTTTGTTTTTTTCGTGTCTAGTCTTGTCCTATCTTGCTCATCATCAATCTTATTGATTTTCTTTCATCAATTTCTTATTGATTGTTCTGTCTTGTCTAGTCTTGTCCATCCTTGTCCAGCCTCGTAAAACCTCGCCCGACCTCGTCCAACCTCGTTCAGTCTCCTCCAACCTCGTCCAGTCTCGTCAAGCGTCGTGCAGCCTTGTCTGACCTCGTCCAGCCTCATCCAGCCTTTTCCAATCTCTTACAGTCTCGTACAGCCATGTCCAGTCTTGTCCATTCTTGTCCATTGTTATCTAGTCTTGCCTAGTCTTGTATAGTTTTGTCTAGTCTTGTTTGTTTTTTTCTTGTCCTCTTGTATTATCTTGCTCGGTCTTGTTAATTTATTCTAATAGTCATCATCATCAATCTTATTGATTGCCTTTCATCAATTTCTTATTGATTGTTCAGTATTGTCTAGTCTTGTCCATTCTCGTCCAGCCTCGTACAACGTCGCCTAGCCTCGCCTGGTCTCGTCCAGCCTCGTTCAGCCTCGTACAACCTCGTCTAACCTCGTCCAGTCCGTCAAGCGTCGTGCAGCCTCGTCCGGTCTCGTCCAGCTTCGTCCAATCTCGTCCAGCCTTGTCCAGTGTTATCTAGTCTTGTCTAGTTTTGTCTAGTCTTGTTTGTTTTTTTCTCGTCTACTCTTGTATTATCTTGCTCGATCTTGTTAATTTATTCTAATAGTCATCATCATCAATCTTATTGATTTCCAGGGTAACGACACGATGTCTTCATCAATTGGCTGGACGCTCCTCCTGCTAGGAAGCCATCAGGAAGTCCAGGTTTGAGGCCAAAATAATTTCTTCAATTTGAACATGCAACATTCTAAGTTTTATTCTGTGCAGGATAAAGTCCGGCAGGAAATCGGCGACGTGCTCCAGGACAGCGCCAGAGTCACCAGCCAGCACCTGCGCGACCTCAAATACCTGGAAAGGGTCTTCAAGGAGAGCCAGCGGCTTTTCCCCAGCGCTCCAATTGTCAGTCGCATCCTAGAGCAAGACGTTCAACTGGGTAAGGGGCGTTCAAGTATTACATAAGCGAGGGTTAAAGCTTTTCTTACTTTTGTTGGCAATGTTGCCAAATTGAGACAAAAAAATTACGCGAAATGCATTACCAAGTATCATTTGGGGTATAAAAGTATCAAAAAACTTATTTTTGTTCATACGGGGGATGGGGCTCTAAAATCATAACAAACTTGATTTACTATTCTTGTTTAAACTTGTCTGAAGTAGGGAAAGATGATGAACCTCCACCTCCACTTCCGGTCCCGGACGAAAGTCCTAACGGTAGTTAGCCCATCAATTTGGGGATTATGAGTTCATGTGAAGGGTTGTAAGGTATTTGCCGAAACGAAGATAAACTTCATAGTGGTGCCGTGTGAATATATGGCGCTGTTAGATCCATCGAGAATTATAACTGGGGTAATTTGTCTAGAATGCGGATTCTTGTACAACGGCTTTACTAATAAAGCTATCTACATCAATCCCGTGAACCATCAATTCTATAGCTGACCACTCTGTTCTTAAACTGACACAAGCTTGATGATGTTCTGATGGACCGGCTTCACTGTTGCTTGGAGGTGTTTCTGTGATCGTAGATCTCCTGCATACTTTAGCCTTTCTGGGGATTGTTGATTGCATATTTTACAGAAATTATTTGGCTGTTTGCGGCTCCAATTTAATCCTCTTGGAGGTGTAGGGTGACTTGACGTCAATCCTTCTTCTTCTTTCGAATAGGCCTACTTTGGACCACGCTTGTTGAACTGTTAGGTTTTGACCTTTGCCCAGTATTGTCGCATCTTCTGCCGGTATAACTCCTTTCTCTCTTCTGTCCAGGGGGTAACTTTCCTACGGGGTTTTTCCATGAAATCCATGGACTTCCTTCAGGGTGAGTCTCACAGACTGTCTGTTTTGGAGATCTGTTATTCCCAGTTCTTTAATATCCTTCTCGGTCTCTGTCAACCAAGTGGTACGAAGCTTCTTGTTTTGCCAGAAGGTGAACAGACGGTTGGTTAGTCAGTTTGGAAGCAATCTTGCAACGAGAGCATCTCAATATGTTCGTAGACCTCAGAGTTATGCCGTCTTCAGAATTCCCCATCTTCCTTTACCGGGCCTAGGATCTTCCTGAGGATTCTCCTCTCTCTGATTTCCAATTTCTCTATTAGACCCCTTCGGTTCAAGGAAAGACACTCCATGGCATACAGGGCTTCTAGTCGAAAGACTGATGTGTAGTGCTTAAGTTTCAGGTTGTGTGACAAGCATTTCTTATTGTAAGTGTTCTTAGTCAGCCGATAGGCTAGTTCTAACTTGCTGACTCTCTTGGATAATTATGCGCTTTCTGATCAGTTGGGTTCAATCCACTTGCCGAGATACTTAAATTTCTCAGTCCTCTTGATGTTTCCCTGTTCTAGTAACATCTCTCTGTTTGCTTCTCTAATGATGGTGAAGAATTCTGTTTTCTCCAGCGACACTTGAAGACCCACTTTGGCCTGTTTTCTGAGGCAGTTTACCTGCATTGTTTCCATGTCAAGAGAATCAGCAAACAGTGCCATGTCCTCTGCAAAGGCCAGGCAATCTATAACCAATCCATCGTGCTTACGTCCCAGCTAGATACCACTCTGAGCACCCAAATTGTTCAGTTCCTTGCGCCATTCTCTCATAACTTTTTCAAGGACAAAGTTGAAGAGAAGTGGGGGAAGTCCATCTCCTTACCTCACTCCAGTTTTTATTTCGAAGCTTTCTGAAATCTCGCCTCTAAATTTAACCTTGGAATGGGTGTTGGTCAAACTTTCTAGGATGAGTCTGCGGGTTTTGTTGTGTAGTGCTAGTTCCTGGAGTACTTTGTTAAGCGTTTCTCTATCAATGGGATCGTAGGCCTTCCTAAAATCAACAAAGGTGACGACCACGTTGCGGTTTCTAATCTTGGAGTATGAAAGTAGTTTTAAGATTGAGGATTTGTTCAACACAGGATCGGGTCTTCCTGAAGCCCCCCTGGTATTCTCCCAGTTGACTATCCAACTGATTTTCTGCCCTTGTTTGTAATGCCTTCGAGAGAATCTTGTATGTTACCGGGACGAGAGAAATACCACGGTAGTAATTTAGATCAGTAAAATCTCTCTTTTCATGAAGTGGATGGATCAGAGCAGATTTCAAATCGGGTGGTAATTTCTCTGTTTCCCAGATGTCCTGGATGATCTCGGTTAGCTTGCGCACGGCATTGTTCCTTTCCACAGTTCAGCAACGATAGAGTCCTCTCCAGCTGCCTTATTATTCTTAAGAAGTTGAATGATCTGGCCAACTTCTTCCAATGAAGGGGGAAGCGAGTCCGGGTTTGGTGTGGTTTGTTTATAGTCGAAGTCTTCGCTGGGTGGGTCACAGTTGAGTAGATTTTTAAAGTACTGAGCCAAAAGGTGGCAGTTGTCTTTGTCGTTATAAGCCAGTTTGCCTTGTGAGTCTCTGAAGTGGAGGCTTGACGGAGCGTATTTTCTGAGTGCCTGCTTAAAGGTTCCAAAGAAATCTCTGGAATTATTCTTAGCGAAGCTCTCTTCGATTTGGGTTAGTTGGTTTTGTGTGAAGGTTCGTTTGGTTCCTTGAATTATCTTGGCTGTAAGCTTTCTTTATTCCAAAAATTTATTCCAACTTTCCTTGGTCTTTTTAGAATTCCACTTCACCCAGGCTATCTGTCTTTGGGATATTGCATTGTCGCAATCTTCAGTCCACCTTCTTCTAGCGAGACGGGCGAGTTTATTGGCCGCCTTGACAAGAGTCTCCTTCAGTTGGTCCCAGTTGTTTAGGTCTGTGTCGTTCAGTCTCTGACTTAGTTCTTGACTGTTCTTGAGTCGCACGACGTCAAATCTTACCATTTTGGAGGTTCTGTGTAATCTAGTGTTTCTAGGCTGGAGTCTTATTTTGATCTTTGAGAGGTAGTGGTCTTTGAGAGGTAGAGGTAGTGGTCTAGAGTCCAGATTGGCGCTTTTTAGTACCTTCACGTTTTGTATTTCCTTTTGAGATTTTTGTGAAATGGCCACATGATCTATCTGGAGTTCACCCAGGTGGATATTAGGTGAAATCCAAGTCTTCTGCTTCCTTGGCAAGTGTTTGAAGGCTGTAGACTTCATGATCAACTCCAAAGTCCTACACAGATCCACCAATCGTTCTCCGTTGCGGTTGGTTCGCTTATGCGACGAATAATTGGCCACTATGTTTCTGCATTTTCTCTCTCTTCCCAATTAAGCATTGAAGTCACCAAACAGTATAACGGTGTGCCTCTCTGGAAATTTAGAGATAATATCTTCTAAGTCTTCCCAGAAATTATCAGTTCTGTCTGGATTGCGTCTGTTGTCCTGGTTGTTTGGGGCAGGTAAATTGACTATACTGTAGCACTTGTTTTCGCATTTGAGAGAGAGAGGATCCACGACTACTCGGGGAGGTAAAGTCGGTGACTGAATCCAGTATCCTGTGACTGATTATAAATCCTGTAGCTTAAACCTAAGTGGGGTACGTTCTTCATTACCCGCTGACCCTTGACTTTTTCTGTGACTTTTCCTTTGAGGATTCTGTAGCCTTGGGACTCGAAGGCTACGTTCGTCCGTAAATCTGGTTTCCTGTACTGCTGTCAGTATTATGTTGTGTCGTGTTAGTGAATCAGTCAAATGTTACAGTTTACCCACTTTTAGCAGTGAGTTGGCATTAAATGTTGCGAAGAAGCTTTGCCGTCTTGGTCTGAGTTTACGTCCGGTGATTTCAGGATGCTCCGACTCATCCTTAAAGCATGTTGGTGCCCGATTTTGGTTTAGGCGATGCCTGCTTGCGTCTGCCGATACATTCTTTGTTCTAATCTTGCGATTACCTTCACTGCATTGTCGTTATACTCCACAATTTTTTCGCACTCATTCTCTAGTTGATCATCATCGAATAAAGGCGCTGATTTTTCATTGACAACTCCAAGCTGATCACGAATAGCCATTAGCCTTGCAATAACTAGGGTCAAGTGGGGGACAGTGTAACAAAAAAGTCATTTTTATTTTTAGAAAAAATATAGTTTATTATATCGTCTTCTTATTGTTTGCCAAAAAAAACCTTCATATTAGGCTTGAAGTAATATCAAAATTATACTAAGAAACTATTCATTTTTTTAGTTTTCTGAGATCACAAATTTGTTATAGTGTGCCCCAGGGGTGGGGTACAGTTTAACAGCCATAGGGGTACAGCATAACAAGATGGGGTAGGGGAGACTGGGGCACCTTTGAACAGTTTTTAGTTTTTATATAGTTGTTATTCCGCCTTATATATTTAATACACCAAAATGCACTGCCCTTGTAAGTTATAATTTAAGCCACCTCTTAAAATTGTCTACCCATGAAAATAGTGATTCTGTTTCCCATAAACTGGCCTTAACGCAAGCCTCTCCCTTTGTTCAAAAGTGCCCCATGTATGGGGCACCTTTCAACAGGCATGGGGCACTTTTGAACACCCATAGTCAACCTCAAATGTATTGGAGAAAATAGTCATAAAACTAGTTCAAGTGGTTTTTATTACACTTAAATAAAATAATTATTATTAAAACACAAATTATTAACATTAAAAAGTTTGAAATAAATTTATTTGAACACAATTAAAAATTCAAGTAGGTAGCTAAATATAAAATTGTCAGTTTTGGTACTGCTAACAAAAGTCTATACAAAAATGAATCAATAGAAACCAAGCATTTTATCTAATTCTGGAACACTGAATATGTCACGACGTCCAGCACTGACCGGTTCTGACTCCTCTATTTTGCTAACTATTTCAGTTGTAGAATAGGACACCTCGTCTATCTTGGTTGGCCATACCCATTGCCTGCCTTTTCTTATCATAGCACTGACAAGTACCATATCAGCATCTAATTGTTTGGTAATTTTTCCAGGGTATAGCTCTCCTTCATACATAACAATAACAAAATTTCCAACTACTATCCTATCATCAACAGTTTCCTTGTTGGATGGAGACGTTTTCTTAGAAGTCGAAGGTTGGGGAACGTTTTTTCTATTTGCTCTACATCTGTGGCAGTCTGTTTCACCAGTTGTTTGTAATATTCTTTCTCCAAGGTATCCAAAAACTATATTTTAACAAAAAATAAGTTTATCTTAAAATAAGGGGCTATTGGACACTGTTCAAATGTACCCCACTACAATTTGTTCAAAAGTGCCCAACATAAAAACACCGCATAAACTCATAAATTAAAAAAAAAATATTAAGAATATTCAAGTTTTACTACTATAGATGGATAGTGTACTTACTTGGTTATTATGTGCAATAAATAAACAGTGGTTTGATGATAATATGTTATTATAAAATCCTTGCAACTGTAGAAACAAATACAAATTTCTCAACAACACATACACAAAAGTTCACCGTGGAAAAAAACAGACATTCTGATGTTACAAAAGATGACTGCTCAACTACCAGCTGGCTTGTCATTTACTACCAGAGTTGACAAAATAATAGAAATAATAATTATTTCAGAGAAATTTAAAATGTTCAAAGGTGCCCCATGTTCAAAACTGCCCCAGTCTCCCCTACACTATAACAGTAGACTAAACATATATAAAACGTAATAAAATATGAAAAATAGAAAACATTTAATCTAAATTTATGTTCCAAAACATATTTTTGGTAAACAAAATCAAAGATAAACAAATGTATAATATGAAAATATCATCTTTTCTTAACCTAGATTAAAGTGCCTCAGTATTTTTTCTGGGAATGAGTAGCAATCAGACTGACGCTTAGTTCCTTTTTCCATTTTAATAAGCTCAATATAATCTAGTCCGACAGTAGCAAGATCTGGAGATTTTCCTCTGAAGGAAAATAAAAGACATTCTCAACTTTACTACTTTTGCGTAGATAACTGACGTCATATTCATTTTCCTCATCAGATGTCAATAATTTTCCAATATAATGCTCTGTCTGTTTCCCGGAGAATTTGACAATGACAAAATCATCGTTTATTCGATGTTTCAGTAAAGACAAAGGGATTTCATTATCATCTAAACCGCAATTTAGAACCTCTGAATCTTCATCAGAATTTTCAGAGCCTACTCCAGAACTTAAAACCTTGATAACGTATCCGACTTTCTTTGGTTTCTTCTTTATTCTTATAATTCTCGCATTTTGAGTTTTCGTTTTCTCTTTTTTTGGCTGCTTCTTCAAATTTCTGTTTAATTGGTGAATCGGTGGCGATACAACTTTTTCCCCTTTTTCTTCCTTTTTTAGAGAGTCTGGGAGCGGCCTTCGGATATTCTCTACATTAGATTGGGCTCACTAAAATGTCTCCCATTGGATCAAGATTTCTTTTTCAAAGCTTAAATTCTTTTTAATCATCAAATCGCCGAGTTCCTGTGCTTCTGCAGAATTTTGATGCAGCGACGACGACGTCGAAGCTTCAGTTGCTGTAGATTGGTTTAAGGCCTGTTTTTCTCTTGTTCGGATTTTTCAGAAGTTGTAGGCTGATTTATTGACTGTTCATTCGGTTGGAATAATGAAGCTTCGGGTTCTAGAGGCCGCGGCTGGTTTGAAACCTCGCTAGGCATAAAATCGTCGCTTGTGAAAATGTTCCTGTGGAAAGGAAATATACCTGTTTCCATAAAACCCGATTTTATATTTATGGGTGACATTGCTTTTTTAAATGCTTGACCCAGAAGTTCTGCAATGTTGTATATTGTCTAAGGTATTCCCGGATGACGCAAAAGCCAGGAATCTATTGCGGCCTTGTAATAAGTCTGTAAAGGTCCAAACACTGACACATCAAGCGGCTGTAATTTGTGGCTAGAATGAGGCGGAATGGTAAGCAGTGTTGCCGTTTTCTTTAGCGATGTTCAAAGTGTCATGAGACTAAGTGACATGAGACAATGTCCGGAGCTAAGTGGCTTTCATGATTATCAAGTATAAAAAGCGATGGATTATCTTTTGAGCTTCCAGTCACCTTTACAAAATGCTTTACAACATCAGGGAACAACTGAAAGTTCATCCAACCCGTAGTTTGCGCTAAACCCAATGTACCAGTAGGTGCTCCCTTCAACATGTGTGATTTGAAATTTTTCCGAGGGAATACCATCGCGGGCGGCATGGCATTACCCAGTGGCGTAGCGTGGGTTTTCGCCGCCCGGGGCCGAGTGGAAATTCTCCGCCCCCTATTTTAGTCATTAGTCATGAAAATTGGTAAAAATAAAAAACTTTAAATTTAAAAAAATTAATTTTTTTAAAAAAAAATTTACTCTTTTTTCGAGTTTTTCTCAAAGCAAAATCTTTTACGCAATTATCAATGACAATATGTACGTCATGTTCGATTGTCAATATAGCTAAATTGGATAGTCTAAATGTGTACATAGTCGATCTTAGATAATTTTTAATTAACTTTAGTTTAGAGAAGCTTCTCTCGCAACTGGCATTGCTTATGGCAGCTGTTAAGAATATTCTCAACATTATGACAATGTTTGGTAAGCAATCTTTTAGTTTAGACTCATAATAATATATATAATACTCATGATAATATATTTTAATGAACCCAGTGAGCCGGAGTTAATGATCTCTTTTTTATAGTCTGGGTCTGTTGCGCTACGAAAGCTCGTAGACGTACGCGTTCAAGTTTGAACTCTTCTCTATTTCTGTCATGAGGAGTTTGATCTAGATTAAGTTTGTCGACGCCCAATATCACCAAGGGTCTTAAAAAGGCGTATTTTTGGGCCAGATTCTGCAATTGTTGGAATCTTTCTTGAATTTCAGTTACTCTGTCTATTGAAAAAAACATAGTTCGTCTCAAGTCATCGTCATACGATAACCCAACATCTCTACTTCCGTCGCCATATATATGCCTCCTCCTAATTCGTCTTGGGGGTTCAAAAGAAATTCCAAGTTCTTCACTTAAACTTTTAGCGTATCTTAAAGCCTTGTCTACAGATTCCTCTCGTTTTTCTTCCAATACGGTCTGTAAAGCGCCTATTTTTGGAGCACACTGATGAATGTTTAGTCCCTCAGTTTGCAAATAGTTTTGAGCATCATTGACTTCACGCAGTATCGGTTGCCAGAGGCAATATAAAAACGAAAATGATTCCATCGCCACTAATAAACTTCCCGCGTCCGTCCGTGTGTTCAAGCTTTCCTCCATTTCCGTCAGATTTTCTAGTGCAGTTAAAGTTTCTTTGTAATGATCTCTAATGAAATTTACAGTATCGCCTCTAGCGCTCCAGCGTGTGTCCTGAACCCTCTTCAAACTTTTTCCCGTGGCTGCAAGAAGAACTTCTCACCGGTGCGTCGACATAGAAAAAAAAAGCGTAGCAGCGTTCTAGCGTACCAAAGAAAGTCACCGAATTTACCTCCCCTGAAGCCGCATGTAGACAAACTATGTTTAGTGAATGGTTTGAACAGGGAACAAATTCGGCATTAGGATTGATATCCTTTATTCGCTGTTGTACACCTGTGTGGAATCCAGCTATCGTAGCAGCATTATCGTATGCTTGCCCTCTACAGTTCATAATGTCGACCCCATTGGCCTCGAGTTTGCTTAGTATCATGTCACTAATACCTTCCGCAGTTTTGCTTTTCGTTTCAATGAAATCTATAAAAGATTCCTCTACTCGCACCTCCTGGTTTTCAATCATCACATATCGTAGTACTTGGCTTGTTTGATCTTTGTGGGAGATATCCGGGGTGCTGTCAAAAATCATGGAATAATACTTGGCCTTTTGAACACGAGCTATAATTTTTTGGCGAACTTTATTTCCTAAAACTTCAATGAACTCGTTTTGAATTTCAGGTGACATATAAGTAAGAGAAATTTTCTGGCCCATTTTTATTCTTACTAAATGCTCTCTTAAAACGGGATCGTACTTTGCCAGTAGATGCACCAATTCTAAAAAGTTGCCTCTGTTGGCATTGGTGTCGTCTTCCCTGTGGCCACGTAACGCCAAATTTTGTTTTGCCAGAAATTGTATGATATCAAACATTCTGGTTAGAATTTCACGCCATTTTTAGTTTCTCTTGCCACTACTTCTTGTTCTTTCTTATCAATAGTCTGTCCTTTTCCACCAAGTATTAAATCCGTCGCAGGAGTAAAATTTCGGCGCATTTGGTGAATGTAAATTTGCGTTCTGAAACAAACGACAACAGAAGCAGAACAATGAAGCTTTAGGCCTAGGCTGCACTACGGCTAAACCGCCGCGGTTTTCAACGGAGTGATTTTATGACTCAAGTAAGTTAATACAAGCGGCCTCACTTGCGGTTTTTTTCCGCGACTGATTTTTCCCTATAGTGTACTGTGTGTTCCTCGAGCGGTTTCGCGGTTGTAGCGGTTACCGCTCGCTGGAAAAAATCGTAGTGCGGCCTCGGCCTTAGAAGGAGAATATGCCATCCAAGAGCGTAAAAGTTTCTCGCCGTTTGGCAATGTGCGGTAAAACCAATCTCGCCTCAGCCGCCTCCTGGACAATACTTTTGCTGTAACAGAGTCTGCGTCTGATGAACCATACGTGGTACTGTTGACTCTACTGAGAAGTCTGTATTCACATGTTGAACGACTCCAGGACCTCTCTGTATCAATAGCAGCCTTAGGTTTGAATTTATATTTTCAGGCTATTTCCCAATGTCATTGATATCAAAATCGGATTCAATATGTGCAGTTACATTTCGTTTTGGTGTCGAAATTTCAGCAATCACAGCAGAAGTACTTGAATCTGACAAATTCGAACAATCAATTGAAGGTTGTAGCAAATCATCGGTATCGAATATTTGTTCTACATGAGCTACTTCTTGGATTCGAACGGCACTAGACCCTGAAGAACTAACATCTGAAGGCCCTGACGTAGACTGTGGTGACTCTGGCGTACACGGTGGCGTCTCCGAAACTTTCACAAACTTTAATATCATTTTTTCTAATATTCTCCTCCTTCGCTTTCTTCTTATTTCTATACCATGCTCCACTTTATTTTGCCCTTTTGATATTAAAAAAGTATAGTAATAAATAAAAAAGTAGGTATCCGTCTCCATTATATAATATCTATCGAGAAGATCGAAAGAAACCAGGTGTCAGGTTTAGAAAGTAAATTGGCGCATGCTCAGTAAAATCGTAGCGCAATGGTAAAAAACAGTTTTTAAAATCTAAATCTTTGTTGTCTCTTACAATTTCAGTCTGTTAAAATAGATTTGGGAGTTTTTTCTTATTTTGGATCGAGAGTTCGCACTCCCGTGCGATAGTTCTTGACTTATTGTCTCTTGGATAACTTAACCTGACCAATTTATTATCGAAACTGGATAAATTTCAACAATTCTCCATATTTTGGATCGACAGTTTATAATTTATTGTCTCTAATACAACTTAACCTGACCACTTTTTTTTGTCAACTTTTTATCTAATAATTGCATTAATTACAACTTAACCTAACTCAACATCAACCCAAATAAAATATCTACCTTTACTCCTTAGTACTTGCTCGACGATGTCTCCGTAGATAGTAGGTATAAAGCAAATACCAAACTTTTTATTAATTGGTCAGTAAGTAATTACATTAACAAAATTATCTACTCGTACACTACACGAAAATAACTATAACACAATAAAATAACTAGGTTTAGGGAGCAATATTTTCGCGTGTTTTAGTTTGATATTTCAAAATTGATTGATGATTTTCCGAAGTCCGTTAATCGTATTAGTTAGGTAAAACCTCGGATCTGTCCCGTTTTCTTGTAGGGAGGTACTTTAAGGGTTGTCCTTGGTCAATGTATTTGTAGTGGGCGTTTAAATCGTGACGTAACGTACCAAGTACGAGTATGACGTATTCAGAGGGTGTGGTATTGTATTGTATTAAGAAAAGTTGCGGCGCCAAAGATTGTCGTTTGTTCCTCTAATTTTCGTTCTTGCCGCCCCCTTTTCATGTGCCGCCCGGGGCCATGGCCCCCCTAGCCCCCCTCACGCTACGCCACTGAGTCTAAACATATATAAAACGTAATAAAATATGAAAAATAGAAAACATTTAATCTAAATTTATGTTCCAAAACATATTTTGGTAAACAAAATCAAAGATAAACAAATTTATAATATGAAAATATCATCTTTCCTTAACCTAGATTAGTGCCTCAGTATTTTTTCTGGGAATGAGTAGCAATCAGACTGACGCTTAGTTCTTTTTTCCATTTTAGGTAATGGCAATATAAGCTCAATATAATCTAGTCCGACAGTAGCAAGATCTGGCTCTGAAGGAAAATAAAAGACATTCTCAACTTTACTACTTTTGCGTAGATAACTGACGTCATATTCATTTTCCTCATCAGATGTCAATAATTTTCCTGAGTCTGTTTCCCCGAGAATTTGACAATGACAAAATCATCTTTTATTCGATGTTTCAGTAAAGACAAAGGGATTTCATCAGCATCTAAACCGCAAGTTAGAACCTCTGAATCTTCATCAGAATTTTCAGAGCCTACTCCAGAACTTAAAACCTTGATAACGTTTCCGACTTTCTTCGGTTTCTTCTTTATTCTTATAATTCTCGCATTTTGAGTTTTCTTGTTTTCTCTTTTTTTGGCTGCTTCTTCAAATTTCTGTTTAATTGGTGGCGATACAACTTTTTCCCCTTTTTCTTCCTTTTTTAGAGAGTCTGGGAGCGGCCTTCAGATATTCTCTACATTAGATTGGGCTCGCTAAAATGTCTCCCATTGGATCAAGATCTCTTTTTCAAAGCTTAAATTCTTTTTAATCATCAAATCGCTGAGTTCCTGTGCTTCTGCAGAATTTTGATGCAGCGACGACGACGTCGAAGCTTCAGTTGCTGTAGATTGGTTTAAGGCCTGTTTTTTCTCTTTTTCGGATTTTTCAGAAGTTGTAGGCTGGTTTATTGACTGTTCATTCGACTGGAATAATGAAGCTTCGGGTTCTAGAGGCCGCGGCCGGTTTGAAACCTCGCTAGGCATAAAATCGTCGCTTGTGAAAATGTTCCTGTGGAAAGGAAATATACCTGTTTTCATAAAACCCGATTTTATATTTATAGGTGACATTGCTTTTTCAAATGCTTGACCCAGTAGTTCTGCAATGTTATATATATTGTCAAAGGTATTCCCGGATGACGCAAAAGCCAGGAATCTATTGCGGCCTTGTAATAAGTCTGTAAAGGTCCAAACACTGACACATCAAGCGGCTGTAATTTGTGGCTAGAATGAGGCGGAATGGTAAGCAGAGTGTTTCCGTTTTCTTTAGCGATGTTCAAAGTCAGGTTTATAACATCAGGGAACAACTGAAAGTTCATCCAACCCGTAGTTTGCGCTAAACCCAATGTACCAGTAGGTGCTCCCTTCAACATGTGTGATTTGAAATTTTTCCGAGGGAATACCATCGCGGGCGGCAGTGCATTACCTGTAGCAGAAACTGCGCAGCATGTTGTCGCAAGGGTAACCACTTCACTCGTTCACCACTTGTTACTTTATTAAGTTCTTTTGATCCTCTTGATGCCAAAACCCTTTTTGGTTTTTGTACTGTGGTCGTACCGGTCTCATCAAGGCAAAATAGTCTAGTGCGATCACTAAAACAAAAAAATATCTCTATTATGTTGATTATGTCGGTTGAATGATGTAGCTCTTGAAAGGCTGCAGGCTTCTGGTTTTCGCAAAGTTAAATCGGGATTCCTTTTTCGAAAGCCATACAACCAATCTTTTCCTGCGAATTGTGTAGCTTCCCAAGATGCTGGCATCTTTTTCAATCTTCATCAGTTTCAATTGTGTCAAGCCCGTAACACATTTTTGAGCACGTTATAAGATATTCTTTTAATGCTTTTTCTTGAGCACTTGAAAATACCTTGTTAACCGCATAATTTGGAGTGGCATTTCCTTCGATTTTCTACCACGCTTTAGGTTTTCTGGTGCAGCACCAATTAGGCCGCTCGCAACTGAAAGGCGAAAATTCTTCAATGTCATCTCGTTTGGACATCTTATCCGAAATAAAACATATGCATTTACAACGCAAGCATCTACAAAATACCAAAAAATCCTATGCCACCATTTATGGGATTTTCTGTCGATTTGATAAAGTGAAAGTAACATATCAAAATTGTCCACATATCCCATGTGTTTGTTATATAGATTACATATAAGGGGACAAGAAACCTCTTCTACAGACCCATCTCTTTTTCTTCTTGTGATAATAGTTATTTGAGGGATCAATATAATTCGCAAGAAACCAAACACTGCGATTGTCCATCCATTTGAGAGCTACTATACCATCAGTTCATATCCGCCAGTCTGAATCTCCTCTCTTCAATTGCTTGTCCGCTTTGAATTCTGGCAGATTTTTGCTTCCTTTACGGGCCGTGCCACAGGAATAAATGCATTCTGCAAGTAAATCTTTTTGCAATTTGACAGAATTGAAATAATTGTCAAAGTAAACCTTATGGTTTTTACGAACTAATGTCCTCGTTAGGTCTTTTACAACCCGACTGCCTAAATTTGTTTCAGTCCCATGATTGACCTTTCCAGTATAAATCTGGAATTGACACATGTAACCGCTTCGGTCAGCTTGCACCCAAAGCTTGTACCCTCGTTTCGTCGGTTTCATCGGCATGTATTGCCGAATACTGCTACGACCTTTGAATTTTATCATCGACTCATCGATTGATTGATGTACGCTTGGTTTCAGTGATGTTATAAAAGTTTCAGATAAGGTGTTGAGGAGGGGCCTAATTTTGTAGTTTATCATAATTTATATTATCTTTTTAGGTTGCATAGCATTGTCGTTAAGATGCAAATTGGTAAGCAACCAGGAAAATCTGTCTCTGGATATTGACGAACTGACGTAGCTAACCCTCATTTCCATTCTTGACGACCAATAATCACGATAGTTAGGCATTTTTTTAAACTCATTATCATGTTTACGCCTAAAAACGTTTTTAGTTCATTACTTGTTGTGGGCACAAAATTGCTGTTAACACCATTGTTCTGTGTCGCATACAAATTGGTATGAAAAACAATTTCATCCATCAACCTCTCTGGAAAAAGATATTTAAATATTTCGGTTGGAGTTTCAATGTCTTCTGGAATATTTGGTCCACTATCTTCTAAAAAGGGATTTACATTTCCTACATTTGAGGAATTGTTTGTCCAAATAACGTCATCCCCTCGCTGTTGCATTTGCAAAACGGATAGCGGTACGTCATCCTCGCTTTCCCAATCACTATTTATAAGATCTTCATCATCATCTTCATGACGTTCAGTTTGAAAGTCTGTATTGACTTCCACCAATAGCTCATCATTTTCCAATTCCTCTTCATCAGATTCTGAGGCATCACTGGGTATATCATCGACAAAGGCATATATTTCATCTTGGGTCATATTTTCCAATTCTTTAATAGTGTGCTTTTTATTCATGGCCAAAAACAAAATTTTACTGAAAATTGTGCACACAGATTGATACAATATTTATCCCTCAACAAAATTAAAAATACACATTGTGTGCCTGGTGGTTAGCAACAAAGACCATGTTTTATAAAGTATAAATAAAAGCATTTATTCTTGAAAATATGAGGTAATATATAACACTACTATTTTTTTTTAATATTATTATGACTATAACTCACCTGTCATTTTGTTTATTTCGTTCAATAACCTCACAAAATTGATAAACTAAGATACAGATAACCTATAAATATCCCGACATGTGCACATCACCACAATGAATAGTCTGAAATAAGCTCCAAGACAATGATACCAACATGAAATCTATACAAGCACTATTTCTGTTACATAGGCAACACATGGCTTTAACTAGAAACCAGTAGGCACTTAGACAATCTATTTTAAATTGGTGGTTAGCAGCAGTAACCAGTTGCCCTGAAAGGGTTAATCATCAAATCGCTGAGTTCCTGTGCTTCTGCAGAATTTTGATGCAGTGACGACGACGTCGAAGCTTCAGTTGCTGTAGATTGGTTTAAGGCCTGTTTTTTTCTCTTTTTCGGATTTTTCAGAAGTTGTAGGCTGGTTTATTGACTGTTCATTCGGCTGGAATAATGAAGCTTCGGGTTCTAGAGGCCGCGGCCGGTTTGAAACCTCGCTAGGCATAAAATCGTCGCTTGTGAAAATGTTCCTGTGGAAAGGAAACCTGTTTTCATAAAACCCGATTTTATATTTATGGGTGACATTGCTTTTTCAAATGCTTGACCCAGAAGTTCTGCAATGTTGTATATTCTTCTTCTTCTGACTCTACAGCCCAGGGTGAGCTTTGGCCTCCTTAACAATCCCCTTCCACCTTTGACGGTCTTCAGCGATACGTGTCCAGTTTTCTACTTGTAGAGTTTCTACATCTTCCTCTACCTTATCTTTCCACCTGGTTCTGGGTCTACCTCTGCTTCTTGAGGTGTTATATTGCGCTTTATGGATGGATCTGGGTGCTCTCGCACACGGCATTCTAATCATGTGGCCCGCCCATCGAAGTCTCTGTGCCTTAATGAATCTTACTATGTCTTCACCTTCTATTAGTTCTTGAAGTTCGTAGTTCATGCGAATTCTGTATCCTTCTTCCTCTCTCACTGGTCCAAAGATCTTCCGTAAAATCCGTCTTTCAAAAATACGAAGAGAGTTTTTGTCTGTTTCCGACATACTCCAGGATTCAGCTCCATAAGTTAGCACGGGTCTGATCAGGGTTTTATATATTCGCAGTTTTGCTTTACGTGAGATGATTTTTGATTTGAAGAGCTTTAGATGTGAATAATAGCATCGATTCGCAGCTTCGATTCTGTCTTGTACCCTCAGTGATAGATTATTTGTGTTATTGAAAGTTACTCCAAGAAATTTGACATTTTGAACTTCTTCAAACCGATGATCATTTATAATGAAGTTCTGAGGGGCCCTTTCTTGGGTTATCACGTGACAGTTTTAGGTATTTTGTTTTATCTGCATGTATTTTCAGGCCAAATTTGCTCGCATCCTCTTCTATTTTTAAAAACAATTCTTCTAGAGTTCTGTTGTCCCTAGCCATGATCAGTATGTCGTCCGCGTACGCACATATTTGGTATGATTTTGTTACGATATTTCCCTTATTTTCGAGGTTTCCAATTGCATTTTGTAGCGCAAGGTTAAAAAGAACAGCTGACAAGGCATCTCCCTGCCTAACACCGGTTCTTATTTCAAATTCCTTTGATGTTTTGTTTTGGACTGTTACTCTGGCCTTGGATCCATCCATTGTCATCATGGCTAGTTTGGCAAGTTTATGTGGGATACCCATTAGAGCAAGTGCACTTCCTAGTTTTGCTCTTTCAATACTGTCGAATGCTTTTTTAAAATCGATTAACAGACAGTGCAGGTCGATGTTGTGTTGTATTCATAACATTTTTCCATTGCTTGACTTAGCACAAATACCTGATCCAGAGTTGATCTACTTTCTCGGAAGCCACATTGATATTCTCCTAATATTTCTTCTGCATACGGTCTTATCCTGTCGAATATCACATTGGAGAGTACCTTATATGCAGTGTTGAGTAGTGTTATTCCCCTGTAATTGTCGCAGTTTGTTTTGTCGCCTTTTTTGTGGATGGGGCAGATTAACCCAGTTTTCCACCTTTCAGGCATCTGTTCTTCTTTCCATATTTTGCATATTAGTTGGTGCAGTCTTTTATGTGCATCTATTCCGGCCAGTTTTAAAATTTCGGCAGTGATGCCGTCCTCGCCGGGTGCCTTACCATTTTTATGCTTTTCCATGGCTGTTTTGACTTCATCCAATGTAGGTGGTTCGGTATTTTCTTGAGCTGTGTATATTACTGTTTCTGGCTCTTCTAGGTCTTCCATATGATCAACATTTAGTATATCGGCGAAGTACTGGCGTCATCTATCCATGACATCTTTCTATTCCGTTAGGATTTTTCCGTTCTTATCCTTGCATACGTTTAATTTTGGCTGGTACCCTTTCGCTTCATTTCTGATTGTTCTATAGAAATCCTTCACTTTGCGTTGATTATAGTTCTCTTCTATGCTTTCTATTTTCTTACGCATCATATCTCTTTTTTTTCCCCTTAGGCACCTGTTGGCTTCTCTCCGCTTCTTTTGGTATACTGCATTATTACTTCTAGTGTTTCTTTGCAGCATCTTTTGTCGCCCATTATTCTTTTCTGTTATAACCCTTTCACATTCCATATCGAACCAATCTGTTTCTTAATTTTTTTTTTGTCCCTACTACGTCTTTGGTTACTTTTATTATTGCCCTCTCCATGGACTTCCACTTATCGTCAATATTGCTATGGTCTGGGAGTCTATCTAACTCCATGCTGATGGCGTTTTGATATTTGTTTAGGGCTTCATTTTTGCTCAACTGGTCTGTATCCCACTGCTCCCTTTTTGTACCTTTAGTTTTCGCGACATTTGATATTCTTTGCCGTAATTTTCCCACTACCAGGAAATGGTCACTATCGCAGTTTGGCCCTCTGTGGGTCCTCACATTGGTTATTGATGAGCCGTATCTTCTCCTTATAAGTACGTGGTCGATTTACGTGGTACGTGGTAGGTGTGCGATTCACCAGTTGGCTTCCCGGCATTTTCCATGTGCCTTTGTATATAGTTTTTCTCTCAAAGGCTGTACTTTTTATTCGCAGCGACATTGCGTTGGCTAATTGGCATAGATGAATGCTGTTTGGGCTTGTCTCATTGTGCAGTGAATATTGCCCAGCTACTTCGACTGCGAAATGTTCTTTCCCTATTTTAGCATTGAAGTCTCCCATTATTATTAAGGTATCATAGGTGCTTGTTCTTGCACATACATTCTCCAGAGCATCATAGAATCGGTCTTTTGATTCTTCACCGCTGTCTTCTGTTGGTGCATATGCATTTATGAGAGTAATGTTGTTGAACTTCCCGTGTATCTTCATTGTACTGAGCCTTTCATCTATTGGAGTAAAGCTAATAATTGATGCTCTCATTTTTTTATTGACAAAGAAGCCAGTTCCATGTTGTCCAGCAACATCCGAGCATCCGCTATAGAATATTGAATACTTCTGTTTATCTATCCTTCCTTGTCCTTTCCATCTAAGTTCCTGGAGTGCTACGATATCCATTTTAAACTTGCCTAATTCGTTGCCTATTTCTATCATTTTTCCCGTTTGCATCATGGTTCGAATATTCCAGGTCCCAATTCGTAAATCTTCCTTTTTTCCTTGCAAATGTCGTATCCGTGTGTCCATATAAGTTTTCCGAGGCTTGTTGTTTGGTTTCGTAACTTGTTCTTTTTTCCAAGGAGGAGTAGTTGGCCCCACGCTTAACCCCCTTATCGGGGGACCATTTCGCCTGCTCTCGTTAGCCTTCACTTATATCCCCCGCCATACGGATTTCCACCGCATCTTGGTGGTATATGTGTGAAGTTTCCAGGGATCGCCAAGCGTGGACGAGAGAGTCAGACTTGGGTAGGAGTGGCTATGCGACTGGTCTCTTTCGTGGAGATTGTCGTGCGGTTCGCATGCACTACCCCAGAAGATCCCCAATGTTGTATATTGTCAAAAGTATTCCCGGATGACGCAAAAGCCAGGAATCTATTGCGGCCTTGTAATAAGTCTGTAAAGGTCCAAACACTGACACATCAAGCGGCTGTAATTTGTGGCTAGAATGAGGCGGAATGGTAAGCAGAGTGTTGCCGTTTTCTTTAGCGATGTTCAAAGTCGCCGGAGCTAAGTGGCTTTCATGATTATCAAGTATAAAAAGCGATGGATTATCTTTTGAGCTTCCAGTAACCTTTACAAAATGCTTTATAACATCAGGGAACAAGTGAAAGTTCATCCAATCCGTAGTTTGCGCTAAACCCAATGTACCAGTAGGTGCTCCCTTCAACATGTGTGATTTGATTTTTCCGAGGGAATACCATCGCGGGCGGCAGGGCATTACCTGTAGCAGAAACTGCGCAGCATGTTGTCGCAAGGGTACCTCGTTCACCACTTGTTACTTTATTAAGTTCTTTTGATCCTCTTGATGCCAAAACCCTTTTTGGTTTTTGTACTGTGGTCGTACCGGTCTCATCAAGGCAAAATAGTCTAGTGCGATCACCAAAACAAAAAAAATATCTCTATTATGTTGATTATGTCGGTTGAATGAGGTAGCTCTTGAAAGGCTGCAGGCTTCTGGTTTTCGCAAAGTTAAATCAGGATTCCTTTTTCGAAAGCCATACAACCAATCTTTTCCTGCGAATTGTCTAGCTTCCCAAGATGCTGGCATCTTTTTCAATCTTCATCAGTTTCAATTGTGTCAAGCCCGTAACACATTTTTGAGCACGTTATAAGATATTCTTTTAATGCTTTTTCTTGAGCACTTGAAAATACCTTGTTAACCGCATAATTTGGAGTCAATCGCAAATCTGCAGCTTCCTCAGCTGAATAGGCCGTAATATAAAGTACCGTAATTTACGTTCTTACGTTCGGCTGCTTTTCTCAAAGCTTCTCCTTTTTCAACCAGTTCTATTGCTTCTTTGGCAAAGTCCTAGGAGCGTATACGATGGTTTCGTGCGAGCGTGGCAGAAAATGCAACTAACGGTGCAGCTCAGTGGCGGTACGCGGGAACGTAGTTTAGAATATAACTGACTTCTGTTGAAAATTTTGTGTTGGGTCCTTGTTTAATTTCTTGTATATGTTCAAAAATTGTCACTTTATCCTACATTGGACCGAGAGTTCGCGCTACCGCGCGTATGTTGTCTTAAATTATCTTCCCGCTTCGCGGCGGACAACCTAATCTAACCAAGGTAAAACCAACGGTCCTTGTCACTTTGTCCTACATTGGACCGAGAGTTCGCGCTGCCGCGCGTACGTTGTCTTAATTTATCTTCCCGCTTCGCGGCGGACAACCTAATCTAACCAAGGTAAAACCAACGGTCCTTGTCACTTTGTCCGACATTGGACCGAGAGTTCGCGCTACCGCGCGTATGTTGTCTTGATTTATCTTACCGCTTCGCGGCGGACAACCTAATCTAACCAAGGTAAAACCAACGGTCCTTGTCACTTTGTCCTACATTGGACCGAGAGTTCGCGCTGCCGCGCGTATGTTGTCTTAATTTATCTTCCCGCTTCGCGGCGGACAACCTAATCTAACCAAGGTAAAACCAACGGTCCTTGTCACTTTGTCCGACATTGGACCGAGAGTTCGCGCTACCGCGCGTATGTTGTCTTGATTTATCTTACCGCTTCGCGGCGGACAACCTAATCTAACCAAGGTAAAACCAACGGTCCTTGTCACTTTGTCCTACATTGGACCGAGAGTTCGCGCTGCCGCGCGTATGTTGTCTTAATTTATCTTCCCGCTTCGCGGCGGACAACCTAATCTAACCAAGGTAAAACCAACGGTCCTTGTCACTTTGTCCGACATTGGACCGAGAGTTCGCGCTACCGCGCGTATGTTGTCTTGATTTATCTTACCGCTTCGCGGCGGACAACCTAATCTAACCAAGGTAAAACCAACGGTCCTTGTCACGTTGTCCTAAATTGGACCGAGAGTTCGCGCTGCCGCGCGTATGTTGTCTTGATTTATTTTCCCGCTTCGCGGCGGACAACCTAATCTAACCAAGGTAAAACCAACGGTCCTTGTCACTTTGTCCTACATTGGACCGAGAGTTCGCGCTGCCGCTCGTATGTCTTGATTTATCTTCCCGCTTCGCGGCGGACAACCTAATCTAACCAAGGTAAAACCAACGGTCCTTGTCGCTTTGTCCTACATTGGACCGAGAGTTCGCGCTGCCGCGCGTATGTTGTCTTGATTTATCTTCCCGCTTCGCGGCGGACAACCTAATCTAACCAAGGTAAAACCAACGGTCCTTGTCACTTTGTCCTACATTGGACAGAGAGTTCGCGCTGCCGCGCGAATGTTGTCTTGATTTATCTTATTTAACCTAACCTAATCTAACCAAGGTAAAACCAACGGTCCTTGTCACTTTGTCCTACATTGGACCGAGAGTTCGCGCTGCCGCGCGTATGTTGTCTTGATTTATCTTCCCGCTTCGCAGCGGACAACCTAATCTAACCAAGGTAAAACCAACGGTCCTTGTCACTTTGTCCTACATTGGACCGAGAGTTCGCGCTGCCGCGCGTACGTTGTCTTAATTTATCTTCCCGCTTCGCGGCGGACAACCTAATCTAACCAAGGTAAAACCAACGGTCCTTGTCACTTTGTCCGACATTGGACCGAGAGTTCGCGCTACCGCGCGTATGTTGTCTTGATTTATCTTACCGCTTCGCGGCGGACAACCTAATCTAACCAAGGTAAAACCAACGGTCCTTGTCACGTTGTCCTACATTGGACCGAGAGTTCGCGCTGCCGCGCGTATGTTGTCTTGATTTATTTTCCCGCTTCGCGGCGGACAACCTAATCTAACCAAGGTAAAACCAACGGTCCTTGTCACTTTGTCCTACATTGGACCGAGAGTTCGCGCTGCCGCGCGTATGTCTTGATTTATCTTCCCGCTTCGCGGCGGACAACCTAATCTAACCAAGGTAAAACCAACGGTCCTTGTCGCTTTGTCCTACATTGGACCGAGAGTTCGCGCTGCCGCGCGTATGTTGTCTTGATTTATCTTCCCGCTTCGCGGCGGACAACCTAATCTAACCAAGGTAAAACCAACGGTCCTTGTCGCTTTGTCCTACATTGGACCGAGAGTTCGCGCTGCCGCGCGTATGTTGTCTTGATTTATTTTCCCGCTTCGCGGCGGACAACCTAATCTAACCAAGGTAAAACCAACGGTCCTTGTCACTTTGTCCTACATTGGACAGAGAGTTCGCGCTGCCGCGCGAATGTTGTCTTGATTTATCTTATTTAACCTAACCTAATCTAACCAAGGTAAAACCAACGGTCCTTGTCACTTTGTCCTACATTGGACCGAGAGTTCGCGCTGCCGCGCGTATGTTGTCTTGATTTATCTTCCCGCTTCGCGGCGGACAACCTAATCTAACCAAGGTAAAACCAACGGTCCTTGTCACTTTGTCCTACATTGGACCGAGAGTTCGCGCTGCCGCGCGTACGTTGTCTTAATTTATCTTCCCGCTTCGCGGCGGACAACCTAATCTAACCAAGGTAAAACCAACGGTCCTTGTCACTTTGTCCTACATTGGACCGAGAGTTCGCGCTGCCGCGCGTATGTTGTCTTGATTTATCTTCCCGCTTCGCGGCGGACAACCTAATCTAACCAAGGTAAAACCAACGGTCCTTGTCACTTTGTCCTACATTGGACCGAGAGTTCGCGCTGCCGCGCGTACGTTGTCTTAATTTATCTTCCCGCTTCGCGGCGGACAACCTAATCTAACCAAGGTAAAACCAACGGTCCTTGTCACTTTGTCCGACATTGGACCGAGAGTTCGCGCTACCGCGCGTATGTTGTCTTGATTTATCTTACCGCTTCGCGGCGGACAACCTAATCTAACCAAGGTAAAACCAACGGTCCTTGTCACTTTGTCCTACATTGGACCGAGAGTTCGCGCTGCCGCGCGTATGTTGTCTTAATTTATCTTCCCGCTTCGCGGCGGACAACCTAATCTAACCAAGGTAAAACCAACGGTCCTTGTCACTTTGTCCGACATTGGACCGAGAGTTCGCGCTACCGCGCGTATGTTGTCTTGATTTATCTTACCGCTTCGCGGCGGACAACCTAATCTAACCAAGGTAAAACCAACGGTCCTTGTCACGTTGTCCTACATTGGACCGAGAGTTCGCGCTGCCGCGCGTATGTTGTCTTGATTTATTTTCCCGCTTCGCGGCGGACAACCTAATCTAACCAAGGTAAAACCAACGGTCCTTGTCACTTTGTCCTACATTGGACCGAGAGTTCGCGCTGCCGCGCGTATGTCTTGATTTATCTTCCCGCTTCGCGGCGGACAACCTAATCTAACCAAGGTAAAACCAACGGTCCTTGTCGCTTTGTCCTATATTGGACCGAGAGTTCGCGCTGCCGCGCGTATGTTGTCTTGATTTATCTTCCCGCTTCGCGGCGGACAACCTAATCTAACCAAGGTAAAACCAACGGTCCTTGTCACTTTGTCCTACATTGGACAGAGAGTTCGCGCTGCCGCGCGAATGTTGTCTTGATTTATCTTATTTAACCTAACCTAATCTAACCAAGGTAAAACCAACGGTCCTTGTCACTTTGTCCTACATTGGACCGAGAGTTCGCGCTGCCGCGCGTATGTTGTCTTGATTTATCTTCCCGCTTCGCGACGGACAACCTAATCTAACCAAGGTAAAACCAACGGTCCTTGTCACTTCGTCCTACATTGGACCGAGAGTTCGCGCTGCCGCGCGTATGTTGTCTTGATTTATCTTCCCGCTTCGCGGCGGACAACCTAATCTAACCAAGGTAAAACCAACGGTCCTTGCTACTTTGTCCTACATTGGACCGAGAGGAGTTCGCGATGCCGCGCGTATGTTGTCTTGATTTATCTTCCCGCTTCGCGGCGGATAACCTAATCTAACCAAGGTAAAACCAACGGTCCTTGCCGCTTTGTCCTACATTGGACCGAGAGTTCGCGCTGCCGCGCGTATGTTGTCTTGATTTATCTTCCCGCTTCGCGGCGGACAACCTAATCTAACCAAGGTAAAACCAACGGCCCTTGCTACTTTGTCCTACATTGGACCTAGAGTTCGCGATGCCGCGCGTATGTTGTCTTGATTTATCTTCCCGCTTCGCGACGGATAACTTAATCTAACCAAGGTAAAACCAACGGTCCTTGCCACTTTGTCCTACATTGGACCGAGAGTTCGCGCTGCCGCGCGTATGTTGTCTTGATTTATCTTCCCGCTTCGCGGCGGACAACCTAATCTAACCAAGGTAAAACCAACGGTCCTTGTCACTTTGTCCTACATTGGACCGAGAGTTCGCGCTGCCGCGCGTATGTTGTCTTGATTTATGTTCCCGCTTCGCGGCGGACAACCTAATCTAACCAAGGTAAAACCAACGGTCCTTGTCACTTTGTCCTACATTGGACCGAGAGTTCGCGCTACCGCGCGTATGTTGTCTTGATTTATCTTCCCGCTTCGCGGCGGACAACCTAATCTAACCAAGGTAAAACCAACGGTCCTTGTCACTTTGTCCTACATTGGACCGAGAGTTCGCGCTACCGCGCGTATGTTGTCTTGATTTATTTTCCCGCTTCGCGGCGGACAACCTAATCTAACCAAGGTAAAACCAACGGTCCTTGTCACTTTGTCCTACATTGGACCGAGAGTTCGCACTGCCGCGCGTATGTTGTCTTGATTTATCTTCCCGCTTCGCGGCGGACAACCTAATCTAACCAAGGTAAAAGCAACGGTCCTTGTCACTTTGTCCTACATTGGACCGAGACTTCGCGCTGCCGCGCGTATGTTGTCTTGATTTATCTTCCCGCTTCGCGGCGGACAACCTAATCTAACCAAGGTAAAACCACCAATAAAATCCACACGACACATTGTAGCTGTTTGCATGCAAATTCAATACGACGCTTAAAATAATATATATGTTGCCATAGTTACAGTTTTTCATATAAAAGCAAAGAGGATCGGATCCTCTTTGATATAAACGGGCAAGAATAAACGTGGCGTTTTGTAGGAAATATATGATCTCTCACAATCTATGATTGTCTGTCTAGATATATTTTAATATATTTTATTACTCGTCGCAAAATATATTCAACTTATTTTCACTACGCCTCTGTCTCCCACTGTAATGCGCATGTACGAAATTTAAAATAACGACGGCAGCGCACACCACCGTCATCGTATACGCTCCTAGGACTTACCGGCTTCTTTCATGTCATTAGCATCATGTAGGCCAATTTCCGTCTTCCTTTTCCGATTTCTCACCATTTTCAATGTAACACACCTAGAAAAGAAAATTTAATCAAAGGGGGCACACTATAACATGTTACACTGTACCCCGTTACACTATGCCCCACACCCTACTGTTTAAAACAAAAATTCGTTAAAAAAATTTAGGTTAGAAATTGCAATAAGCTTTGTTTGCTATATACATAACAACTAATTGAAGATTAAAGGCAACATATATTTACTCACCAGAAATTATTAGTTTTCCAACACAAACAAAACTTCACTAGCCAAATTTTACACGTTTTTTCTACAAAAAATATAAATTCGAGCACTATTCCGTTCACCCGGCAATTTAACGTCCGGTGACAGCTATTTAAGATGGCGGCGCATAAGATTGACAAAACATGTGAATAGACTTCATAGACCAATTAGAAAATGGCAGCTATTCTAGATGTTATACTGTCCCCCACTTGACCCTACTGGAATATTGTTCACATCAAATCTTCTTCTTCCTTCATCAGCTTCTCTGCTTGTAATATCTAATTATTAGCTTTAATTATTAGTTGTTTGCGATATGTTGTGCTTAATGGCAAATGCATTTTCTTCGTTCTGATTATAACACACACACTTTATACGTTATTTTCCCTGGTTTCGGCACCAAAATGTGAATATTATCGTTAAAAGAACACTGTTGTATGTATTTATCACTTGAACTTTATTTTCAACTCTATACATTCGGTTATTGATTTTTATTGATTGTATTTTGTTTTTTTACACTGCCTATATGATATATGAATTTAAACTCCTCGTGCGTTTGCGCGATCGTAGAATGTTGGCGTGAGCCCATTGCTGCCCTCGCACAGGGCCTGCGTTCTAGATCGACAGGGACGTATTCGCCCCATTTTCAACACATCAATTATTTCACAATTCCAAACTCGCACGCGTTTACAAGTTTAAGTTCAAACACAAAATTGATTACGCGGCGTTTCTTATTGCCGTAGTTGAAGAATAGTTAAATTATTGCAGCGGTTGCAATTTAAACTGGACTTGTTTATATATTGTATCAAGGTTGGGCGGTTAATCTATCGGGTCCTATCCAGAGACAAGTATCTGGATCTATCTAGGTGCGCGTTACGGCTTCATTTACTGTTGTAGTAGAAGTTTTAATAAAAATGATGTTATTTCCTTGACATACTTTTAAAACCACCGGAAGTGGAGGTTCCAGAACATATCATCTTTCCCTACTGTCTGATCTTGTCTCTAGTTCGTTCTTGGAGGGCGCCTAAGAACAAACTGGATACAAGATTACAGAAGATTTATAACATAACCTAACCTAACCTTGACAAGCATAGACACACCTGGAAGGGATTAAGTTTCAAGGTCGCACAAGAATAAACATAATAGAACTAGATTAAACTGAGCTTGTTTCTTTGATTCTCGAGGGAAATTCTTGATTCCCGAAGGGGTTACGGTGACGATGCACCTGCACGAAATGTACCGCGACCCGGCGCACTTCCCGGAGCCGGAGACCTTCGATCCGGACCGGTTCCTGCCGGAGTCTAGCCGCGCACGCCATCCCTACTCCTTCATCCCCTTCAGTGCCGGACCAAGAAACTGCATTGGTAAGTGAAGAGAAAAATGCACTTAACTAGATAGATTAAACTAGATGGATTGGACTAGGCAATATAGACTATGCGGACTAGACAGACTGGACGGACAAGACAGTCCAGACAGACGTAGACAGACTTAGACAGACGTAGACAGACATAGACAGACTTAGAAAGACATAGACTGACTTAGACAGACTTAGCCAGACTTACACAGACTTAGACTTACTTAGACAGACAGACGGACATAGACTGACTTTGACAGACTTAAACTGTCTTTAACAGACTTAGACAGACTTAGACAGACTTAGCCTGACGTAAACAGACTTTGGCGAACTTACATAGACTTAGACAGACTTAAACTGATTTAGACAGACCCAGACTGACTTAGACAGACTTAGACTGATTTAGACAGATTTAAACAGATGTAGACAGACTTTGAGGGACTCAGATAGTCTTAGACAGACTTAGACAGTCTTAGACAGACTTAGGCAGACTTAGACAAACTTAGACAGACTTGGACATACTTAGCCAGACTTAGCTAGACTTAGCCAGACTTAGGCAAACTTAGGCAGACTTATACAAACTTAGCCAGACTGAGACACACTTAGACAGTCTTAGGCAGACTTAGCCAGACTTATACAGACTTACACAGACTTAGACTTACTTAGACAGACAGACGGACATAGACTGACTTTGACAGACTTAAACTGTCTTTAACAGACTTAGACAGACTTAGACAGACTTAGCCTGACTTAAACAGACTTTGGCGAACTTACATAGACTTAGACAGACTTAAACTGATTTAGACAGACCCAGACTGACTTAGACATACTTAGACAGATTTAAACAGATGTAGACAGACTTTGAGGGACTCAGATAGTCTTAGACAGACTCAGACAGTCTTAGACAGACTTAGGCAGACTTAGACAAACTTAGACAGACTTGGACATACTTAGCCAGACTTAGCTAGACTTAGCCAGACTTAGGCAAACTTAGGCAGACTTATACAAACTTAGCCAGACTGAGACACACTTAGACAGTCTTAGGCAGACTTAGCCAGACTTATACAGACTTACACAGACTTAGACTTACTTAGACAGACAGACGGACATAGACTGACTTTGACAGACTTAAACTGTCTTTAACAGACTTAGACAGACTTAGACAGACTTAGCCTGACTTAAACAGACTTTGACGAACTTAGATAGACTTAGACAGACTTAAACTGATTTAGACAGACCCAGACTGACTTAGACAGACTTAGACTAATTTAGACAGATTTAAACAGACTTAGACAGACTTTGAGGGACTCAGATAGTCTTAGACAGACTTAGACAGTCTTAGACAGACTTAGACAAACTTAGACAGACTTGGACATACTTAGCCAGACTTAGCTAGACTTAGCCAGACTTAGGCAAACTTAGGCAGACTTATACAAACTTAGCCAGACTGAGACACACTTAGACAGTCTTAGGCAGACTTAGGCAGACTTATACAAACCTAGCCAGACTGAGACACACTTAGACAGTCTTAGGCAGACTTAGCCAGACTTAGACAGACTTAGACTGACTTAGACAGACTTAGACGGACATAGACTGACTTTGACAGACTTAAACTGTCTTTAACAGACTTAGACAGACTTAGACAGACTTAGCCTGACTTAAACAGACTTTGACGAACTTAAATAGACTTAGACAGACTTAAACTGATTTAGACAGACCCAGACTGACTTAGACAGACTTAGACTGATTTAAACAGATTTAAACAGACTTAGACAGACTTTGAGGGACTCAGATAGTCTTAGACAGACTTAGACAGTCTTAGACAGGCTTAGGCAGACTTAGACAAACTTAGACAGACTTGGACATACTTAGCCAGACTTAGCTAGACTTAGTCAGAGTTAGGCAAACTTAGGCAGACTTATACAAACTTAGCCAGACTGAGACACACTTAGACAGTCTTAGGCAGACTTAGCCAGACTTAGCCAGACTTACACAGACTTAGACTTACTTAGACAGACAGACGGACATAGACTGAATTTGACAGACTTAAACTGTCTTTAACAGACTTAGACAGACTTAGACAGACTAAGACTGACTTAAACAGACTTTGACGAACTTAGATAGACTTAGACAGACTTAAACTGATTTAGACAGACCCAGACTGACCTAGACAGACTTAGACTGATTTAGACAGATTTAAACAGACTTAGACAGACTTTGAGAGACTTAGATAGTCTTAGACAGACTGGGACAGACTTAGCCAGACGTACACAAACTGAGACAGACTTAGCCAGACTGAACCAGACTTAGCCAGATTTAATCAGACTTAGCCAGACTTAGGTGAGCTTTGACAGACTTAGCCAGACTTACACAGACTTAGACTGACTTAGACAGACTTAGACGGACATAGACTGACTTTGACAGACTTAAACTGTCTTTAACAGACTTAGACAGACTTAGACAGACTTAGCCTGACTTAAACAGACTTTGACGAACTTAGATAGACTTAGACAGACTTAAACTGATTTAGACAGACCTCGACTGACTTAGACAGACTTAGACTGATTTAGACAGATTTAAACAGACTTAGACAGACTTTGAGGGACTCAGATAGTCTTAGACAGACTTAGACAGTCTTAGACAGACTTAGGCAGACTTAGACAAACATAGACAGACTTGGACATACTTAGCCAGACTTAGCTAGACTTAGCCAGACTTAGGCAAACTTAGGCAGACTTATACAAACTTAGCCAGACTGAGACACACTTAGACAGTCTTAGGCAGACTTAGCCAGACTTAGCCAGACTTACACAGACTTAGACTTACTTAGACAGACAGACGGACATAGACTGACTTTGACAGACTTAAACTGTCTTTAACAGACTTAGACAGACTTAAACTGACTTAAACAGACTTTGACGAACTTAGATAGACTTAGACAGACTTAAACTGATTTAGACAGACCCAGACTGACTTAGACAGACTTAGACTGATTTAGACAGATTTAAACACACTTAGACAGACTTTGAGAGACTTATATAGTCTTAGACAGACTGGGACAGACTTAGCCAGACTTACACAAACTGAGACAGACTTAGCCAGACTGAACCAGACTTAGCCAGATTTAATCAGACTTAGCCAGACTTAGGTAAGCTTTGACAGACTTAGCCAGACTTACACAGACTTAGACTGACTTAGACAGACTTAGACGGACATAGACTGACTTTAACAGACTTAAACTGTCTTTAACAGACTTAGACAGACTTAGACAGATTTAGCCTGACAAAACAGACTTTGACGAACTTAGATAGACTTAGACCGACTTAAACTGATTTAGAGAGACCCAGACTGACTTAGACAGACTTAGACTGATTTAGACAGATTTAAACAGACTTAGACAGACTTTGAGGGACTCAGATAGTCTTAGACAGACTTAGACAGTCTTAGACAGACTTAGGCAGACTTAGACAAACTTTGACAGACTTGGACATACTTAGCCAGACTTAGCTAGACTTAGCCAGACTTAGGCAAACTTAGGCAGACTTATACAAACTTAGCCAGACTGAGACACACTTAGACAGTCTTAGGCAGACTTAGCCAGACTTAGACAGACTTAGACTGACTTAGACAGATTTAGACTGACTTAGACAGACTTGGACGGACATAGACTGACTTTGACAGACTTAAACTGTCTTTAACAGACTTAGACAGACTTAGCCTGACTTAAACAGACTTTGACGAACTTAGATAGACTTAGACAGACTTAAACTGATTTAGACAGACCCAGACTGACTTAGACAGTCTTAGACAGACTTAGGCAGACTTAGACAAACTTAGACAGACTTGGACATACTTAGCCAGACTTAGCTAGACTTAGCCAGACTTAGGCAAACTTAGGCAGACTTATACAAACTTAGCCAGACTGAGAGACACTTAGACAGTCTTAGGCAGACATAGCCAGACTTAGCCAGACTTACACAGACTTAGACTTACTTAGACATACAGACGGACATAGACTGACTTTGACAGACTTAAACTGTCTTTAACAGACTTAGACAGACTTAGACTGACTTAAACAGACTTTGACGAACTTAGATAGACTTAGACAGACTTAAACTGATTTAGACAGACCCAGACTGACTTAGACAGACTTAGACTGATTTAGACAGATTTAAACAGACTTAGACAGACTTTGAGAGACTTAGATAGTCTTAGACAGACTGGGACAGACTTAGCCAGACTTAGACAAACTGAGACAGACTTAGCCAGACTGAACCAGACTTAGCCAGATTTAATCAGACTAAGCCAGACTTAGGTAAGCTTTGACAGACTTAGCCAGACTTAGCCAGACTTACACAGACTTAGACTGACTTAGACAGACTTAGACGGACATAGACTGACTTTAACAGACTTAAACTGTCTTTAACAGACTTAGACAGACTTAGACAGACTTAGCCTGACTTAAACAGACTTTGACGAACTTAGATATACTTAGACAGACTTAAACTGATTTAGACAGACCCAGACTGACTTAGACAGACTTAGACTGATTTAGACAGATTTAGACAGACTTAGACAGACTTTGAGGGACTCAGATAGTCTTAAACAGACTTAGGACAGTCTTAGACAGACTTAGGCAGACTTAGACAAACTTAGACAGACTTGGACATACTTAGCCAGACTTAGCTAGACTTAGCCAGACTTAGGCAAACTTAGGCAGACTTATACAAACTTAGCCAGACTGAGACACACTTAGACAGTCTTAGGCAGACTTAGCCAGACTTAGACAGACTTAGACAAACTTAGAAAAACTTAGACAAACTTAGAAAAACTTAGACAGACAAACAGACTTAGACAGACTAGACGAAACAGGAAATTCTAGACAACAACTCGATGTTATTATTAACTTTGTGTTTGTTGTTTGTTAGGTCAGAAATTTGCGATGATGGAGGTGAAGGTGCTGCTGGTGCACATTTTGAGGAGCTACCGCGTGGTGGCGCTGCAACGGCCGCAGGACTTGAAGGTGTGGATCCAGGTGATCAGCAGTCCACAGGGTGGCGTCAGAGTGCTGCTGAAGAAGCTCGCTCCTTAATATTAGTCCTCGTTGTGTTTCTGTGTTAGGACCTATTATGCGAGTATTTTTTAAGAATGATTTATGTATTAAACTGGTACGTGTGTTGTTACAATTGCTACATTACAAGGGTTATTTGGCAGGGTTAGGTAAGGTAGATTGCAGATTTGGGTGGAGATTTGTACTGTGACCTTTGTTGATCTATTGTACCCCATCCTCTTCCTCTAATCGTTGGTATCCTTACCAATTTAGAGCGCCTCCTCTAGTCCTGATTCCTTCAGGACTTTCAGGAAGATCGAAACAAACGACCTTTCAGTCATTAATGAAGGAGAGTAGGGAAAGATCCTATGTTCTAAACATAGACCCCCTTACCTAACCTTAACCCTAACCTTAACTCTAACCTTAACCCTGACCTTTGACCCTGACCTTTGTCTCTGGCCTTGAGCCCTGACCTTGACACGTCCGGTTTTGACTTCCAGGTTCGACTTCCTGTTTCGACTTACGATTTCGACTTCAGGTCTCCATTTCCGGATGCGCGGGAAAATTCAAAAAATAGACGCGAGGCGGGAAAATTCAAAATTAGGTGCCGGCGGGGCAAATTAGGTGTGTAGTTGGTTGCATATATCAACGAGACTAGATAGATGAGGGTAGATACAGGAGACTAGATAGACGGGACTATCCGAATTATGGAATAATAGATAAGAAATATTACTTCTCAAGGAGATGGATAAGGTTGTACAATAAAAAAAAACCCCACATAAAATTTATGGTTTTATTAAATTCTAATAATAATACAATTAAATTTACATCAATACATTTAAATACAAATAGTGGTCATGCTTTGTATATGTTATGCGTTCGGAAGAAGCAGCTTAAGCAATAATGACTTGCACACATATTACAGCGAAACTTTACACAACTAGATTTACTTGAGGCCTTTTGTCTTCCAAATATCATTCGGTTTTCTTTATAACAACCAACACATCGTCTTTTAACGGAACTCGAAACCGGAAACCAGAAGTAAAAACCGGAAGTCAAAACCGGAAGTGTCAAGGTCAAGGCCAGGGACAAAGGTCAGACTCAAAGGTCAAGGTCAAAGGTCAAGGTTAGGTTAAGGTCAAGGTTAGGTTAAGGTCAAGGTTAGGTTAAGGTCAAGGTTAGGGGTCAAAGTCAGAGGTGGTCAGAGGCGGAGGTGGATTTAGAACATAGTATCTTTCCCTACTAAGGAGACACACCTTACTTACTTTACTTTCCGTGTCCGGCTCATACGACATCTTTCCAAAAAGTAGCGGCTGCAATAGCCTTGTCGTTAGATAAATTTAAGTCTTCGTGCGTGCATCCTTCTTCCGTTGTGGGCAGACCAGTATGTGGCTCATAACCTGGGGCTGACCACACGCACACAGCACATCGTCGTTCTCAGGCAGTCCCCACCTCAACAGATTTGTCTTGCACCTTGCCACTCCTGTCCTGAGCCGATTAAGGGATTTCCATACCGCGAAAGGGAGGTGTTTACCTGGGGCCATTTATTCTCTTGGGGGTTCTCGAGTAGTTAGCTGTTGGGTCCACCTAGTGATACGGTTATTTTCTATAGACCCCTCGAGTGTATGTGATCTTGCCATGAAGCTCTTCCTTGATCTTAGGCGTCGACCGGCTGGCTCGTGTTGGTGCAGAGGATGGCGAGCATCGGTTTCCTGTTTCGTCCTTTCAGCATCCGTGGCGACGGGTCTTCGCACAGATGGGGGTGCCACGCCAATAAGTGCCCTGCTTAAACATTCCTATTGGGAAAGGTTAAATCCTATAGGCTTTTTCAAAATTTGAATAGGAAACATCATATTTGAATAGGAAAAGTTAAGAAATTTCTGGCAACCGGAAAATGCCTAATAGGATTATACAAATCTGAATAGGAAATAAAATGATGATCGTTAACCTATAGGATTTAGAACTTTCCTATTGACACAACTGAATAGGATTATTACGATTCTAAATGGAAGTTAGCGATTCTATAGGAAATGAAGAGTTTTTATAGGAAATGAAAGTAGAGATCTAAATAGGAAACCAAGTGATTCAATAGGATAACGTGAATTTATCTTTATTTCTAAATTTCGCAATGGGATTCTGCATTATTCAATAGGTTTGGCTTCACCAATGTCCAATAGGAGATGAATAGTTGTCAATAGGGAAATACGACTTAGAAATTATTTTTATTTTATAATGATCCTCAATAGGATTTAGCATTATTCAATAGGATTGACTCCTCCAACATCCAATAGGAGATTAATAGTTGTCAATAGGGAAATACGACTTAGAAATTTTTTTTAAATAATCCTCAATAGGATTTTGCATTATTCAATAGGTTTGATTACTCCAACGTCCAATAGGAGATGAATAGATGTCAATAAGGAAATACGACTTAGAAATTATTTTTATTTTATAATGATCCTTAATAGGATTTAACATTATTGAATAGGTTAAGTATTATTGAATAGGTTTAGTTTAGATTATTTTTATTTGACAATGAAGTGAATATGAGTGATAATGAAGAAAATAACAAAGTAGAAAATGACAAAAGTGATGATGAAGACCTCGACGATTTAGAAACTATCAACAATGATGATGAAGTAAACAAGGATATAACTACTTCAAGCAATGATAATGAAGAAAATCATAATATACACACAAGAAATGATGATGACAGAGTTAATAACAACGTATAAAAGGAAAGGAGTGATGATGAAGAGCACGACCGTTTAGATCAGCGTTTCTCAAAGTGGGCGATATCGCCCCCCAGTGGGCGATGACGTCGTTTTGGGGGTCGCTAGGTAACCAGGGGGCGATATAGGGGGCGGTAGGTAACCAGGGGGGCGATATAGGGGGTGCTATGTATCGCGAGCTATACAATGTATTTCTGTTTATTTAAAACAAACAAATACGTTCGACAAAATCGTTCCGTGTTCAGTATTATACGAGGGGTCATCTACTCTTGCAATACATGTTAATATTTAGATGCATTACTACACATTACTTGCATTCCTTGGCAGTACGTAAGTATTACACTACATTACACAAAGTACACTTGGATTCCTTGAATTACCGTTGCATTCCCTGAATTACGTTCCCAATATATTCGCATTACGTCCGTATTTCGTCCTCACTACAGTAACAGTGAGCTTATACTAAACTCTTACTGGGGAAGCTCTGAGAGAAGCTCCCGAGGAAGCTCTTAAAGACAATGGTAATTCTGCCGCAAAAAATATATTTCTTCAGAAACAGGAAACGATGTAAAGTAATAAATAATTTTGACGTTACGCAATATAAAATAACTGACTTTTTTCAAACTTGTGAAAGAGTACAAAGCGCAATTAAAAAAAAAAACCTTAGAACTTGCAGAATTTCAGCTAATCTAAATATCGTTAGTGACACACAAATATTCAAATCATTTAGCAAAGAAAATATCACAGGATTTTTTGAAATGTTGAGGCACTTCACCACAAGAAACAACAGAAAAATCAAAAGCAGAAAATCGATATCAGGATCAACTGAAAAAAAATGCTTTGCACTAGAGATGAGCATGGGATCATATCGACTTATCCGATCCCATCGTCCCATGGGATGGAATGAGTGGTATGAACGTCACGTGGGATGTGATGGGATGGACGACAATTTTGTGTGGTACGGAGTGGGTCGAGTTTTGATAATCTAGTAAATCGAGTTTACGTGCATAATTAATTGCTTATCGTGCCAATACGCAAATCTTCCATAATATGTCCAGTCCAAGAGATTTCTGTGATAACGATGTTGTTCCTGAAAAGTCTTACGATCCGATCGTGACGAAAAAGGATTACTCATTCTCAGATAAAGAAATTCGGGAAACATTAAATTCGAACGAATTAAGAGAGTCTCAACCGAAAAGAAAGTTTGCTGTATGTATGGGAAAATAGGATGAATGGGACGGGACGAAAATTTTAAGTTTATGGGATGGGACAGTGGGACGAAAATGTGATGGGATGGGACAGTGACAGGAATCCGTCCTACGGGATGGGATTTCGAACGAGAAACTTGTCTAATGCTCATTTCTACTTTGCACCATTTCATTACTGCTGGACAATTGGCATATGAAACTTTGATGGCAAATATGAACTTATACAATTTATGCAGAACTATTGGCAATTTTTCATAACCTAACCTAAAATCAATCCTAATAAGTTGTTTTTTCAGTACTAAATCTGTCAGACTATCATCATATAGAATTCATCGGGTAAAAGGAATTAGACCTCTGAAAGAAAATGAAAAGGAGAATTATGATCCAGAAGCAATTTGTACTTCTGAAGACAGTTATACGTATAAAAGTGACAGTGAATTAGAAAACTGCATATGGCCGCATATGGGTCATATGCATATGGGCCATATTTAGATAGCTGCATATGGCCAAAAGAAGAAGATATTGCAATTATAGAAAATGGATTCATTTTTCAAAAGCACTTTAGAGTGTGCTAATTTTGTAGTATTTCAATCCAATTTGAATAAATGTATAAAAATTCAACACACTTGTTATTTAATGACGATGCCACGAATGTGATGTCTTATTACTAACACTTTTATCTTTATAGATAGTAACAACACACGGCATAGAAAACAAACGTATAGTTTGATTATAGCTGTGTGGCTGCTTCGTATAGTTCAACTATATGAATAGTTTTGGACTATGCGAAACGATCACACAGTTATAGTTAAACTATAGCAGGACTATACGCTAGTTTTCTATACCGTGTGTACGTAGCGTAACGTTCAGGGCATTAGAATAAATTATTTCCAATTCCCATCCTTTACGTGACATTACTTTGCAGTACCTAAGAATTTCAAAAATTATTTGACATTATTACGCATTACGCTTGTGATTTCTTCCAGTACTTCGCATTACCAAAGAATTAGGATAATTAAGTGACATTATTACGCATTACGCTAGTAATTTCCTCGAGTACCTCGAATTACCAAAAAATCAGGATAATTGCGAATACATATGCAATATTTCGGTGAGTGGATGACCCCTTGGTATTATACAACCGGCCACGCTCGTCTGCTATTCGATGCTGGTCGAGTATCGATAATCGCACGCACAGACACACTAGAGATGAGTATGGGACGAGTTTCTCGTTCCAAATCCCATCCCATGGGACGGATCCCTGTCACTGTCCCATCCCACGACATTTTCGTTCCACTGTCCCATCCCACAAACCTAAAATGTTCGTCCCATCCCATCCCATTCACCCACCCCATCCCGGTTGCGTGTCCCGTCCCATTCATCCCATTTTTTCTTTCTTTTCGGTTCAGACTTTCTTAACGATAATTCGTTAAAATTTAATTTTTGCGTAATTACTTTAGCTGACGGGGAGTAATCCTTTTTCGTAACAAACGGATCGTAAGACGGAACTACCTCGTTATCACAGAAATTTCCTGGGCTGTATATATTATGGAAAATGTGCGTATTGGCACGATAAGCAATTAATTATGCACGAACTAGATTTACTAGATTATTAAAACTTGTCCCACTTCGTCCCATAGAAATTTGTCGTACCATCCCATCGCATCCCACGCAATGTCCATACCACTCATCCCATGCCATGGGACGATGGGATGGGATGAGTCGATGGGATTCCATGCTCATCTCTAACACACACAGCCAGCGTTAATAACTCTACCAACTTTTCGGTAGATCTACCACCTTTTAGTGTCTGGCCCAAATCCACTACCCCGAAAAAATATCTACCAACTTTTCAAGTTTCTGAAAAAAAAATTATTATTATTTTATTTCTGAAAAAATTAGAATGGCTTCTACTTATACTTTCTTTTCCCTTTTTCTTTCTACATGGATCCCCGCATGTGAATTTTTATTTGAAATATTACTAATCACAATTATTGTTTCTAATTATTTTATTTATTTAATCGATTGTTCCCCTTTAGGAGAGCGATTAAACTTGATTGAACATGATTTCATTTTCTGGCGTTTTTCCGATTCTCTTGCTAATTATTTAAGAATTCATTTATTATTAATCTAAATAGATTGTCAGACCTAAACTTATAATTTATTTTGCATTATATATTTTTTAATTGATTCTCAGTGATGATTACAAAACGTGAACGTTACAAGAAATTTTACTTTCAACTTTGCTAGATTTCTAGTAAATATTTAAATATTTTCGTTGTTTTATAATAAAATTTCGTGATTTGGGGGGCGTTATTAACTTTAGCATATCACAGGTGGGCGATGAGACAAATAAGTTTGAGAAACACTGGTTTAGATCGTGAAGAAAATGATGATGAAGTAGATGAGGAAATAAATAATGAAGTAAACGACGATAGTGATAGTGACAGTGACAAACAAAGTGAAAAAAGATTTAAAATGATTACAGAAAGTGAAAGCGAAGCCACTGATGGACAGGAATAAAAGTTAGAATTAAGAGAAAAATTGATAATTAATAGTTGAGTACACTGAAGCAAAGGTTACAAGGAATAAATAATAAAAAAAAAATTCAACTTACAAGTAGTTTATTATCATTAAAAAATCCCTAAATTAATACCTACAGCTTGACCTTATTCAATGCGAAAATTATAATCTGAGAAGTCCTATTCAATTTATTAAAATCCTACTGAAGAATCGAATAGAATTCTGGATTATTCTATAGGAAATTCTGAGACTGCAATATTCCCATTGAATAGTATCATATCCTATTGGAGCATCTAAAAGGAATTACCTCTTTTCAATAGGGGAATTATAATCTGAGAAGTCCTATTCAATTTACTAAAATTCTATTGAAGAATCGAATAGGATTCTGGATTATTCTATAGGAATTTCTGAGACTCCAATATTCCCATTGAATAGTATCAAACCCTATTAGAGCATTTAAAAGGAATTGCCTCTTTTCAATAGGAGAATTATAATCTGAGAAGTCCTATTCAATTTACTAAAATCCTATTGAAGAATCGAATAGGATTCTGGATTATTCTATAGGAAATTCTGAGACTGCAATATTCCCATTGAATAGTATCAAATCCTATTGGAGCATCTAAAAGGAATTGCCTCTTTTCAATAGGGGAATTATAATCTCCTAGAGTCCTATTTAATTTACTAAAATCATATTGAAGAATCGAATAGGTTTCTGGATTATGCTATAGGAAATTCTCACACCACAATATTCCTATTGAATAGTATTAAATCCTATTGGGGAGGCGGATTTAGCGCCTCTCAATAGGACAACTGAATAGGATTCAGGAGATTTCTATAGGAAAATAAACCTTCAATAGGATTCAATAGGAAATTTCCGATGCAATTTTCCCATTGAACTTACCGCTCCCAATAGGATTGTTTAAGCAGGGTGAGTACAAACTATTAACTGGAGTTGGCTTTAGGCAGCCTGTCACGATTCTTGCTGTCGTTGATAGCGACGTCCACAGGTTTCGCGTGAGCTGAAGCTGCCCAAACCGGTGCGGCGCATTCCGCAGTGGACACACAGAGCGCCAAAGCCGAGCTTCTGAGCGTTTCTGGTTGAGCTCCCCATGCTGTGCCTGTGAGTTTTCGCAATATGTTATTACGCGCACAAACTTTGCCTTTAGTATTGATGCCGTGTTGTCTAAAGGACAGAGTACGGTCTAGGGTCACGCCCAGGTATCTCGGCGTCGGGCAGTGCAATGTATCTCGAACTTCCGTCGGGTATCTTTGTTTTTCAGGTGGAAGGCGCAGACCTGAGTCTTGCTGGAATTCGGCTTTAGGTGGTTTTTCTGGTAATAGATTGCCAGTTCCTCAAGGGCGACTCCCAACTTCTCCTCAACCACGGTAAACTCGGTGCCCTGGGCTGCCACAGCTGTATCATCGGCATACATGAATTCCCTAATATTGTCAGGAATCGGCTGGTCCTTCGTGTACACATTGTACAAGAGTGGGGACAGGACACTGCCTTGCGGCAGTCCATTCTTCTGGACCCTCCATCTGCTATTCTTGTTTTGAAGTGAAACATAAAATCTCCTGTTCTGGAGGAATAGACCGATGACCATAGTGAGCCTATAGTCTTTTGTTGTCTCATAAAGCTTTCTTAACAGCCTCCTGTGGTTGACAGTGTCATAAGCGGCTGTCAAATCGATGAACGTCACTCCAGTAATCTTCCTTCTCTCAAAACCATCCTCTATGTGCTGAGTTAGGTTGAGGATTTGGCCACAGCATGATTTCCCTGGACGAAAGCCGGCCTGCTGTTCGATAATCTTGGCATCCAAAATCTCCGCTGTTCGGTTTAGAATCAGTCGTTCCAGCAGTTTGAAGAGTTGGCACAGAAGGGACACGGGTCTGAAGTTCTTAGGGTCAGTCGGTTCCTTGCCAGGTTTCAGTAACGCGACCACACGAGCCTTCCTCCATTCTTTAGGATCTTCAGTTGCGTGACACATACGTTGAACACATTAAGGAGCCATTGCAGGGTCTGTGGTCCAAAGTTCTTGATCTATTCTGCCCTCAGATCGTCCAAGCCCGCGGCTCGGTTGAGTTTGATCCCTTTAATCCCAGCCACAAGTACAGTCATGGAAAAAGGGGCACCGAGGGAGTTGTTCTCATGCTCCAGGTCCCTGCTAATGTGCTCTTTGGACTTCTTGTCCTTTGTTTTACCATTCAGTAGCAGTTAGGTGGCTACTTGATCTGAAGTGACTGGAATAAAGTTCCGAACTGGTTTTATGGCGTCACCACTCAGGTTTTTTTAGGGTCTTCCATGCCCGTCTGCTGTTGACCTTCATATCTAGGTTTTCTAGCATGTTACACTACTTGGCCGTTCGGTCCTCTGCCATTTTTGCCATCAGTATTTCTCCGGCCTCACATGTTTCCTCGGCAAAGGGGTCTGTGTCGTACAATTCTTGGTAGCGTGAAAGAAGGTGTTTCGCATCTCCCGATAGAGCAGGGATGTACTCGGTGCGACAGCCTCTGGGATTGTTTTTTCTTGAGGCCTTCCCAACCAATTTTATGAATGCTTCGTACATCTCTGGCTGAGCAGCAATTCTCGCTATCTCTACATCGAGGTCTTTGCTGAACTTGTTCCAATTAGCCTTCCTGAAATTAAAGTGTCTTTTGAAGGGTACTTCCTCTGGTTTTACCACGGCGCTGAATAAACATATTAACGGTCTATGTTGGGTTCGCGGTATTGGTTCCCCGATGCTCTTTTCGCATTGTGCCGCCACCCTTGCACTCACGAAGATGTTGTCGCGGTTATATCCTCGTCTCCAGCGGCCACTGTGGAAGGAGGGTGGGAGTTTCGGATCGTGTATTATCTGCAGTTCGTTGGTTTCGGCCCACTTTTCGAGCTCTGCACCATTCTCATCCGTTTCACTGTAGCCCCAGGCCAAGCTTTTGCAGTTGAAGTCGCCGATGACAAAGTTTATGTACTGTTGGCGGAAATCGTTCGGATTTGAGAACTTGAACTTGACATCCGGGGGTTTGTACACTGACGTCACTGAAAAATCTGGAGTACGGATGGTCAGCAGCTCGATATTATCTAAATCTGTCTTGGAGGTGGAGATGTCGTCAACACCAGGCTTGAGAAAAATAGCGCTCCCGTACTGATCATGTGGTCTCTCAACAACCATCCTCATGCCAGCCATCCTTGGTCTGTTCCGCGTGATGCCTCGGTGGGTCTCCTGTACTAGAAGCACGTCGCATTCTGTTTACTTGCACATGTCCGCCAATAAAACTTCCTTAAGACTAGAAATTCCTTCAATATTAATTGAAATTGTAACCAAGAATGGCCTTGAGAAAGGCCTAGTTGGCAGGCTTGTTGTAACGACATTGTTCATTTTCGTTTATCGTAGATCCGGTGTTAGAAGAATTAGCCGTTGAACACGTTCAACGTTTTCAGGGTACGCCCGATTGTGGTTCTCTTGCGAGACAGCGCAATCTTCGGGGAGGCTTCTTCTGTGTACCCTGAGACACACCTACATCATCGAATCACATTGGCTCTTTCCTGATAGACGTTACAATGGCGACCAGGACAATCAGCAGATGGAAAGTCGACTTGGAACATGAAAACCTCAGCGACCACCGCACAATCACTTTCGAGATTAATGATTTTCTACAGACAACTCGTAGGCTGGAAACTGACAGTCGACGGATGGTCCAGGCTACAAAAAATATTAGACCAGGAAACTGAGCAAAGCGATGTGATATCTAAAGAGCATCGACAACCAGTTACAAGCCCGATTTCACCGAATATATTTCCAATTTGTGCGAGGAATGCTTTCCGGTCACCAACCTATATACTGGTGGAACACCACGATTACTGCTAAAAGAGCCGCATGCATCAGAAAGAGAAGAGTGTTAGTGAGAAGGAATAAATCAAAGGCAACTGATGTACAGAAACAAGCAGCGTGAATTGACCAACTCTAAACAAAATCTTCATCATCATCAATGGCCATACAACCCTATAGTAGGGTCTCGACCTTCTCCAGCTTCTTTCGCCATTCATTCCTGTCTCTGGTCTGTATCGTCCAGTTCGGTGCACCTATCTTCCGTGCGTCTTCGCTTACACCATCCTTCCTGCGCAGCTTTGTCCTTCCTCGCCCTCTTGTGCCTATAGGTTTTGCTTTAAGGATCTTTTTTGCAGGATTATGGTCATAAACCAAATCTTAAGATTTCTATAAGCTCACGCAAGAAAGTGTTGTGGAAGGACCTCCGCAATCAGTTGGAAGAAGATATATGGGGCCAAGGCTTTAAAATTATATCTGACAAAGTAAAACAAAAGGTCAAACATTAGTGTAAGCTAGGAAGAGATAATACGCCAGGTTGAACAAGGCAACGTACTCTCCAACGTCCATACATTTATCTGTAGCATCAGACTTGCTATTCTTCCCGAGTCGATATATGTTTACCATCTCGTGAACTCTATTAGCGATTTTGGCGACGACGGGGACAGTTCTCTCTGCCGATATAACTGTTTGCCAAAAAACCTAAAATCAATTGGGTTGATCCCGAAATAACGGAAATAAAGACCTTTGACCTGGAAGGTATTTTGATCAAAAGACCAGGAAAACTACAGATTGTATATCGCCAGACGTGCTCAAAGCAGTAACTAACAAGAAATCTGAAATCGTTCTGAGAGTGATGAACAGCTGTCTAGTTAAAGGAGAATTTCTTGATATTTGGAAGGAGGTACTCATTGCAAAACCTAAAAAAGTTCCGGCCGATGAAACGTAGTATAGACTACGTTACCTCCTTCCAAATATCAGGCCTATGCCGATCTGCATACTAGACACTCCAGGTAAACCGCTAGAAATGTTAGTCAAGACACGCCTAGCGAATGAACTAGAAACCAAAGGAATGTTGCATGATAGATAGTACGGATTTAGGGAGGGCAGGTCAACGATAGATGCGCTGGCCAAAGGCATGGAGATACCAAATGAAATTAGAAAGAAGGATTTTTAGAACCAAAGCTTGCGGCACCTTTCACTCTAGATATAGAATACGCGTGCAACCTCCATGGAATCTTATAATAGCGGGTGTTAGCCCATGTTCGGTAAAGATGGTCCAATCGTACCTCAGTAATCGATGCATTATCACCAACAGCAGGTCAAAAATAGAAACTAAAACAAAGGGCTCCTTTCTAGGACCATCACTATGGAACATCTTTGGATGTTGGCCCGTATTTGGCAAAGATGGTCGAGTCGTACCTCAGAAATCGATACATTATCAGCCACTGCAGATTAAAAATAAAAACTACATGCGGTGTCCCATAGAGCTCCATTCTAAGACCTACACTGTGGAACATCTTTGGGTATTAGCCCAGATTTGGTAAAGTTGGTTGATTCGTACCCCAGTAATCGATAAATTATCACCCACAGCAGATCAAAAATAGAAACTACATACGGTGTTCCACAGGGCTCAATTCTAGGACCTACACTATGGAAGATCTTTGGGTGTTAGCCCATATTGGGTAAAGATGGTCGAGTTGTACCTCAGTAATCGATACATTATCACACACAACAGATCAAAAATAGGAACTACATGTGGTGCCCCACAAGGGATTCATTCTAGGACCTACACAATGGAACATCTTTGGGTGTTAGCCCAGATTTGGTAAAGTTGGTTGATTCGTACCCCAGTAATCGATAAATTATCACCCACAGCAGATCAAAAATTGAAACAACAGGCGGTGTCCCACAGGGCTTCATTCTAGGACCTACACTATGGAACATCTTTGGGTTATAGCCCATATTTGGTAAAGATGGTCCAGTCGTATCTCAGTTATCGATACATTATCACCAACAGCAGGCCAAAAATAGAAACTACATGCGGTGTCCCACAGGGCTCAATTCTAGGACCTACACTATGGAACATCTTTGGGTGTCAGCCCATATTTGGTAAAGATGGTCGAGTCTTACCTCAGTAATCGATACATTATCACACACAGCAGATCAAAAATAGGAACAACATGTGGTGACCCACAAGGGCTTCATTCTAGGACCTACACTATGGAACATCTTTGGGTTATAGCCCATATTTGGTAAAGATGGCCCAGTCGTACCTCAGTTATCGATACATTATCACCAACAGCAGGCCAAAAATAGAAACTACATGCGGTGCCCCACAGGGCTCAATTCTAGGACCTAAACTATGGAACATCTTTGGGTGTCAGCCCATATTTGGTAAAGATGGTCGAGTTTTACCTCAGTAATCGATACATTATCACACACAGCAGATCAAAAATAGGAACTACATGTGGTGTCCCACAAGGGCTTCATTCTAGGACCTACACTATGGAACATCTTTGGGTTATAGCCCATATTTGGTAAAGATGGTCCAGTCGTACCTCAGTTATCGATACATTATCACCAACAGCAGGCTAAAAATAGAAACTACATGCAGTGCCCCACAGGGCTCAATTCTAGGACCTACACTATGGAACATCTTTGGGTGTCAGCCCATATTTGGTAAAGATGGTCGAGTCTTACCTCAGTAATCGATACATTATCACACACAGCAGATCAAAAATAGGAACTACATGTGGTGTCCCACAAGGGCTTCATTCTAGGACCTACACTATGGAACATCTTTGGGTTATAGCCCATATTTGGTAAAGATGGTCGAGTCGTACCTCAGTAATCGATACATTATCACACACAGCAGATCAAAAATAGGAACTACATGTGGTGCCCCACAAGGGCTTCATTCTAGGACCTACACTGTGGAACATCTTTGGGTGTTATCCTAGATTTGGTAAAGTTGGTCCATTCGTACCTTTGTAATTGATAAATTATCACCCACAGCAGATCAAAAATAGAAACAACAGGCGGTGTCCCACAGGGCTTCATTCTAGGACCTACACTATGGAACATCTTTGGGTTATAGCCCATATTTGGTAAAGATGGTCCAGTCGTACCTTAGTTATCGATACATTATCACCAAAAGCAGGCCAAAAATAGAAACTACATGCGGTGTTCCACAGGGCTCAATTCTAGGACCTACACTATGGAACATCTTTGGGTGTTAGCCCATATTTGGTAAAGATGGTCGAGTCGTACCTCAGTAATCGATACATTATCACACACAGCAGATCAAAAATAGGAACTACATGTGGTGTCCCACAAGGGCTTCAAGCTTCGCCATTGCCGACGTTCACTTTTGTCGAGTTGCTTGTTTATTCTCATGTCTTCCTCTGCGCCCTACTCTCCTGGGCCTATCCGCCTCCCCCTGGAGGCGTAGTGTCTTCAGGATGTTTACGGCTAGCTCGCAGCCAGCATTCAATTGCTCCTCCGAGTGCATCGGGAGTTATGCGTTATGCGAGGTGCTAACGCAGGCGAGCACCCTTCTCCTGGCACCGCGCGGACCTCCAATGTTGGGCAGTATCCTCGAGATAGCTGCGGCAGTTGTAGCGGCTGTGTTTCCTGCGTATCTGAGGTGCTCCTTGAAGTTGAGCCTCTGATCCAACATCACTCCCAGGTACTTTATGGCAGGTTTGCTCCTGATAGTGCATCCTTGGTAGGTTAGTACCATTGAGGTCCTAACCTTTTTGCCTGTGAAAAGCACTGCCTCAGTCTTCCGTACGGCCAGGGAGAGGTCGACTGACTTCATCCATTCCCAGATAATGTCCATGGCTTCCCCGAACAGTGCAGCGATGGCGTCACAGTCGGTGCTGGGTATGAGGTCCGCCACGAATAGTACTCTGTCACTGAGGTAGTTCAGGATGATGTTTCTCAAGTACCCGGGGACGTTGAAGTCCCGGCGGAGGGCCTCACAGATCTTGTCCTATCTTGCGGAGTTAAAAGCATTTCTAACATCCAGGACCTACACTATGGAACATCTTTGGGTGTGAGCCCATATTTGGTAAACATGGTCGAGTCGTACCTCAGTAATCGATACATTAGCACTCACAGCAGATTAAAAATAAAAACTACATGCGGTGTCCCTCAGGGCTCCATTCTAAGACCTACAGTAAGGAACATATTTGGGTGTTAGCCAATATTTGGTAAAGATGGTCCAGTCGTATCTCAGTAATCGATACATTATCACCCACGGCTGATCAAAAATAGAAACAACATGCGGTGTCCCACAGGGCTTCATTCTATGACCTACACTATGGAACATCTTCTACAACAAAAGACTGCAACTCGAATTGACGACCTAGCACTCATTGTCCGTGGAAGAAATAACTCTCAACTCGTAGAGACAGCGCAAGACGCATTTGGAAAAAATACAGCAACAGCTAGGGCTTAGAATGGCACATGCAAAGACAGAAATGGTTATTCTTGCGGGCAGAAGAAAACTTAAGACAGTGTCGATCAAAATTGGTGACACCACGATTACAAGCAAGCCGGTCATCAAGTCATCATCAGCCTTTTATGTCCCACTGGTGGGCGCAGGCCTCTTCTCTGCCACATATCCAACCTCAGCACTAAGATATGAATATGAGGGACCTACACTTTAACGTCGAATCCAAACGACATATTTCCAGAGAAGGTGTCGGGCAGTTGAGACCCCACGGTTCTAGGTGTATACCTGGGTATAAACACCCGCATGACTACCCACATAAAGATCAAGTGCGAGAAAGTTGCTCTGTCGCGTTTCATAATCATGAAAATCTTTATTTATATGCAAGTCTTGTTGTTGGAGGTGTACTAAACACACTACTTCTAGTTTATACAGACATGGGAGTGTCAATACTTTATTGTTGATGAAGGTATGGTTTGCATGAAGTTGTAATTCCGGCCCTTATTACTCGTTTTGGGTCTTAAATAGGTCTTCGATCTGCGGGGCCATACCCATACTGCAATGCTATACATCAATCTGGATATAAACACCCGCATGACTACCCACATTAAGATCAAGTGCGAGAAAGTTGATCTGACCATGATCACCCCAAACGTCTGCGGTCGGCGACAGGATAGTTGAAGACGCCGCGAACATTATAATGTTGACGAGTTGCAGTCTTTTGTTGTAGAAGATGTTCCATAGTGTAGGTCATAGAATGAAGCCCTGTGGGACACCGCATGTTGTTTCTATTTTTGATCAGCCGTGGGTGATAATGTATCGATTACTGAGATATGACTTGACCATCTTTACCAAATATTGGCTAACACCCAAATATGTTCCATACGGTAGGTCTTAGAATGGAGCCCTGAGGGACACCGCATGTAGTTTTTATTTTTAATCTGCTGTGAGTGCTAATGTATCGATTACTGAGGTACGACTCGACCATCTTTACCAAATATGGGCTGACACCCAAAGATGTTCCATAGTGTAGGTCCTGGATGTTAGAAATGCTTTTAACTCCGCAAGATGGGACAAGATCTGTGAGGCCCTCCGCCGAGACTTCAACATCCCCGGGTACTTGAGAAACATCATCCTTAACTACCTCAGTGACAGAGTACTATTCGCGGAGACGAAGACTGGAGTTAGGGAGTTCAGCATCACTGCAGTCGTTTCTCAGGGGTCGGTTCTTGGCCCGGACTTATGGAACGTTCTATACAACGGACTAATGAAGCTGCCCTTGCCAGGGGACTGTCGGCTGGTAGCGTACGCAGACGACGTGGCGGTCCTCATACCCAGCACCTACCGTGACGCCATCGCTGCACTGTTCGGGGAAGCCATGGACATTATCTGGGAATGGATGGAGTCAGTCGACCTCTCCCTGGCCGTACAGAAGACTGATGCAGTGCTTTTCACTGGCAAAAAGATTAGGACCTCAATGGTACTAACCTACCGAGGATGCACTATCAGGAGCAAACCTGCCATAAAGTACCTGGGAGTGATGTTGGATCAGAGGCTCAACTTCAAGGAGCACCTCAGATACGCAGGAAACAAAGCCGCTACAACTGCCGCAGCTATCTCGAGGATACTGCCCAACATTGGAGGTCCCCGCGGTGCCAGGAGAAGGGTGCTCGCCTGCGTTAGCACCTCGATCTTGCTATATGCGGCGCCGACCTGGGCAGAAATGACGGAGGTTTCCGCATACCTAAGACTGATAGCCCCCGCACACAGGACGAGTGCACTGAGAATCGCATGTGCCTACCAGACTGTGTCCGCAGATGCAGCACAGGTCATCGCTGGCCTGCCGCCAATAGACCTGCTTGCTAAAGAGCGCATGCGACAATATAAAAAGAAGAAGGGGACGGCCCTGGACGATCCCCAACAGACGGATGCGACAACGATCGAGCACAAACCGAGAGGGCGGTCACCCTTACGCAGTGGCAGGAAAGATGGAACACATCATGTAACGGTCGCTGGAGATATCGCTTGATCCCGTACATCGATCCGTGGATCTGTAGGATGTACGGTGATGTGAATTATCACCTCACCCAAATACTCACGGGACATGGTGGCTTCCGTGAGTATCTTCACCGAATAGGGGCAGAAGTAACACACGACTGTCCTCAGTGCCCAGGGATCTCGGAGACATCAGAACACGTCCTGCTGGAATGCCCCAGATTCCAGCAGGAGAGACAGAGATGGGAGTGTATTTCTGGCACACGCATAACTCCCGATGCACTCGGAGGAGCAATGGAATGCTGGCTGCGAGCTGGCCGTAAACATCCTGAAGACACTACGCCTCCAGGAGGAGGCGGATAGGCCCACGAGAGTAGGGCGCAGAGGAAGGCATGAGAAAAAACAAGCAACTCGACAAAAGTGAACGTCGGCAGGGCCGAAGCTTCCCCCCCTCGAAGTAATGACTAGCGTCGGTTCCACGGGGGATCCATGGGAAATCCAACAAAGGGGTTTTTTAGTGCGGTCATTATAATGTTCGCGGCGTCTTCAACTATCCTGTACGGTGCACCTATCAGGCGATGAAGCATTCCTTCTATAGAAACAAAAACCGAGAAATGGCACTCAGAGTTATACAGAACCGTCTCTGCAATCGCTATAGCCTCACTACCGCCCCTTGAACTAAGAGTTCAGGAGATGTTAAATAGCAGGTCTGATGCTACAGATAAATGTATGGATGAGTAGCGGCAGAGATGGGAGAGTACGTTGACTGGACTAAAACTTTTATAAAGGACGTGAGGTTGTGGAGAAAGAGAAAATGGGGGAATCACCCAGGTCTTTACCGGTCATGGTGTCTTGCTTGTCTGTCTAGTCTTGTGTAACGTTCTATTTCCAAAACAGTGATTAAAAAGAGGATAAATCTCGAGTTTTTGCATTGCCTGCGATTAGCATTGCTGATAACGAATCGTGCTAATAAATTAAAAATTTATTATCGTTAAACCGCAGAAAAAAAAACACCAATTAAAACTATGCAAATTGTGTAGATACGGCGAAAATGTGAAAAATATTTTTAGGACAAAAATGTATAAAGAAGGCTCATTTGCCGCTTCCAACAATCGCCCGACTTTCGACAAAGCGAAAACAGTTTTCGCAATCAATTCGATAATCTTTAACAACTAATTAATGTAAGTTAAATCAAGGCCAGATAAATAAGACTAGCAAAAACAAATAGATAATGGTTCATATAAATCAAGACCACAAATCGCGCGGCGGCGCGACCTCTCGATCCGATATAAGAAAAGAAATTCAATAGCTTAAACGATTTTTAAATACCTGTTAAGGGGAAGCATATACTTATTTTAGGTTTGCAAGACTTATGTTGGTAGTAGAATTATGACCAGAACGAAGTTAGCGTTTGTTGTTTTGTAATACTAGTTTTAATGTTAAATATTTCAGTAGTGCTAAATCTAAATATGGGGTGGGGTAAAGGGTGGCGGCCCTAAATAGGTGGGTAAGGGGTGGCGGCAATAACCACCATGTAAGTCCGACCCAAATGTCAACCTCTCCTGCACGCGGTGCCCGCTGCTAGATAACGAACGAGGCTCTGGCGACCGAGTCATGGCGGTATAACCATTCAAACGAGAATAAAGGAAATGTATTCTCACCGTGAGGGGTTGCTAGTCTCCCAGCGGGCGCCTCCCCAGGGGGCGGGTAGGGGAAAGCCTCCCAGATATGGGTGGTACCGGGGAAATTAAATACCCGGGGCGGACCGAAACTAGCAACAACAGTAGCGTCTGACCCAGAGTGGGCGGCTGCAAACGGTGTCTGACCCAGAATGGGCGGCCGAAAACCAAACTCACCAACCCGTCTTGCCAGCGTGGTGTTTTACTGCAAAAAACCCTTATTTTTACCCATGAAAATGATAGATGTAAACAAACAAATACCCCAGGCGGATAGGAGAATATCTCCACAGTTCCGCAATGATAACCAATCATTCTGTCCCACGGATTCTGGGGGGGGACAAACATCTAATGAAGCAGAAAACCTACTCAACAAAGAAGCAGAATATACACATGTATATCGCAACCTACAACACAAGATCGCTACAATCAGAGGAAAGACTCACCGAACTCGAGCGAGAATTAGATCATATAAAATGGGATGTTGTTGGTCTCAGCGAGATTAGAAGACGGGGAGAGCAACTAATAAAACTAAAATCTGGGCATAGCCTATATTATGCGGGAAACGACGAAAATTCCAATGGTGGAACCGGTTTTATAATACATAAACGTCACAGCAAGAATATAATTTCCATAAAGAAAATCTCCCCTAGAGTGACTAGCCTGGTCCTGAAACTAAATACAAGATACCACATAAAAATCGTACAAATCTATGCACCGACGACCAACTACAGTGATGAGGAAGTAGACATCTTCTACGACGATATATCTACGGCCCTAAGAGAGCAACCAGTCCAATTCACCATTGTATGCGGAGACTTCAACGCCAAAATCGGAATGAAAAGCGACGATACGGAAATTTCTTTAAGTAACGTTGGACTGGAAGGCAGGAATAACCGAGGTGAGACGTTGTTGGGCTTCCTACTACAAAACAACCTATTTCAAATGAACAGCTTCTTCTATAAAAAACTAAATCGAAGATGGACCTGGGAAAGTCCAGACGGCCGCACAAGAAATGAAATAGACTTTGTAATAACGGATAAAAAACATATAATCAAGGACGTAACGATATTAAATAGATTTGATACTGGGAGCGACCATAGAATGGTGCGATCAAAAATAACCATTGATATAAAGAAAGAAAGACACAAAATGGTTAAAAAGACAACCAACCAACAATGGCACAGCCCACTAGATGTAGAGGAATACCAACAGTGCATCGCAGACCGGTTGACGAGTGGAAACGCGGACAAAAATGAAAACATCAACAACCTAAACGACCGAATAACAAATGCCATAATAGAAAGTCAAAGTACATGCTGCCCTAGAACAAAACAAGAAGAAAAACTCAGCCAAGAAACAATACAGCTGATGCAAAGTAGAAGAAACATGAGAAGTGAAGAGACAACCTCCATCGAAGAACTACGAGAGATAAATAAACAGATATCGAAGGCAATAAGGCGCGACATAAGAGCACATAATAAAGATAAAATTCAACAAACCATAGAAAACAACAAAAGTATGAAGGTCCTGCGTAGAAAACTGGGAAGCGGGAAGAGACAAATAACTAAACTCAGAAATAAACAAGGAAATATAACAACGAACAGAGAGGAGATCCTAAATGTCGTTGAAGAATTCTACCAACTTCTATATACAAGCCAAAAAGAACCAATCCCGGAATCTGAACCAGATATCGTATCAAATAAAAAGGGCATCATAAACCAAGGGTCTGAAATACTACCAGATATTACTTTAGATGAAATAGAATTAGCCTTAAGTAAAACGAAGACAAACAAAGCCACCGGAGGTGACCACGTCACCGCAGACGCCATCAAAATCGGAGGTGTCCACCTGCTAGGAAAAATCAGAGACCTGTTCAATCTTTGCCTGTTCAACAGTACAGTACCAAATGAATGGAACAACGCTATTGTGATCTTAATACACAAAAAAGGAGATATAGCTGACCTAGAAAACTATAGGCCGATAAGCCTTCTAAGTCATCTCTACAAACTATTTACAAGAATAATAACAAATAGACTTGAAAATAAACTGGACTTCTACCAACCAGTGGAACAGGCAGGATTTCGCACAGGATACGGAACCAATGACCTTCTACAAAGTGTTAAAACAATAGTCGAGAAAAGTATTGAATACAACAGACCACTCGTACTGGCCTTCATAGATTTCCATAAAGCATTTGACACCGTCGAGTTAGATGCAGTTATGGAAGCACTACAGGAATGCCGTGTTGACCATCGCTACACGAGAACCATTTACAACATCTACAAAAACGCCAGTATGACGGTTCAACTCCATGAAAACACCAAACCCATTCCAATTGCTAGAGGCGTAAGACAGGGGGATACGATATCGCCTAAATTGTTCACCGCGGTTTTGGAACTCGCTTTCAAAAAGCTCAACTGGGAAAGAAAAGGCTTAACCATAGATGGCAAAAATCTATCAAATCTGCGATTTGCAGATGACATAGTGCTGCTTGCTGACGATCTTAACGATATAAAAACAATGCTATTAGAACTCCAGGAAGCATGTAATACCGTAGGCCTAAGAATAAACTATTCCAAAACAAAATGTATGACAAACTTGGTCCCGAGCAGACAGATAGATGTAGGCGATAGAGATATTGATTTCGTAGACAAATACACCTATTTAGGTCACGAAATACGCATAACTAGAGACAACCAAACATGCGAATTTAAAAGAAGAATAATCCTCTCTTGGGCCGCATATGGAAAACTTCGGGACGTATTCAAAAGCGATCTGCCAGTCTGCTTGAAAAGGAAAGTGTTTGATCAATGTGTATTGCCAGTTATGACCTACGGCACTGAAACCGCAACACTCACCGTCGCCACTGCAAAAAAGCTCCAAATTGCACAACGAAAGATGGAAAGATCGATGCTCGGCGTGTCGCTACGAGACCATATCACAAACGAAGACCTACGCCGAACAACAGGTGTCACAGATGTGGTTGTGCGTATGGCGAGGCTAAAGTGGAACTGGGCTGGACACGTGGCCCGAATGTCAGATGGAAGATGGACCAAGAGACTACTGGAGTGGAGGCCAAGAGCAGATATACGAAGCAGGGGGAGGCCCCCCACAAGATGGACAGACGATATAAAAAGAACAAGAGGAGCCTGGATGCGAGAGGCTCAGGATAGGAGGAAATGGGCGGAAATTGGGGAGGCCTATGTCCAGCAGTGGACGCAAAGGGCTGTTTGATGATGATGATGATGAAATCTAAATATATATCGTGAATCCGAAGAGAGAACAGTGATTTTCCTATTATTACCATTAGGTTAGGTTAGGTATATCTAAATATATATCGTGAATCCGAAGAGAGAACCGTGATTTTCCTGTTATTGCCATTAGGTTATGGGCCCAGGATCACCGCACGGTGAATATTTTTTAGAGACTGAGTTTAAAAGTTCAAAAATAGACGAGCCATTTTGTAGGTTTTTTCCACGCCACGTGCAAGTGAAAAATATAACCCCTGAAAATGGAAAGTGAACTCGCGCGTGTTACAAAACTTAAGAACATTGAGAACTGGAGTGTAAGGAAGTTCCAGGTTTGTTTGATGTTGAATGCGTCAGATGCATCGTGAACGGCACAAGCAAAATACCCGGACCACTCCCGGCTGACGCGACGGCGAATGAAAGGACACAGCATGAAAACAGGATTGAAGCATGGCGAAAGCAGGACGGGATGGCCCAAAAGATAATAGTGACAACGATTGGGTCTCAACCCACTCTCCACATCATTAACTGTGAAACATCGATGGACATGTGGACACGCTTAACGAATGTCTACGAACAAAAATCTGAAGCGAGCGTTCACATGCTCCAGCAAAAATGGTACTAGAATGGAGAAACTGAACTCGGAAGACTTAGCCACCCATATTGCCAAACTCGAGGATCTGGCACATCGTCTCCGACTAATGGGTGAGGAAATATCTGATTCGATGATAATCACAAAGATTCTGCTTACCCTTCCTGCCAGTTACAAGTAATTTGTCAGTGCATGGGAATCTGCTCCCGCTACGGAGCGTACATTGGTGAATCTCAACTCGAGGTTGCTAATGGAAGAGACACGGAACTCTTCCCAGAATGAGCGCGAAGGAAACGCTTTGGCATCGAAATTTCAACAAAGAAAAGGGCGATATAACCGTAACAGCGAGGCGAAAAAGGACTTTGTAAGACCAGGCAAGTGTTTTAAATGTCAACGACCAGGTCACTGGTCAAGAGAGTGCACGGAGAAGAAACCCGACGACAGAATATTAGACACCGCAAAATCCGGCGGCATAAGCTTCTTGAGCGAGACTGTAGCTACGGCGCATATCAGCGAGGGAAGCGACGGCATATGGTATCTTGATTCAGGAGCCAGCGACCACATGTCAAACAGGCGAGACTGGTTCGTCAGTTACGAGGCCTTCGACTATGAGATGCTTGTACGAGTAGGCGATGGAGCGCACATCGAGGCTCAAGGAAGAGGAAACATAAACATCTCCACATTTGACGGCTCAAGATGGAGCGAAAACCACCTGTCAAACGTTCTCTATGTGCCCAAATTACAATACAACCTCTTCTCAGCAGGAGCGGCTACGGACAAAGGTATGGAGCTGCGGTCGAACAGGACGACGTGCGAGCTGGTCAAGAATGAGCGCATCGTTGCAGAGAGAACGTTGGGAGAACGCCAAAGGAAGCTTTTCGTCATGAAAATTCGAGTCATCCCACCAGAGATCGAATCATCACCGGCAGAGTCGATAGAGCTACTGGAGGCACCGCAAGTTATCGTCGCACACTCAAAACGTGGTACGAAAGACTCGCGCACCAAAACTATCGGCAAGTTAAGAAAACAATCGATCATTTTCAGGTCAGAACGAGGGATACGAACGAACCTTTCTGTCAAGAATGCGCAGTGGGTAAAACACACAGGCTCCCCTTCCCATTGAGTACAACGAAAACGAGCGAGATCGTGAAAATAGTGCACGCTGATGTCTGTGGTCCGATGCAGGAGAAGTCCATGGGCGGCGCCCGGTATTTCCTACTTTTCAAAGACGATCTGTCGCACTTCAGAAGCCTGTACTTCATTGCCGGGGAAACAGAGGTAATGCGTTGCCTCCAGGACTATCTAAAGAAAACCGAAAAACAGTGCCCGAGAGGTGTTCGAGTTCTGCGCACCGACAATGGCTTAGAGTTCATCAATCATGAAGTTGAAGAAATCGGTATGGAATTAAACACCAGAGAACAGTTGCTTACAGACCTGAGCAGAACGGTTCGGCTGAGAGGGAGAATCGCACAATTGTCGAGGCTGCTCGAACCATCCTCCATGCAACGAATCTAGAAAAAACGATTTTAGGCCAAAGCTGTGAATACTGTGACGTATGTTTTAAACCGAAGTTGAACCAGCAGTGTTAAAGACAAAACACCCTTCGAACTTTGGTATCAGAGGAAGCCAAACATAACGCACTTACGCGTCTTCGGGGAACGGTATTCTCTCACATACTCAGAGAAAAGAGACGAAAATGGGATGCCAAGGTGCAGCGCGGGATCTTCGTAGGATATGACGAGGAAACGAAGGGATATAGGATCTGGTATCCGAAAGAAGTAACGATAAAGATAGCAAGGGACGTCATATTTACAGGAGAGATAGAACTCCGAAGAGAGGAGATTGACGATAACAAGACGGAAACGTGGGTCGGTACGAGCGAAGACAAGACAGAGGACGTCGAGGAACCGGATAACGACGATGAGGAGCCTGAGGTCATGCTCGAACCAGAACGCAATGAGAATCACGAGGTCGAAATTGACAATAGAGAACAAGAGCCTCAAGCGGAACAACAAGAAAGAAGAACTCTCCGAGACCGGATCAGCTTGAGACCGCCCGTCAAATTTGACGACTACCTGAACATCGAAGACGCATTTTTTGCCGAAGACCAAGAACCCTCAACGTTCACAGAAGCTATCGAGAGTAACGAAGCGAGAAAATGGTGAGATGCTATGAATGAGGAGATGCAGTCTTTACAACGCAACGACGTATGGGACCTCGTAGAACCTCCAAACAGTCGCCAAATAATCGACAACAAATGGACATTCAAGAAGCAACGCGATGAGAAAGGAAATGTGAACAGATTCAAGGCCAGACTCGTGGTACGTGGTTTCCGGCAGACGTACGGTATCGATTACCAAGAAACTTTCAGCCCGGTTGTCCGTTTTGATTCGCTACGGATAGTTCTTGCAATAGCCGCGAGGGATAAGATGAAAATTCAGCAGTTTGACGTAAAGACAGCGTTCTTATACGGAATAATTGACGAAATAATCTACATGAGACAGCCCGAAGGTTATACAGATGGGACAAGGTCTGCAAGCTTAATCGCAGCCTCTATGGACTAAAGCAGTCATCTCGATGCTGGAATAGACGCTTCACGGATTTTCTTAGTAAATTCGACCTGAAGCCGAACAGCGCGGACACATGCTTGTTCGCGAGCAACAAAGACGGCAAGAAACTCATCTTAGCAATCTATATAGATGACGGACTCGCCGTAGCAGAAGATCAGAAGACAATGGACGCTCTACTTGACGAATTAAAGAAGGAATTCGAAATCACACACAGCGAAGCCAACGTCTTCCTGGGGATGCAAATTCAACGCGATACAGACGGATCGATTCTCTTGCACCAGGAAACGTACTGTAAAGAAGTATTAAATCGATTTCGGATGGATAACGCAAATGTAGTATCAATACCAGCTGATCCACATGCAGAGCTATGTGCGGAAGCACACCCTATAGAAGAGTATGAGAGAACGCGAGCTCCGTACCGAGAAGCTATAGGGAGTCTGATGTATCTATCTGTTGCTACGCGTCCGGATATTACCTATGCGATAAATCGTTTGAGTAGATACATGGAACACCCTACAAAAATTCATTGGAACGGAGTGAAGAGAGTATTGAAGTACCTCAAGGGAACGACCGACCAGGGACTCAGGTTCTAAGCGGACAATGACATGCGGACATCAGGGCGTACAGTGATTCGGATTACGCGGGGAGCTCGAGCACGTCCGTACCGTACCGTAAATAGAAGCCGCATCGAACAGGCAAGAGGAGCTTTCACCAAAATGAAGAAAGTGCTGAACAACAGGCACTTGGAAATCCCCCTCAAAATCAGATTGTTAAGGTGCTATGTGTTTAGTATCCTGTACTACGGCACCGAGGCTTGGACACTTACGGAGGCTATGTGTAAGAAGGTGGAGACTTTTGAGATGTGTACTTGCCGTAGAGTGCTGAGAATTTCTTGGGTGGATCGAATTACTAACGTCGAGGTTTTGCAAAGAGTCAATAAGCAAACAGAAGTTCTCAACACAATAAAGAGAAGAAAACTGGAATACCTTGGTCATGTTATCCGAAATGATAAGTACAGGTTACAGCAGACAATAATACAGGGTAAAAATACAAGGTACGCGCAGTCCAGGCCACCGCAGAACATCATGGCTCAAGAACCTTCGCCAATGGTTTGGACAAAGTACAAGATCCCTATTTCGAAAAGCTGCAGATAAAATTCAAATAATGAAATTGGTCGTCAACGCCCTTGGAGGGCATGACACATGAAGAAGAAGAAGGGGAGCTCGAAACGCGAAGGTCGACCACGGGATACGTCATCAAGCTCGGAGACAGCACGATATCTTACATTCAAGACATAGGAACTTACATTCCCTGTTGCTAAGGCCTCTGATCTTACCTCCGTAGGTCCAGGGTTCTTGAAGCAGCGCTAGCCCTAGGTGCTGCTTGGTGAACATCCTAGCCATCACAGCTGAAGCTGCTTTGGCATGATGGATGTTCACTTGGGCTATTTTGGTGCGCCTGCTGGTCATTCTTGTTTTGTGACAGGAGGCGGCAAGTCCTCTTCTGTCCCTACAAGAACATCTACCTCTGCCTCTGTAGACATGGCTGGACTGCTCATGTCTACGAGTGTGAGGTCAAGGTCGTCTTCCCGGGAATCCGGGCTCACTTCCTTGTTCTCTGTGTCGGTTAGGTCCCGTACACATGGATTATTTTTACTTTTGGAATTCATATAAATCCCGCGAGTCGCAAGGGAACTAAAGGTCCACCACATCAGAGCCCCGCTTGATAGTGGTAAGGCTGGATACCCTCTGAGGTCGCCAGGTATCAGAGGGGCTCCGTAAGCGATGGCCGGTTGCCCTTGGCCATCAACCAGTCCCTTTGGCACGTGTCGCATGACACCTTGGGATTAAGGGTTTGGAAGTTCTTGGTTGTTCGCCCTCCGCCGAACGCCCCGACCGGAGTGGTTCCAGTCGTGACGTCCAACGGTATGTTGCGAAACTAAGCCCTCAGGTGACTTCCACGTGAGGGATCTCAACATATAGTTTTTTTAATTAAATTCTGCGGCAAAGCTATCGGCGTCAAAGATACCAAAACGAAAATAGAAAATGTATAATCTATATAGAATTGAAAGATTTTTTAATGTACCACTTAAACTTCTCAGGCTATAGTCATTTGATAAAAAGTATGGCATGCGACTGTTACTACATAGTATCTATACTTACTCTGAATTAAAAAAATAACTATGTTTTTAGCACTAATTCCGTGTAATTAGTTGAAAAAACATAGTAAATTTTTCAATTCAAATTATCGTTATTGGAATTTACTACTCTCTGTAATGGTATGAATTTGAGGGCAGAAGTCTGAGGCCAGAATCGCGAAGATGTCAAAATATCAATATCTATAGAAAAATGTATGGTCTATATAGAACTGAAAGAATTTTGTAAAAATCTGTTACAGTTATTAACCTATAGATATTTGAATTTATTGTTTTCTCTTCGGGTTTGGCTTTAAGAGGGGACGGCCGCCACCAGATAAAATATTTTGGAAAATTGACAAAGTGATTTCGTAGAACGGTGCCCTGTGCACAAATGTGTACAATTTTATTGTTCTACGTGGGGTGGAACTCATAAAGGCTATTTTTTAAGGAAATCAAACCTGTCAATCACGAATTTTATCCAAAACCGAACACGGAAATTTCAAAATAATAATAATAATAATAATAATATACTTTATTGCCCAACAGGAAACCCCATTTACAAGACAACAATAAATTTAACAATATATAAATAATGAAAATGTATTGGTTTAAGTTATAACTTGTCAAAAAAATATCTTTATAGCGTGCCATCGCATTCTGACACATTACAGTTACTGGTGCCCGCCGAAGACAATTGGTACGAGCCCCTGGGATGTAAAATGTGTTATTATACCTAGAACTTGACCTGGGTATATGGAAGTTTATTTTTGACAACAGAAATGAAGCATCCACTTTATTATGAAGAATCTTCCATAAAAACTTAGCAGTAAGCTCTTCTCTTCGGGCGGCCAGCGAAGCGATACCATGTTGGTCCAAGAGAATATTTTGATCCACACTGCGATCGGGGTAGACACCATCTACTCTGTACGACAAATACTTTAAGAATCTGCGGTGAATACGGTCCAGTGGCATTATCTGATTCATGTAATATGGATACCAAATAAGACACCCATACTCAAGTTTGCTTATTACATATGCAAAATACAATGACTTTATGAGGTCAATGTCTCTGAAAGATGCACAAATTCTCATAATAAAACCTAACATTCTGGAAGCAGACATTGCAATATTAGTTATATGTCTAGTAAAATTTAAATCAGAGGTGAATAAGATGCCCAAATCCCTTATCTCCACGCAGCATTTAAGTTGTAATTCATTCACTGTGTATGATGTTGTGAAATGGTTAGATTTCCGGGAATATGACATGGAGCAGCATTTATCAACATTAAGGTACAGTTTATGAGTTTCACACCAGGATACTAATTTGTTGATGTTATGTTGAAGAAACATAACATCATTTGGCGAAGTGACGCTTGTAAAAAGTTTGATGTCATCTGCATAGGCCAGTACATGACAGTTTAAGGATTTTAAGAGGGAATTAATGACAATATTAAAAAGTAGCGGCCCCAAATTTGAACCCTGCAGAACACCAGAATCCATTGAAAATTTGTACGAGTGAAAACCATGAAAAGCTACGTATGCTTGACGATCAGATAAATATGATTTCATAAGCTGTTGTAGACTTGGAGCAGCTCCAAGTTCAGCAAGTTTCATGAGTATTATGTCGTGGTCAAGGGTATCGAAGGCTCGAGAAAAGTCCGTATAAACTACGTCTACTTGACCCCTGTTATCTATCAATTCCGAAACAAATTGCGAGAATGATGCAAGATTGGTTGTTGTAGATTTACCTGGCATGAAACCGTGTTGGTTGGAAGAAATAAATGAATAAACATTTTTGAAAATAGTTGAATAAATAACCTGCTCGAATATTTTTGAAAAATTACTTAATAAAGCAATTGGACGATAATTTCTCAGAACATGTTTTTCTCCCTTTTTATATACCGGAGTAATTTTAGCCAACTTCCACCTTGAAGGAAACATGCACGTGCTAATAGCAAGATTTATAATAATATTAAGGGGCTTAGCAAATATGAATCTACAATCTTTAATTACGAAGGAAGGAACAGAGTCATCTCCAGCTGATAATTTATTAGGTAAACGCGCCATAATGCTTATTAAATCATTTTCTGAGATTGAGTTTAAGGTATAAGACAGACAATTACTATGATTGTCAGACAAATTAGTGGCGTTAGCAGGTGTATAACTTTTAGAAAATAGTGAGGCAAAACCGTTAACGATGTCACTAGGTGTAGAATACTCCTGACTTTCATCGGTAATTCTGCTAGGTATTCTTGTAGTAATTTGTTTCATATGAGCATAAGTCCATAATCCGGTCGGATTTGATTTGATATTGTCTTCTAGTTCTTTAAGATACAACTGATATGTTTCACTGATTTGCCGTTTAGTGAGTGATCTGAGCCTTTTAAATTCATTATGATATACTTGTTTCTTACTTGATAGCCATTTTTGTCTATAATATGCCTTAGTTTTTAAGTTCCTTTTTATTTCAAAAGTAAACCATACAGGGAACTTAGATCTGCTACTATGGGAAAGGGGGATCGATTTATTAAAAATGTTGTATAGATTCGTATAAAACATATCCAAAGCTTTATTCACATCAGTATATTTGCTTAAGAATGACCAGTCCATATTGCACAGTTCACTATACAGTGTGACAAAATTAGCTCTTTTAAAGTTATATCGAGTATTAGTATTTGAGGGAAACCAACTATTATCAGAGATTGCCCTTAGTTCAAATTGAATAGATAATGATGGGTGGTGTAGATCTTCAATCACCTTTGAAGTATCAGCACGCTTGACTAAAATGGGAGAGCTTAAGTTCGACACGACGAGATCAAGAATTTTATTGTTAATATTTGAACATGTATTGTATTGAGAAAGATCAAGCATGTTACAAAAACAGTGAAATGAAAGACATTTGGAACACGAAATATTTGTATGATAGAGATTAGGTAAATTGAAATCACCTATAACTATTATTGGCTGATCCATTATTAAAAGTTCCAAAGAATTGAAGAATAATTCCAGGTCATCTACTGTTGTATCGGGTGGAATGTATAATGTACAAATAAAAAAAATAGCACCGTTAAGAATACATTTACTTAATAGAACATCAATTAGTGGAACACTATTAGTTAATAAAGTTGTATCTACTATTTCATATTAAATGTCGTTGTCGATTGCGATTAACACTCCTCCACCTTTGGTGCGCCCCACCGAGTTAAATTTCCTGTCGCAACGAATAACATTATAGTTTGGAGGGAAGAGTTCCGAGTTTTGAATCGAATCATTTAACCAGGTTTCAGATAAACAAATAATTTCGTAGGATGAGTTGCAGCAGCTGATATAAAATTCTTGTGTTTTAGAACATAATCAAAATTAGAACAAAATACTCAAAAATTGCGAAAAAATGCATTAAACCTCAAACGACTCCAACGAAATTTTTACTGTACATGGATACTTATAAAAAGTACACTCGGACGAAAATTCAATGTTCCGCTTGCAATCGGGGACGACACGGCAAATTATTTTAGTTTTGGAGGAATTTGGCAAATATCTCTGCAGAGTCTCGAAACAGAAAATAGGGATTCGGTGCACCGTATGTGGAATTCTGGTATCTACAAATAAGTATTCTTTGCAAATTTTATAAAGTCTTTTGGTTTTGTCACAAATGTGAAAAATGTGAAAAATGATATTTTTTTCAATGGGTACCCCTTCTCTGAATTTGATTTTACATTTTACATAGGTTTAAATGGAGAATGAAATCGGAGTTGAATGAAAAAAAATCCCATGACCAAACAATTAACAGCGGAGCGATGAAATTAATGCGTTTTATAGATCTGTGTTAAGATTATTTCTTGCAAACCCAAGGAAATGAGGTATATGATTTTTCGAAGATGAAGTGAAGATTTTTCGAAGATGAAGATTTCGATGACGAAAATGATTTTTCGAAGATTTTTAAACGCTCGGTATGTCGAGGCTAGCCGCAAAAAGTTCATGTAGCACATTTCAATAGGCCTCAATGAGCACTATTCGATTTTAAAAAGAAAATCCGGATAAATTTCGAGATGGCTGTTCCTTCAGCCGTGAAGTGGTAGAACTGACCGTTTTTCAACAATAACTATTTTATTATACACGCTAGGAAGCCGCGGAATACACCTTTAGATTCCTAATTAAATGTATAATTCTTAACTATTCTTATACGTTGTAAAACTCGTAATTCTCACCGTTTGGAAAATGGATTTTAAATTACCAGGTGACCCAAAAATTTACATCGTCTCCTATGTAAAATTAGCCGAACTTAAAGAATCTCCAATCAGAAATTTGTAAAAAAAATACTTTTCACCGGGCATGCACTTGTCGTACTGGAAATCTAAATTTTCTTTTTCGCGTTTCCGTTTGAAGAGGTGAAAAAAGTGACTTGCGCGAAATGGGGCCTGCCGAACGTTTCCCGGAGGTGTAATGCGCCGAGAGAGGTGTCGTTCGAAAGTAGACACGTGGGGCTATAATCCCTAAAAAGAGCAATACAATTCTAAAACATTTCACCGAATTTTGAAGGTTTGAATTTGCTCAATTTTGAAAAATTCGTTTCAAATTTGGACGGGCGTCGAGACTCCCAAATACGATCGGGCGATGCGTCGTTCCTATCGCCTTATTTCGTTCACTATTTAGAAACCGCCACCGCGAAGCCCTGCTATTTAATTGAGCGAATCCTTTAGGATCTCGCGTACGTCTGCAAAACATGTTTTTTCGGGCGTCCCGGCGCCATCCGGCGCGCAATCGCAATTAAACTCCAAAACAAACTTAAAGGCACTATGCCGAATCGATTGGTGCCGAATCCAATCGGATCCGACTGTTGGGTATCGCAGGAGAGGGATCCCCGCAAATTAGGTGAAAAAAACATCGCATTTTTCCGATTTTTGTGTTAAAATTGACCCAGAGCGGGAACAGGATGCCGCAGGTCGCATATTCTTCCACCGCCGGTTGCGGGTAAACATCTCGCATCGAACGAACCGGTTTGTACATACGGCACTCTTCAAATCAAGAGAATGGCATCCACAGATGTAATGGAAAAAACGGTTTTTTTTTTCGCTTACATTTTCCGCCGCACCGGGTGAACCGACGGTCGCGTACTTTTCCGCATGACGTCAAAAAACGTGAAATTGTCGCGGCAAGAGGACGCAGTAAAAAAATCTAGTCGCTGACAAAAATTGCTCCTCAAAGGTGCTAGAAACGATCTCCTGTTTTTGGCACCTGGAGGACGCCGTGTGGGACTTGCGAGCGGCAGACAGACACGGGTCGAAGGTCCGTTCAGTTTTACGCAACATGGCAATTTCCCGTTTCGACGTGCAGGAGGAACGGATTTTTTTAAGAAAAAGTGTAAAATTTAAAATGCACCTAAAGCCGCCCCCTGCGGGGCGGAACTTTGTAGAGCTCGTCTAAAAAAATCTAATTTTTTGTTCAATTTACCGGAAAAAATTCAAGACGTAAACCGCATTTTTACAGAATTTTTGTTAATTTAAAAAAATTGTCTTGAGCATGTTTCGTCGAGGCTCAATGTTCCACAAGGATTATTTGAGAGATTAACTAATAAAATCAGTGTGTGTAATTGTTTTCGACAGGGGTAAATAGTCCAGTCTTGCCAAGGCAAGCGATACATCAAACTAGCATTAAAAATCCGCAAGTCAAACAAACTTGGAAATTTGAAACGAATGAAAACTTGAAATCCAATGAAAACGGAAACAGAAACGAACCGTTCAAGATATGCCTGACAGTTGTGTAACATACGATTTCCAAAATACTGATAACAAACCGGACCAATCGCACGCCTTTGCTTTGCTTTATCAAAATAAAATAAATTATTATTTTACCAAAAATTCCATTTTTTCATTAAAAATATGCAAATCGAGCAGATATTGAGGTGATAATTTCTTAACTTTTTAGGACAAAAATGTATAAAAAGGCTCATTTGCTGGTTCCCACAATCGCTTGATTCTCGACAAGGCGAAAACAGCACAATTTCCACGACAATTAATCCAAGAATACTCAAGAACTAAATAATGTAAGTGAAATCTAGTTAGACTAGATAAGACTAGAAAGACATGACTAGGCAGACAAGACTAGACAGATAAGACAAAATAGAGAAGACTAGACATACAAGAATAGACAGACAAGACTAGACAGACAAGACAAGACAGACAAGAATACACAGACAAGCCTAGACAGGCAAGACTAGACAGACAAGACTAGACAGACAAGACTAGACAGACAAGACTAGACAGACAAGACTGGACAGGCAAGACTAGACAGACAAGACTAGACAGGCAAGACTCGACAGACAAGACTAGACAGACAAGACTAGACAGACAAGACTACACAGACAAGCCTAGACAGGCAAGACTAGACAGACAAGACTAGACAGACAAGACTGGACAGACAAGACTAGACAGACAAGACTGGACAGGCAAGACTAGACAGACAAGACTAGATAGGCAAGACTCGACAGACAAGACTAGACAGACAAGACTCGACAGACAAGACTAGACAGACAAGACTAGACAGACAAGACTAGACAGACAAGACTAGACAGACAAGACTAGACAGACAAGACTAGACAGACAAGACTAGACAGACAAGACTAGACAGACAAGACTAGACAGACAAGACTAGACAGACAGGACTAGACAGACAAGACTAGACAGACAAGACTAGACAGACAAGACTAGACAGACAAGACTAGACAGACAAGACTAGACAGACAAGACTAGACAGACAAGACTAGACAGACAAGACTAGACAGACAAGACTAGACAGACAAGACTAAACAGACAAGACTAGACAGACAAGACTAGACAGACAAGACTAGACAGACAAGACTAGACAGACAAGACTAGACAGACAAGACTAGACAGACAAGACTAGACAGACAAGACTAGACAGACAAGACTAGACAGACAAGACTAGACAGACAAGACTAGACAGACAAGACTAGACAGACAAGACTAGACAGACAAGACTAGACAGACAAGACTAGACAGACAAGACTAGACAGACAAGACTAGACAGACAAGACTAGACAGACAAGACTAGACAGACAAGACTAGACAGACAAGACTAGACAGACAAGACTAGACAGACAAGACTACACAGACAAGACTAGACAGACAAGACTTTACAGACAAGACTAGACAGACAAGACTAGACAGACAAGACTAGACAGACAAGACTAGACAGACAAGACTAGACAGACAAGACTAGACAGACAAGACTAGACAGACAAGACTAGACAGACAAGACTAGACAGACAAGACTAGACAGACAAGACTAGACAGACAAGACTAGACAGACAAGACTAGACAGACAAGACTAGACAGACAAGACTAGACAGACAAGACTAGACAGACAAGACTAGACAGACAAGACTAGACAGACAAGACTAGACAGACAAGACTAGACAGACAAGACTAGACAAACAAGACTAGACAGACAAGACTAGACAGACAAGACTAGACAGACAAGACTAGACAGACAAGACTAGACAGACAAGACTAGACAGACAAGACTAGACAGACAAGACTAGACAGACAAGACTAGACAGACAAGACTAGACAGACAAGACTAGACAGACAAGACTAGACAGACAAGACTAGACAGACAAGACTAGACAGACAAGACTAGACAGACAAGACTAGACAGACAAGACTAGACAGACAAGACTAGACAGACAAGACTAGACAGACAAGACTAGACAGACAAGACTAGACAGACAAGACTAGACAGACAAGACTAGACAGACAAGACTAGACAGACAAGACTAGACAGACAAGACTAGACAGACAAGACTAGACAGACAAGACTAGACAGACAAGACTAGACAGACAAGACTAGACAGACAAGACTACACAGACAAGACTAGACAGACAAGACTTTACAGACAAGACTAGACAGACAAGACTAGACAGACAAGACTAGACAGACAAGACTAGACAGACAAGACTAGACAGACAAGACTAGACAGACAAGACTAGACAGACAAGACTAGACAGACAAGACTAGACAGACAAGACTAGACAGACAAGACTAGACAGACAAGACTAGACAGACAAGACTAGACAGACAAGACTAGACAGACAAGACTAGACAGACAAGACTAGACAGACAAGACTAGACAGACAAGACTAGACAGACAAGACTAGACAGACAAGACTAGACAGACAAGACTAGACAGACAAGACTAGACAGACAAGACTAGACAGACAAGACTAGACAGACAAGACTAGACAGACAAGACTAGACAGACAAGACTAGACAGACAAGACTCGACAGACAAGACTAGACAGACAAGACTCGACAGACAAGACTAGACAGACAAGACTAGACAGACAAGACTAGACAGACAAGACTAGACAGACAAGACTAGACAGACAAGACTAGACAGACAAGACTAGACAGACAAGACTAGACAGACAAGACTAGACAGACAAGACTAGACAGACAAGACTAGACAGACAAGACTAGACAGACAAGACTAGACAGACAAGACTAGACAGACAAGACTAGACAGACAAGACTAGACAGACAAGACTAGACAGACAAGACTAGACAGACAAGACTAGACAGACAAGACTAGACAGACAAGACTAGACAGACAAGACTAGACAGACAAGACTAGACAGACAAGACTAGACAGACAAGACTAGACAGACAAGACTAGACAGACAAGACTAGACAGACAAGACTAGACAGACAAGACTAGACAGACAAGACTAGACAGACAAGACTACACAGACAAGACTAGACAGACAAGACTTTACAGACAAGACTAGACAGACAAGACTAGACAGACAAGACTAGACAGACAAGACTAGACAGACAAGACTAGACAGACAAGACTAGACAGACAAGACTAGACAGACAAGACTAGACAGACAAGACTAGACAGACAAGACTGGACAGACAAGACTGGACAGACAAGACTGGACAGACAAGACTGGACAGACAAGACTGGACAGACAAGACTGGACAGACAAGACTGAACAGACAAGACTGGACAGACAAGACTAGACAGACAAGACTAGACAGACAAGACTAGACAGACAAGACTAGACAGACAAGACTAGACAGACAAGACTAGACAGACAAGACTAGACAGACAAGACTGGACAGACAAGACTGGACAGACAAGACTGGACAGACAAGACTAGACAGACAAGACTAGACAGACAAGACTAGACAGACAAGACTGGACAGACAAGACTGGACAGACAAGACTGGACAGACAAGACTAGACAGACAAGACTAGACAGACAAGACTAGCCAGACAAGACTAGACAGAAAAGACTAGACAGACAAGACTGGACAGACAAGACTAGACAGATAAGACTAGACAGATAAGACAGAAAGACTAGACTAGACGGACGAGACTAGACAGACAAGACTAGATAGAAACGACTAGGGAGACAAGACTAGACAGACATGACTAACCAAACAAGACTTCACTAAATCAGCACGTTTGTTTTGTTTCTATATTTCCAGCGAAGTTTCGCAAAATGTTTGCAATACTTGTGATCGCAGTTCCCTGTGTGCTGTTGTTTTGCTTCCGGAATTTCCTGAGGATCCAGTGGTACGTCGACAAACTTCCGGGATTGACTAAGTGGCCGATCATTGGCACTGCCTATTCACACATAGGTTTAACACGAGATAGTAAGTATAGAAAGGATTAAACTTTTCTGTCTAGTCTTGTCGACCTAGACTTGTCTGGCTAGTCTTGTTTGTCTAATCTTGTCGGTTTAGTATGGTCTGGCTAGTTTTGTCCGTTTTATCTTTCTACTACAATCAAATCAAATGTATTAGCAAAAAGATAAATTATGACAACGCAAGTAAAAAGAGGTAGAGAGGTATGTCACCATACCTACTACTTCTGGTACAAAGTTGCCTACCTACCGCAACAGGAAAGTTGTTCTCTAGGAAAACAACAAATTAATGGAGCGTGATGTCTGTAGTGTGTTCCTACAGGGTTCAGTTTTGGGACGGACACTATGGAATGTCCTTAACAACGGAGTCTTCGGACCAAAGCTACCGGAGCTTTGCTGATGATTTTAGGAAGACGGAATTGGAAAATATATGGGATCGTCCATTAATCATGTGAGGCTCGAAGGGGGTTGTGAGATATCACGTGTATTAATTTTTTCGTTGAGCGCACAATTTTTAAGCCGAAAAGCGGCGCGCGACTTGCGCCAAAAAAATACACTTGATTTTGGGTATGGGCTCACAGGCTTAACCTAAAACCTCACCACGTATCATTGGGGTGGGGGGAGGTGGTCTTAAAAAGTTGCTCAAAAACATCACGCGATTAATGACGACCTCTATCGAGAGCAAACAGGGCTATTGAACAGGTGGATAAATGGATGGAAATTAAGTTGGCACCAGAAAAGACAGCATTGCTAACTGGACCAATAAAAACGAAACGCATCACTTGCAAAATAAAAGGAGAAAAACAACCCCAAATGAATCGCTGAAATATCTAGGTGTAACATTCGATAAGAGCCTATCCATTAATCGCCATATCACCACAGTGGCAGCCAAAGCACTGAAAATTGCAGCAGCGTTAGATAAACTAATGCCCAATGTTGGAGGACCCCGCAGTAGTAAGCGAAAACTTCTTTGCTCGGTGGTTTCCTCGAAAATTATATCCAATCAACCCCCAGTTCTCTCCATCTTCCAAAAACCCCCCGTCACGATTCGTCACAAAATCCCCAAACGCAAGATCCCCTACCACAAACTCCTATCGCATTGCACCACCGAACTTCCACCCGAGCTATCTTCCATCCTCAACTCTGCTCCCGCTGCCTTCAAATAAAGGACCATCCATAAAAAAAATTTAAAAAAAATAAATAAAAAAATAATAAGCCAAAAAAATAAAAAAAAAAATTAAAAAAAACATACCATCCCCGAACATCGCATCCCACCCCAACCTGCACGGCGCGCAGCACTCAACAAACGCCACAACGCCAAAAACGTCAACAACGCCACAACAGCAACACGCCACAACAACAAGATCTTCTCGTCGTCCAGTCATCCACACTCAGGCTGAAAAGGGTCATCCCCTACAACCACCCTCCCCCTTTGGGGGGAAAAACTATGCTCAATGATCATCCTGCTTCCAGACTTAAATCCAGTAATACTACTTCATAAAGTCAACAAACCCGCAAACCGTCTCTAAATAGGCAACTAAAGAAGCAATATGGAAGCAGGGGCTAACAGATAACAATACCCCAACCTGGTATCCTACAGAAAGCCTCCACGAAGGATCACATCTAGACTGGAAAACCTGGAAAAGCCTCAATAGGATCAGATGTCAAATGGGAAGGTCCGGGAAAATTTTGTTAAGATGGGTATACGCCGAGGAGGACTCATGAGCCTGCGGGGAGATATGATGTGCCACTAAAACAAACCAATCCTGACTGGTGACGACTGCCAACTTCGTACACACGATTTATCTATTATTGTAAAGAATAAGTGTAGTTCAGACACGATTAACTCCTAACCACCTGACATACGTCTCTCAGACCCGAAGTAGCAGTAATTTTTTCACCTGAGACGTATGGCATGTGGTTAAGGGTTAAATAACATCGCATTACTGCTGATCATGTTCAAACTCCTTGAGAAGCTGATCATGAAACGTGTCAAGCTAATAATAAACAAATATGAGCTGGTGCCGGTCCATCAGTTTGGATTTCGAACCAACCACACAACAATTGACCAAGTTCACAGAATTAGCAACGTCGTCGAAAAATCGCCAAAAACGTTTGCTCTACTGTGTTCCTCGACGGAAAAATCGCCAAAAACGTTTGCTCTACTGTGTTCCTCGACGTCGCACAAGCGTTTGGTCGGGTCTCCCCAACGTTGCGAAAGCCATGGAGTCAATAACTGAAAAGAAGGACAATCAATGGACAGAAGTTGTACATAAGCGCATACACACAAAGACAGCAGGGATCCACAGGAAAAGAAACACAGAGGCAATAATCATTAAAGAGGAAGGACGCACATATGCCGACCTCCTAAGAATGGTGAGAAATGAAGCTGGCGTAGAAACTAGTGGAGTCATCACAAACACAAGAAAATCAAAAACAGGAGACCGCCTATTAGAGGCGAAAGGTGGCCAAGCTCATGAATTAAGCGAAAAAATAAGCACAAAAGTGCCCAACAGCCGACGTCCGTCTTAAGGGACGTCTTAAGTCCGACTTAATACTTCATGTCAAAGATCTAGATGCTGTGACTACAGTAGATGAAATAGAGAAAGCGATAAAAGGACAAATAGAAAAATAATTTTCGGATCTCACCATGACATCACCACAGACCAGTATAAGATCAGAACCAATATCGAATTAAAAGCACTCTACAACGACACCGATATTGTCCAAGAAATTAAATCACAGCTACTAAGATGGGCAGGCCACGTGCACAGACTGCATAACGAAAGACTTGTAAAACTGGTATGGGAGGAGATTCCCACAGGCAAGAGACCGCTCGGACGTCCCAGAATGCGATGGAGAGATGACATCCAAGCAGATCTCCGGAAAATGAACATTCCATTTGACCCTAGGTTGATGGAAGACCGAACAAATTGGAAAAAAGTTGTACAGTCAGCCAAGACCCACCCAGGGTTGTAGCGCTACGTGATGATGATGATGATGATGATAAAAGGACATCTTGGAGAACAAGATATTAACATGGAGGTAAGAAATCTAAGACCGTGCTATGGTGAAAATCAAATAGCAACAGTGTCTCTCCCTAAAGTCCAAGCCTTAAAGCAACTCCAGCGAAAAAGGATTCGAATCGGTCTGGTAGAATGCAGAGTTAGTGAAAGAATAAATATTACCAAATGCCATAGATGCTGGAAAACTGGGCATATTGCAAAATAAGGCAATGGATCAGATAGACAAAAGCTGTGCTTAAAATGCGGAGAAGAAAAGAAGAGAATGCAACAATGAAGAATTATGTCCCATTTGCAAAATTAAGGAGATCGGGCAAACTCCGGAATGTGTACAGGTACAGCGTTCCAAAAAGCGCTGACGGAGGCGAGGCGCAAGCAAGTCACAGCGTAGAGCTCAGAATACTCCAATTAAATGCAATGAGATCCGAGCGACACATGACCTCCTTAAGGTCACAACACCCGAACTGAAAAACCACATTATTATGTTAAGTGAACCCAACAAAATTCTAACATAGGAGGGATGGTACACAGATGACAAAAAAGATGCTGCGATAAAAACGCTCAACAAAAACATGTTGGTACTAGGCAGTGGATGTGGGCTTGGGTTTGTATGGATTGAGTCTGTAATTTACAGCTCTGTTATCTATCGCCAAATGTTAGCCTGGGAAAGTTAGCCTTTTGACAACACCTCACACGAGGCTGTCAGGGAGGCCCTCGAAAGAAGGAATATCGACAGCACTATCTCAAAGTGGATGGGAGAAATGCTGAGAACTAGAACGGCGAAGACACAAGTGGGAAAAGACACCATTAAGATCTCCACAACTCGAGGGTGCCCACAGGGAGGTGTACTACCACCGCTAATGTGGAGCCTGGTAGTTGATGAACTACTGGTTAGGCTAAACGACCTGAGACATAAAATGTCAAGGTTACGCCGATGACATAGTCATAATGGCCAGAGGAAAATTTGAGGGAACGCTCTGTGAAATTGTTCAGAGATGCCTCAAAGTAACTAGTAGATGGTGTCAAACAGTGGGATTGAGACTCAACTCGAGCAAAACCACGGTGATACCATTTACTAGAAGGAGAAAACTTAACTGCCTACATCCCATACTCATAGATGGGAAGGCAGTAGAATACCAACAGGAGATAAGGTATCTGGGTATCACACTAGATAGCAAACTCCTATGGAATAGACACGCTGAGACAGTGGTAGGTAAAGCCAAACGCGCCCTAATGGTGTGCAGAAATCTGGCAGGAAAAACGTGGGGTTGTAACCCCACTATCCTGCGATGGATGTACACCATGATAGTGAGATCTGCAATCACTTATGGGGCAGTTGCGTGGGGAAGTAGAATCAAGCTGGCCCCTATGAGGAAACAGCTTTAGAAGATTCAAAGACTGGCGTGTGTCTGCATCACGGGGACGATGGGGTCGTGTCCGACAGCAGCATTGGAGCTGCTGCTGGATCTGACTCCGCTGCACCTTGTGGTGGAGAGCGCCGCCAGATCGGCGATCGGTTCAGCAAGGAAGGAATGGGCAGAGACAAAATAATCGGGAGCAGAGACCGAAACAGCCTCGCTGCCAAGATCCCCTGGCTGGAAGTACCAAAAGACGAAATGGTATGCAAATACCACTTCGAGAAAAACTACACAGCAATGTGTAGTAGTAAAGCCGATTGGAGCGACGAATCCTCAGCATACCACATAGAGCAAAATGCCATCAAGTGGTATACAGATGGTTCGAAGACAAAGGAAGGCACTGGAGCAGGAGTGTTTGGACCTCGTACCAGATACTCCGAATCGATGGGAACATCCCCAAGTATCTTCCAAGCAGAGGTACACGCAATCGAAAGATGTGCCCAGTTTAACCTCGATAGGAATTACCGCAAAAAACGAATTGCTATCCTGTCAGATAGCCAAGCAGCCATCAAGGCCATTAGCTCATACACCATCAGATACAAACTGGTATGGGACTGTGTGGGGAAGCTGAACAAGCTTGGCAGGGATAATAAAGTAACGCTATACTGGGTACCAGGACACACTGGTATAGACGGAAACGAAGAAGCCGATCACCTAGCAAACAAGGGATCCAGTAGCCCCTTTATAAGTCCGGAACCCTTTTGCGGTATGAGCGTGAACACCATCCGCAAAAGTTTAGATGAAGAAATAAGAGGAAAATGGATGAAAACCTGGGAAGAACTTCCAGGGCTAAGGCAATCCAAAGTGATGCTGGGATCTTTTAACCAGAAGAGAACTAAAGCTTGCCTGAAACTAAGCAGGAACAAGCTCAGAATTCTGACAGGAGCCCTGACGGGACACTGCAGACTTAGGAAACATCTCAAGGCGCTAGGCATAGAGGAGGATGATGGATGCAGATTCTGTGGCTCAGCAGAGGAAACCCCCATACATCTGTTCAAAGACTGCGGAGCATTACTCCGCAAGAGACAGATGTACCTTGTGGCTCACTGCTTGAACACAGAGGAGCTGCAGGTCTTGAATCCCACCCAGATCCTGAAATTCCTACAGGAATCAGGATTAGAGGAGGCGCTCTAAATGGGTAAGTACACCAACACTTGGAGGAGGAGGGTGGGGTACAATAGATCTATAAAGGTCGCAGTACAAGTCGTCACCACCATATCTACAATCTACAATCTAGCCTGGGAAATCTTAATAAACCACTGGCTGAGCTCAGTTATCAAATAAGAGGACAAAGGAAACCAGTACTGATTGGAGGAGACTTTAATGCGAAATCTCCATATTGGGGATGCCCATTAATGGACAAGCGTGGGGATATCATCATGGACTGGGTGGCTGAACTGGATCTGCATATCTGCAATAAAGGAGATACATCGACTTTCGAACGTGGCAGGTCCCATTCTATTCTAGACATCAATTTTTAGTAAGAGAACTTGCAGGAAAAGTTAGAAGCTGGGAAGTCTTGGACCGGGAATCGCTAAACGACAATTAATACATTTATATTGTGTTAGAAGAAAATCAATGAGCTCTACCCCCTCAGCGCCAGAGCTGCCAGGGATGGTCGACAGGGAAGATAGATCAGATGATCTGCGGCACCAACACAGGATCGGCCGCTACTGCGATGCAGGCTGGATGGTCCACCAGGGTTGCCAACAGTTCAAATGTGGCAGAAGCTCTGGAGCGCTGGACAAAAAACCGGGAAGCCGATACGCCGGAAGGAATGATCGCTACCCTTACCAACGTCTGTAAGAAATGTCTTACCGCTAGGAAGACCTCTTTTAAGAAGAAGAAAGTGTACTGGTGGACTGAGGAGATCAGTAAGTTGAGAAAGACCTGCGTTAAGGCCAGACGTGCGTACCAAAGACGCAAAACAAAAAATGCCGAGCTGGCGGCAAGGAAAGAAGCTACGAAAAAACTATGTCGACTCTAAGAAAATGCTACGGAAAACCATAAATTTGGAAAAATTGAAATGCTGGCTAAACCTCTGCGCGATGATTGACCAAAACCACTGGGGAGACGCGTACCAACTAGCGAGCTAAAGATCCGAAAGCTCAGCCTGTACCCCAACCCGGACATGATGGAAAAAAATTACAACGAACTATTTCCAACTCACCAGCCCGGTCCTGGGATAAACCGACTTGCAGGGAAGTACCAGAATTTACCACCGAGGAACTAGTAGTGACCAGCAATCGGCTTAAAAAAGTCAGAGCACCAGGTCCGGACATGATCCCAGCGGAAATTGTCAAAACTGCATGCAGCGCTGTACCCCAGTACGTTCTAAATACTATGAACAGAACGCTAAGAGATGGTGTTTTTCCACAGAACTGGAGAAAGGCAAAACTTGTTCTGCTCCGAAAAGGCGACAAGCCGCTGAACGAAAAAAACGTCCTATAGGCGTGTCTGTCTCCTGGACACTGCAGGCAAACTGTTGGAGCAGCTGCTGTTACTAAGGATAAAGAAGGAACTTAAAGCCAATCAGTAATGGTTTTAGGGAAGGGCGATCTACAATCGACGCTCCTAATAAAGTTGTGGCCATAGCAGATGCCGCCAGGAAGGGTACCTGGAAAACCAGAAGGCTATGTGCACTAATTAATCTTAATTTGCGAAATGCGTTTAATTCGGCCTGCTGGAAGGACATTATGGACGAAGTCACGCTACGCAGCTTCCCACCGTATATGCTAGCGACGATTGATTGAGCGGAAAATCGTCTTTGTCTCAGATGGCCACTGCACTAACTAGCAAATCCACAGTGGTGTACCTCAGGGCTCAGTCATGGGCCCAACGCTGTGGAACATACTGTACGATGGCGTTCTTAAACTCAAGATGCCAGAAGGAGTGCAGACCATCGGCTTTGCAGATGACCTCGCCCTGGCGGTATGTGACAAAACTGAGCTGGGGTTGAAGCGGAAGGCTAATGCAACTAATAGACAAATGAATGGGGGACAAGCAGCTCAAACTAGCACCCGAAAAGACCGAGGCAGTACTCTTAACAGACAAGAGAAAAATAGGTGATGTAGCAATCAAACTTGGAGACGCTGTCATAATATAAAGCCAAAGAGTGCTATAAACTATCTAGGCGTCATTTAGAGAGCAAATCAACAAAGCCGTGGACAAAGCCCATAAATCCATAATCCCCACGTGGGAGGACCGCGAAGCAGCAAGAGAAAACTGCTATGCACGGTGGCCCAAGCTGCTATGCTCTACGCGGCCCCTGTCTGGACGAGAGCTATGAACGCAGATGGCAACAAATGCAAGCTTGGAACGATCCAAAGAATGCTCGCGATCAGAACTAATAGTGCCTACAGAACTGTCTCCAAAGATGCGGTCCTAGTGATAGCAGGGATATCACCAATAGAACTATTAGTTCAGGAGAGATCTTAGATCTACGCAGCCAGATACGGAACCACTACGATCAGCAAGAAAGAAATAAAGAAAATAGGAAGGGCGGAATTACTCCGGGCGTGGCAGAATGAAGCCAGCGAAAAGTGTCAATGGACAAGGTTGCTGATAAGGGATGTGGCAAAATGGGTAGAGAGGAAGCATGTAGAGCTAATTACCATCTAACCCAAGTCCTCAGCGGACATGGCTGTTTTAGGGATTATCTCCACAAGATCGGGAGAGATCCCGACAGCTACTGTGAATGCTGCGGGGAAAATGACAGCGTGACGCACACCATCTACGACTGCGACAGGTGGGACACAAAGAGGAACAAGTTGCCATACGATATAGAACCTCGAAACACTATAGAGTACATGTTGTAATCTGAAAACAACTGGAACAGCATCCAGAAAGTCATATCTGACGTAATGAGCTCCAAAGAGAAGGACGAGAGAAGCAGACAGAAGGCAAAAAAAACTACGCGTAAACTCGAACCAGAACCAGCAGCTGGACGCCGAAAGTAAGGCAAGGAATAAGACGAAGAAGGTGAGAGACACCTTCATTCCCAACTAGGGCGGCATCTACCGTCCGGGATGCACACCCTGAAGGAATACACAATGGTACCCTATGGTATGTGCGCAACAGCGACTTACAAGTCGGTGCAGAAATAGTCGATACCATCATTACAAGGTATGGTATCTCGCACGAAACACGACTCCAGCGAAGAAGCATCCATACTCCTAAACGTACAGAGTGATATCAGACCAAACCACATGAGCTGTGTAGAATAGACCCGCAACCGATACCGGGGTGTAGCATACTAAAGCCAAGTGGATAAGAGGTTTAGTGAGTCAGAGCGTCACACCCAGGCTGTTTTGTGTATGCAATGAAGGCCTACTGCACAAGGCCTGACCCATACCGCCAACTACTAAAATCATACCTAGGTGGTGTCCCTCAGGTAAGTGTACTGGGCCCGGTGCTATATCTACTTTATACAAACGATACACTTAATACTGAAAACTCGATAACTGGACACTGCACTGATGGCAACTGGAAAAACTGTAGAGCAATCATTAGAAATACTCCAACTTGCTGTAAATAATATGACCACCTGGACTCGTAAATGGCGAATCAAAACTTAACCCTTTGCGGTCCGCTGTCTCCGTAGCGGGAACTTGTGCCCGGGTAGTGGCAGAACCTTTGGCTCTGCAGCGGGGACACGTTTATGTGTAGTGGCAGGACCGTTCTTTTTTTGTTAGAGGACCCCCACCGAACTGCTCACCGAATCCACTCGACGGGTACATGTCATAGCGCATTACAATGCGTACATAAAAGAAGCCCGTCCTACAGTCAACGTGTTAAGCAAACTTGTTATAGTGCTCACGTACGTTTTTACTAATTGCGACCCTTTCGATTCACCCGAATATGAACGTGAGTGAAGAACATTTTATATCGGCTTAGAGTGAAGATGACAGCGACTTTGATATCTCCGACAATTCAAAAATTAGCGATTATGAGGTTGAGTATGAAAGTGACGGTAGTAGTGGACGTGAAATAGTTTTTCGTAAGAGGCGCAGAATTCGGGTTCTCAGTGATAGTGACATGGATGATGATAAGTGGAATGACGTGAGTGATAGCTTCAATATTCCAGAAAGATTTAGAGAATCTAAATTTAGATGAAAAAAGATGAAGAGAAAAGAACTCGTGGATGATTTACTTTCAAAAACGAATGGGTACGCAAATCCATTTGGGATGCATGGAAAGATGTTGAGAAGGAGGAATTTTGGGCTTTCATTGGCGTTATTGGGAACATGGGTACAATGACAGTTCGAAACATCAAAGACTATTGGTCCTCTGATGCCGTAAGCAGAATCCCATTCTTCGAAAAAGTTTTCACCAGGTCCAGATTTTTCTTTTTTTTTTTTTTTTATGCAACATCGTGGAACGAGTACGAAGTACACCTCCTGACATCACAAACGGGGATCCAAAAGTAAAACTTCCGCTTATCAGTGGTTTCTTAGAAGATATAGATTGTAAATTTAGACATTTTATCCCATGGAAAAACATCTGCGAGGATGAGGATATCTTTTATCACTTACATTCCGAAAAAAGCCGACAAAGTGGGGAATCCGAGTTTATGGTTTTTGACTGATTCAGCAACTGGGTACATATTTTCGATTTTACCGTATTTTGGAAGTATAACAACAAAGTCATTGATGAGGCCGGATCTTCAAGTATTTACTAGAATTCCAGTGCATTTATATCATCCGTTATTGACCGACCAGTGCATTTATATCATCAGTTATTCACCGACCGATACTTCACCAGCATTGCATTAGCTGAAGAACTATTAAAATTAAATTTTCATCTAACCGGAACCTTCATGGCAAACAGAAAAACTTCATTAGCAAATCCATGGAAAAGAAGTGCTGAGAACTAGAACAGCGGAGACACAAGTGGGAAGAGACACCATTAAGATCTCCACAACTCGAGGGTGCCCACAGGGAGGTGTACTATCACCGCTAATGTGGATCCTGGTAGTTGATGAATTACTGGTTAGGCGAAACGACCTAGACATCAAATGTCAAGGTTACGCCGATGACATAGTCATAATGGCCAGAGGGAAGTTTGAGGGAACGCTCTGTGAAATTGTTCAGAGAGGCCACAAAGTAATTAGTAGATGGTGTCAAACAGTGGGACTGAGACTCAACCCGAGCAAAACCACGGTGATACCATTTACTAGAAGGAGAAAACTAAACTGCCTACAGCCCATACTCTTAGATGGGAAGGCAGTAGAATACAAACAGAAGATAAGGTATCTGTTTATCACACTAGAAATTCCTATGGAATAGACACGCTGAGGCAGCGGTAGGTAAAGCCAAACGCGCCCTAATGGTGTGCAGGAATCTGGCAGGAAAAACGTGGGGCTGTAACTCCACAATCCTGAAATGGATGTACACCATGATAGTGAGACCTGCAATCACTTATGGGGCAGTTACGTAGGGAAGTAGAATCAAGCTGGCTTCTTTGAGGAAACAGCTTAAGAAGATTCAAAGACTGGCGTGTGTCTGCATCGGGGCGATGGGGTCGTGTCCGACAGCAGCATTGGAGCTACTGCTGGATCTGACTCCGCTGCACCTTGTGGTGGAAAGCCACACCATCAAGGAAGGAATGGGCAGAGGTAAAATAATGGGGAGCAGAGACCGAAACAGCCTCGCTGCCAAGATCCTCTGGCTGGAAGTACCAAAAGACGAAATGGTATGCAAATACCACTTCGAGAAAAACTACACAGCAATGTGTAGTAGTAAAGCCGATTGGAGCGACGAATCCTCAGCATACCACGTGCTATCAAGTGGTATACAGATGGTCCGAAGACAAAGAAAGGTACTGGTACAGCAGTGTTTGGGCATCGTACCAAGTATTCGAATCCATGGGAACATCCCCAAGTATCTTCCAAGCAGAGGTACACGCAATCAAAAGCTGTGCACAGTTTAACCTCGACAGGAAATATCGCAAAAAAAGAATTGCTATCCTGTCAGACAGCCAAACAGCCATTAAGGCCATTAACTCACACACCATCAGGTCCAAACTGTTATGGGACTGTGTGGGGAAGGACCCCCTTTATAGGTCCGGAACTCTTTTGCAGCATGAGTGTGAATACCATCCACAAAAGTTTAGATGAAGAAACAATAGGAAAATGGATGAAAACCTGGAAAGAACTTCCAGGGCTAAGGCAGTCCAAAATGATGCTGGGATCTTTTAACCAGAAGAGAACAAAAGCTTGCCTGAACTTAAGCAGGAACAAGCTTAGAATTCTGACGGGACACTGCAGACTTAGGAAACATCTCAAGGCCCTAGGCCTAGAGGAGGATGACGGATGCAGATTCTGTGGCTCAGCAGAGGAAACACCATACATCTGCTCAAAGACTGCACAAAGACATTACTCCGCAAGATACAGATGTACCTTGGGGCTCACTGCTTGAACACAGAGGAGCTGCAGGCCTTAAATCCCACCTAGATCCTGAAATTACTAAAGGAATCATAATTAGAGGAGGCGCTCTAAAAGTACACCAACGCTTGGAGGAGGAGGTTGGGGTACAATAGATCTATAAAGGTCGCAGTACAAGTCGTCACCACCATATCTACAATCTAGCAAATCCATTGCATACAGAAGGTGAAACAACACAATGCTCTTAGCTTGGAGAGATGGAGCCAATGATCCCCAAAAACAGCGAGAGTTGTGACTATTCTTTCGACTTGGGACCATGCTGTATCTGTTGAACGAAAAGAATCTTGCATGGTGGTGCTGAGATATTGCTAGAAAAGCCACAGGTTGTGTTGAATTAATCATCTTCAATGGGGGGTATTGATCGCGTTGACTATTATGCAGCCACTTACTGTTTCTTGAAGAAGTCCTTAAAGTGGTGGCGAAAATTGTTTTTTGGGGAATGCAAATTCGCAAAGAAAATTTAATGTCCCATTGCCAATATTGGAAATGCTTGGTAAAACAGCTAGTAGGCAACTTTCATGACGAGAGAAAACGGCGATCACACTCTACACTTGCCGCAACGACCCTGTGGAGTGATCACGCGGCGTTTACGTGATAGTTCGTAGTGACTTTGTAAAAAGCCTGATTTACACTGCTTTGCCAAATTTTACATTTGTGCGGAAAATTTAAATCTCAATACTATAACCAAATACAAATACTAACGTGACGTTTCAGATATAGCAGAGTTAATAAAGATTTTGGCTTCGGAATTCTCAGAATCAGAAACAGGTCGGATTTTGATGATATCGGTTTTGGCTGCGTGATCTACGCTTCAAAAGCGTTTGCACTGACCAATAGGGAATCATCCCCCGAAAATCACGTGGAGATCAAGCAAGTTTATTACTCCATCGGGTGGCTGCGGCAAGTATAGTAATGATGATCGGATGAATGGAAAACTCTATATAATTGCGATAGGTTCAAATAAAGATTGTATCGTGTGCTCCAATCGATCAGTGGAAGGTGGAACACGTTAAACAAATTGTTTTTGTAAGACTTATCCAAGCAACCCAACGATGCACTTAGGAAATTGTTTGAAGCGTTATCACACTATGAAAAACATAAATTGGATATTGGATAAATTGGATAAATTGGAAAACCTAAATTATAGGGGTACAAGTTGATAAACTATTAAACAATGTTATTGATTGTTTCATTCAAAATTAGTAATGTCACAATCAGGGACTCACAAATACAGCTCATAATATTTATATTTGACAAAAGAAATATCAGTTATCTCATAATAATTTGTTAAATGAGTTGTCACTGAAACTGGCGTAACTATTTGAGAATGGACGTATCTACATATTTCAAGCTATTTTTCTATATTTCTATAATTCTATATTTCTATAATTCTTCAGTTATTGCACGTCCTGACGCCATGACGGTTAAACTACGACTGACTAGGCGCATGCGCGGTCAGTTTGTCTTGATGAAAACTGGAGCAGGGGATTTATGGCACGCCCGGTAAATCCGTGGGTTGACATCATTTAAAAATGTTACATTTTGGTGACGGGGTAGTGTGTGGAGAAAAGGAAAATAACAAACCCGGAGACGATGTAACTTTTTATTGCGCGTCACGTGACGCGTGCCGGTTTTGATGCGAGTTGTGGAAGTTGTCTCTGATGTTCTGCTGGAAGTTGTGTTCACTGATGTTCTGCTGGAAGTTGTGTCTGGATGTTGTTTCGAAGTTGTCTCTCGAAGTTGTTTCTAAAAACTGTCCCTTTGTCACTCCCGTCCCGTCCTTTTATCCCTCGGTCAAACGCATCTTCTCTCTGGTAACTTTGGTGGGAGTGGTTTTCCGTTGTCCCGATTGGTTGTTCGTTCTTCCCTCCTATTGGTGCTGACGCCAAGTAAGAGGGAGGAAAAATCGGTATTGTTTGATCGGCTCCAGCCCGCTCATAAAAACGGTCTGGGCCATAAAACGATTAAGAAAAACCCGAACCTATCGGCTTTGTTTGATCAGCTCCAGCCCGCTTATAAAACGGTCTGGGCCATAAAACGGTTTAGGAAAAACCCGAACCTGTGCAACTCATCTTGTCAATAATGAGTCCCTACAGGACCCCCCTGCTAGTGATTAACGATACAAGTGCATAATTTACAAAGTTACAGGGTTTATCTCAAACCGGCCTGGTAAAATTCGGTGAATCTAACGCGGCGTCCTGATCTTGTTCGGAGGCCTGGGTCGGTGTTGGGAGTCACAGGTTGGGGTGCAAGCGATGGTGCTGGTGCTGGAGGTGGTTGCATGGGAGCTTGGGTTCCGCCCGCGTCGTCCGGAGGGTCGTCATCGGAGTCGCTCTCCAGCTCTGGTTTTTCAATGTTCTCGTCGATGATGTACGCAGGTTTGAGTCTATCGATCGTAACTGGTACGTGTCTTCCCCGCATCAAGAGAATGAAAACCTTGTCAGTGCGAGAAATTACTTTGTACGGACCATCATACGGCAGTTGGAGAGGTCCGTTTGGTGCGTCGTGGCGCACAAAAACGTGGGTAGCAGTGACGAGATCCTTAAAGACGAAGATTCTGCGCTCACCGTGCCTGGACCCACTGACTGGACGGAGTGTCTCGAAGCGTTGACGAAGTTCCTTCACGAATTCAGCGGAGTTGTCGACCTCTGGGATCGCCCGGGATACCAGGAATTCTCCGGGAAGGCGAAGGGGCTGACCGTAGACCATCTCGGCTGTTGTCGCCTGTAGGTCGTCCTTCCAAGCTGCACGTATGCCAAGTAGCACCGTTGGGAGCGTTTCAGTCCACCGAGTAGCCTGCAAGCACTTGATGGAGCTTTTTAGCTGCCGATGAAAACGTTCGACCATGCCATTGGCCGCTGGGTGGTACGCCGTTGTGTGCAGGTGCGTCGTCCCTAGGAGTTGGTTGAGGCAGCGGAACAGGTGGGACTCGAACTGCCTGCCTTGGTCGGTGGTGATCCGGAGAGGTGTGCCAAAACGTGCAACCCAGCTGTTGTAGAAAGCGCGGGCAACGGTTTCGGCTTCCTGGTCCTGTAGAGGGATTGCCTCCGGCCATCGCGAGAAACGATCAACGCAGGTTAGGCAGTACCTGTATCCCTGCGAGTACGGCATGATGATCAGGTCCAGATGAACGTGCTCGAACCGGCGGGAAGGTGCTGCAAATGAGCCGACTGGAGCGGATACATGCCTGGTGACCTTGGATTGCTGACACTGGATACAAGCTCGTGCCCAGGTGCGACAGTTCACGTTGATGGAGGGCCAAACGTAGCGCTGTGTCATCATTTTCGTTGTTGCCCTGATCCCAGGATGAGACAGCCCGTGGATGGCGTCGAAGGCTGCCCTGCGGAACGGCGTCGTGAGAAAAGGCCTGGCAGTGGGTGTTTTGACGTCGCAGAAGATCGCGGCGTCTGAACCCGGAATGCGGATTTGTCGCAAGTCCAGCTCGGAGCTGTCATCCTGCAAGAGTCCTTGAAGTTCCTGATCTTGTTGCTGCGATGTCGCCAGAGCCTCGAAGTCCATTGGAACAGTGATCTCGTCGACCCTGGATAGAGCGTCGGCGACGACGTTGTCTTGCCCCGCGATGTGCCTGATGTCGGTTGTAAATTGGCTAATCAAGTCCAGGTGACGGAATTGGCGTGGCGAGCATTTGTCGGACCTCTGGCGGAAGGCGAAAATTAGCGGCTTGTGGTCCGTGAGGATGGTAAACGGACGGCCCTCGACCATATGCCTGAAATGCTGAACTGCACAGTAAATCGCTAGGAGCTCCCGATCGTATGCGCTATATTTATTCTCGGAGCTACTAAGCTTCTTTGAAAAGAATCCAAGCGGCTCCCAGTGATCGTCGACTCGTTGTTGAAGGACTGCGCCTATGCTGTAGTCCGACGCGTCGCACACCAGAGACAGGTCTGCGCCGGGTCGAGGATGCGCCAAGAGTGCTGCGGTGGCCAGCTCCTCCTTGCACTGCATGAAGGCTGCCTCGGCTCCGTTGTTCCACTGAATCGGCGTGCTCCCCTTGATGTTACCTTTGAGAAGGTCGTTGATGTTCGCCTGTGTTTTAGCAGCCCTGGGTAGAAACCTTCGATAAAAATTGAGCATCCCCAGGAACTGCCGTAGTCCTTTGGCAGTCTTCGGCTTCTCATATTCTCGGATCGCGGCGACTTTTTCGGGAAGCGGTTCTGTTCCTCTCTCGGAGACGCGGTACCCTAGAAACTGTATGGTTGCCGCGCCGAAACAGCACTTGTTGGGGTTGATCACGACACCAAACTGCTGCAAGCGTTCGAACAGGATTTGCAGATGACCACGATGCTCCTCTTCGGACGATGATGCCACCAAGATGTCGTCTATGTAAGCGTAGCAGAAATCCAAACCGCGGAGGACTTCGTCGATGAACCGCTGGAACGTTTGCGCTGCGTTTCGCAACCCGAAGCTCATGGATGGAAACTCGAATAATCCAAATGGTGTGGTAACGGCCGTTTTAGGAACGTCTTCTTCCGCGACTGGAATTTGGTGATATGCCCTTACCAAATCGATCGAGGTGAAGATCTTCTTCCCATTGAGCGTCTGCGCGAAGTCTTCGATGTGGCGCACCGGGTAACGATCCGGGATGGTGCGTGCGTTGAGGGCCCGATAATCACCACAGGGACGCCATTCGTCGCCTTTCTTTGGCACCATGTGCAAAGGTGAAGCCCAACTGCTCTTAGATGGGCGGCAAATGCCCAACCGCAGCATGGACTCGAACTCCTTTCTGGCGTTCAACAGTCGGTCCGGGGCAAGTCGACGCGGTCTTGCGGCTTCAGGTGGTCCGGGCGTCGTGTGTATGTGGTGGACGGTGCTGTGTTTCACTGTTGGTGCCTTGCATGCTCCGTCGGGTCGCGTGATTTCTGGGTAGCGCTGCAAAAGCTCGTGATATTCAGAATTTCCGATGACGATTTTGACACTTGCGATGTTACCCGAACTCGGCCTATTTCCGGTCGTCTTGACTTGCGTCAGGCTATCTACGAGATGTTTGTTTCTCATGTCTACCAGCAGGCCGTAGTGAGCCAGGAAATCGGCGCCAATAATCTCGCGTGTTACGTCCGCGATCACAAGGTTCCACGTGAAGTCGCGTCTCAATCCGAAATCCAATGTCATTGTCACTGAGCCGTACGTCGCAATCGGCGTGTTGTTTGCTGCGGAAAGTTCGTAGTTCGTCTTTGTCCGGCGACCACGCACAAGTTTACGGGGAAAAATACACAGATCCGAACCAGTGTCTATCAGAAATTTCGTGCCGCTAATGCGATCTGGCACGAACAAGCGGCGTACGTTTGGGCAGTCATCGCTTGCCGCCATAAGCGATGATCCGCTTAGTTTCCCGAACGCGCGGTGAAGACGGCGTTTAACTCGCACGGAGGCCTGCATTTGCGCGCACTGTCACCGAACGTGTAATGGTACCAGCACATTCCGTCGTACTGGACCGGAAGGCGAGAACCTGAGCGGTTGCGGTTCGACGGTGACCGCTCCGAGCGGTCTCGACTGATTGAACGGCTGCGGCGCGCTTGCTGGAGCTCTGACCTAATGGCCGAGATTTCCCGTCGGTTGTCTATCTGCACCTCCGCCAATTTTCGTTGGAGGCCGGCCAATTGCTCTAAGATCTTCGACTCGAGGGAAGATGACACTGCGGATACCTGGTTTCGCTTCTGTAGGGTCCCGATCGAGTCCAAAACGTTGTCCGCGATCCTGGCCAACTCGTCGAGGGAGGTGTTTTCTTGCTGCGTCGCTAGGCAGGCCCGCACGACCGGGTTGAGGCGGTCCATCCAGAGGGCCTTGGTGATGTCCTGGGCCCCGTGTTCGCCGGCAAGTAGCTGCAGCTGTCGCAAAAATTGTGACGGAGTTCGGTCGCCGATGTCCTCGCGCTCCAACAACTGCCGTGTCCGTTGTTGCTGTGTTTTTCCGAGTCTCCTGATAAGTTCGTCCTTCAGCTTTTGATACGGGTCGTCGGCTTCCTTTGGTGGGTCGAGAAGTAGGTCGCGGATCTCCTTAGCGTACCGCGGCTCGAGCGACGTACCGACGTATTCGAACTTCTCGGTACTGGTAGTGATACCAGCGTTTTTCAATGCCCAATCAGCTAGTTGGAACCAGAGGTCCGGGTCCTCTGGTAGAAATGCGGGCAGTCTCACACGCGCCCCGTTGGAGTGGTTATTCGCCATAGCTTGTCGCGAGTGTCTTGGCGCACGTTGCTACCACCGTCACTTGTAAAATATGTAGATCACGTCGGGGTCACCACTTTGGTGACGGGGTAGTGCGTGGAGAAAAGGAAAATAACAAACCCGGAGACGATGTAACTTTTTATTGCGCACGTATTTAGTCACGTGACGCGTGCCGGTTTTGATGCGAGTTGTGGAAGTTGTCTCTGATGTTCTGCTGGAAGTTGTGTTCACTGATGTTCTGCTGGAAGTTGTGTCTGGATGTTGTTTCGAAGTTGTCTCTCGAAGTTGTTTCTAAAAACTGTCCCTTTGTCACTCCCGTCCCGTCCTTTTATCCCTCGGTCAAACGCATCTTCTCTCTGGTAACTTTGGTGGGAGAGGTTTTCCGTTGTCCCGATTGGTTGTTCGTTCTTCCCTCCTATTGGTGCTGACGCCAAGTAAGAGGGAGGAAAAATCGGTATTGTTTGATCGGCTCCAGCCCGCTCATAAAAACGGTCTGGGCCATAAAACGATTAAGAAAAACCCGAACCTATCGGCTTTGTTTGATCAGCTCCAGCCCGCTTATAAAACGGTCTGGGAAATAAAACGGTTTAGGAAAAACCCGAACCTGTGCAACTCATCTTGTCAATAATGAGTCCCTACAACATTAAGATTTCACACTCACGGTCAGTTTTTGGATTAGGTCAGTTCAACTGATCAGTTAAACTGACCGTGAATGACAGGCTTTCTGCAGACAGAAATTACGCGGACCTACTGAGCTCTCGCAACAGAAATGACGCGGACCGCAAAGGGTTAATGAAGCAAAGTTTATATATTTCAACTTCAACCAAAAAAATGATTGAAAACAAACCCCTCATTATTAATGGCATAACTATCCAGCCAAAATACCGCTTGATGCAAAACTTCGGTGGAAGCACATGATGAGCTCCGGTGGAAGCACGGAGCACATCAGAGAAACTTTAATTGAAAACACGAAAACTGTATTGGCTCCTAGGACAACAACAATGCACGACAAGCTAACCCTGTACAAACTAATTACGGGGATGTGCCAAAAACCAAATATCAACATAATCCAACTCTATCAAAGCAAAATGTTACTTGCCATTCCCTATGGTATGTGCGCAACAGCGACTTACAAGTCGGTGTAGAAATAGTCGATAACGTCATTACAAGGTATGGTATCTCGCACGAAACACGACTTCAGCGAGGAAGCACCCATACTCCTAAACGTACAGAGTGATATCAGACCATAACACATGAGCTTTGTAGAATAGACCCGCCACACAACTGCGGAATCCAGTGGGAGCAACTCTTGAAGAAATAGATTGCGTTATCCTTGCGTCTTTAAGGACTCTTAAAATATTAAATTGAAAACGTTCATGGAGGTGTTCCACTGGCTGTTGATATCCAATTCGTCGCTTTGCAGAATTTCTAAAAGCTGCTACTTTGCCCTTCTGCAAAAATCTTGTCTGTCTAGTCTTGTCTTGCCAGTGTAGTCTGTCTAATATAACCTTGCCTGTTTAATCTCGTTTAATTTCAGACCTGTTTGAGTACATGGTGGAACGCAATAAGCCTTTCAAGGGGATCTATCGCAGCTGGTATGGACTAAGGCCGGCTGTTCACCTGCTGATACCTGAATATTGTGAGGTGATAAGCCGCGTATTTATATAATTTACCAACCGGGCATTGACTAAATGTGTTTTGCAGAAAATTCTGAGCAGTTCCAGCCACATCTCCAAGGGATCTATCTACAGGCCTTTCAAACCTTGGCTGGGCGACGGACTCGTCACAATCGAATCAGGTAAAATAAGGCTTTGTGTGATTCAGTCAGAATCGGTCCAGTTTTGACTTAAGATGATTGTTTGTCTAATATTGGTAACACGAAGTTGTTGCAACATGAAGTTGCTAACACGAAGTTGTTGCAAACTGTTTTAACATGCATTTGTTTTAATAGTTTTAACATGCATTTGTTTTGAAGTTGTTCTATCATGGGCTGGTCTTAACATGAAGTTGGTTTAACATGAAGTTGTTGTAACGTGATGTTTAACGGAATGTTTTTTGATAGACCTTTTTACGGTTAGTTATGCGCATCCGACAAGTTTGAAAGAGGGAATATGAAAGTTTCGGGCACATATTTAGTTATACGTCAAAGAGTTCGGGCAACATGGCAGAAATAGACCTTTTTATGGTTAGTTAAGCGCATGCGCATCTGTCAAGTTTGAAAGGCGGAAAAATGAAAGATTCGGGCAAATGTTAGGATTATATGTCAAAAAGTTCGGGCAATTTTGACGTATAACATGGCGGAAATTGACGCATGCGCACAAAAAAAAAAATTAAACTATGAAAAGGTCTATGTGAAATTGTTGCAGCTGATTTTGTTTGATTAAACTTGACAGTCTAACAATATCGATGTGAAGTTGTTTCAACATGAAGTTGTCAATGTCATGAAGTTATTTCAAGTTTAATATTTCGTTTGTTTTAGCGTCGAGGTGGCACAGGAACCGGAAGTTGCTAACTCCCGCCTTCCATTACAAGATTCTGGAGAATTTCCTGGAGGTTTTCAACGAGAAGGGGTGCGAGCTGGCGGGGCATTTCAGTGGGTTGGCGGACGGCAACGAGCAGAATCTCTTCGATTTGATCACGCGATGCACCATTGATATCATTTGTAGTAGGTGGAGGTTTCTTGGCCAAATATTTCTGGACATCTGCACAAAATTAGACTCAAAACAAATTGTTTATAATGCTATCTAGTCTTACTAACTTTTCACAGACACGATTTCCGTTGGTATGTTTTTGAGATATTTTTGAAAATGTGGGAAACGTGTCGGGTTTCTGAAGCGAATGAGTTTTTGTTGCAAAACAGTTAACATAATCAAAACAGGTCAAATTTGTTTGTTTTTCTCCAGAAACTTCGTTGGGAATCGAGTTAGGATCCATGACGAAACAGTCTGAATTCGCCAGCGCCATTATGAAGTAAGTTCTTTAAAACCAGACAAGACCAGGCGAGATCAGACAACACCAGGCAAGATCAGACGAGCCAGACATGACCAGAGAAGAGCAGACAAGAGCAGATAAGACCAGGCAAGATGAGATAAGACCAGGCAAGATCAGACGAGACCACAAGACCAGACAAGATCAGACAAGACCAGACAAGTCTAGGCAAGAGCATACAAGATCAAACAAGACAAGATAAAGCCAGAGAGCAAGACTAGACAAGACTAGACAAGACTAGACAAGACTAGACTAGACTAGACAAGACTAGACAAGACTAGACAAGACTAGACAAGACTAGACAAGACTAGACAAGACTAGACAAGACTAGACAAGACTAGACAAGACTAGACAAGACTAGACAAGACTAGACAAGACTAGACAAGACTAGACAAACTAGACAGGACTAGACAAGACTAGACTAGACAAGACTAGACAAGACTAGACAAGACTAGACAAGACTAGACGAGACTAGACAAGACTAGACAAGACTAGACAAGACTAGACAAGACTAGACAAGACTAGACAAGACTAGACAAGACTAGACAAGACTAGACAAGACTAGACAAGACTAGACAAGACTAGACAAGACTAGACAAGACTAGACAAGACTAGACAAGACTAGACAAGACTAGACAAGACTAGACAAGACTAGACAAGACTAGACAAGACTAGACAAGACTAGACAAGACTAGACAAGACTAGACAAGACTAGACAAGACTAGACAAGACTAGACAAGACTAGACAAGACTAGACAAGACTAGACAAGACTAGACAAGACTAGACAAGACTAGACAAGACTAGACAAGACTAGACAAGACTAGACAAGACTAGACAAACTAGACAGGACTAGACTAGACAAGACTAGACAAGACTAGACAAGACTAGACAAGACTAGACAAGACTAGACAAGACTAGACAAGACAAGACAAGACTAGACAAGACTAGACAAGACTAGACAAGACTAGACAAGACTAGACAAGACTAGACAAGACTAGACAAGACTAGACAAGACTAGACAAGACTAGACAAGACTAGACAAGACTAGACAAACTAGACAAGACTAGACAAGACTAGACAAGACTAGACAAGACTAGACAAGACTAGACAAGACTAGACAAGACTAGACAAGACTAGACAAGACTAGACAAGACTAGACAAGACTAGACAAGACTAGACAAGACTAGACAAGACTAGACAAGACTAGACAAGACTAGACAAGACTAGACAAGACTAGACAAGACTAGACAAGACTAGACAAGACTAGACAAGACTAGACAAGACTAGACAAGACTAGACAAGACTAGACAAGACTAGACAAGACTAGACAAGACTAGACAAGACTAGACAAGACTAGACAAGACTAGACAAGACTAGACAAGACTAGACAAGACTAGACAAGACTAGACAAGACTAATAAGACTAGACAAGACTAGACAAGACTAGACAAGACTAGACAAGACTAGACAAGACTAGACAAGACTAGACACAGACTAGGACAAGACTAGGACAAGACTAGACAAACTAGACAGGACTAGACTAGACAAGACTAGACAAACTAGACAGGACTAGACTAGACAAGACTAGACAAGACTAGACAAGACTAGACAAACTAGACAGGACTAGACTAGACAAGACTAGACAAGACTAGACAAACTAGACAGACTAGACAAACTAGACAAGACTAGACAAGACTAGACAAGACTAGACAAGACTAGACAAGACTAGACAAGACTAGACAAGACTAGACAAGACTAGACAAGACTAAGACAAGACTAGACAAGACTAGACAAGACTAGACAAGACTAGACAAGACTAGACAAGACTAGACAAGACTAGACAAGACTAGACAAGACTAGACAAGACTAGACAAGACTAGACAAGACTAGACAAGACTAGACAAGACTAGACAAGACTAGACAAGACTAGACAAGACTAGACAAGACTAGACAAGACTAGACAAGACTAGACAAGACTAGACAAGACTAGACAAGACTAGACAAGACTAGACAAGACTAGACAAGACTAGAACAAGACTAGACAAGACTAGACAGACTAGACAAGACTAGACAAGACTAGACAAGACTAGACAAGACTAGACAAGACTAGACAAGACTAGACAAGACTAGACAAACTAGACAGGACTAGACTAGACAAGACTAGACAAACTAGACAGGACTAGACTAGACAAGACTAGACAAGACTAGACAAGACTAGACAAACTAGACAGGACTAGACTAGACAAGACTAGACAAGACTAGACAAGACTAGACAAGACAAGACAAGACAAGACAAGACTAGACAAGACTAGACAAGACTAGACAAGACTAGAACAAGACTAGACAAGACTAGACAAGACTAGACAAGGACTAGACAAGACTAGACAAGACTAGACAAGACTAGACAAGACTAGACAAGACTAGACAAGACTAGACAAGGACTAGACAAGACTAGACAAGACTAGACAAGACTAGACAAGACTAGACAAGACTAGACAAGGACTAGACAAGAATTAGACAAGACTAGACAAGACTAGACAAGACTAGACAAGACTAGACAAGACTAGACAAGACTAGGACAAGACTAGACAGAGACTAGACAAGACTAGACAAGAGTAGACAAGAGTAGACAAGACTAGACAAGACTAGACAAGACTAGACAAGACTAGACAAGACTAGACAAGACTAGACAAGACTAGACAAGACTAGACAAGACTAGACAAGACTAGACAAGACTAGACAAGACTAGACAAGACTAGACAAGACTAGACAAGACTAGACAAGACTGGACAAGACCGGACAAGACTGGACAAGACTGGACAAGACTGGACAAGACTGGACAAGACTGGACAAGACTGGACAAGACTGGACAAGACTGGACAAGACTGGACAAGAAACTGGACAAGACTGGACAAGACTGGACAAGACTGGACAAGACTGGACAAGACTGGACAAGACTGGACAAGACTGGACAAGACTGGACCAAGACTGGACAAGACTGGACAAGACTGGACATGACTGGACAAGACTGGACAAGACTGGACAAGACTGGACAAGACTGGACAAGACTGGACAAGACTGGACAAGACTGGACAAGACTGGACAAGACTGGACAAGACTGGACAAGACTGGACAAGACTGGACAAGACTGGGACCAAGACTGGACAAGACTGGACAAGACTGGACCAAGACTGGACAAGACTGGACAAGACTGACAAGACTGGACAAGACTGGACAAGACTGGACAAGACTGGACAAGACTGGACAAGACTGGACAAGACTGGACAAGACCTGGACAAGACTGGACAAGACTGGACAAGACTGGACAAGACTGACAAGACTGGACAAGACTGGACAAGACTGGACAAGACTGGACAAGACTGGACAAGACTGGACAAGACTGGACAAGACTGGACAAGACTGGACAAGACAGGACAAGACTGGACAAGACTGGACAAGGACTGGACAAGACTGACCAAGACTAGACAAGACAGACAAGACAGACAAGACTGACAAGACTGGGACAAGACTGGACAAGACTAGACAAGACTAGACAAGACTAGACAAGACTAGACAAGACTAGACAAGACTAGACAAGACTAGACAAGACTAGACAAGACTAGACAAGACTAGACAAGACTAGACAAGGACTAGACAAGACTAGACAAGACTAGACAAGACTAGACAAGACTAGACAAGACTAGACAAGACTAGACAAGACTAGACAAGACTAGACAAGACTAGACAAGACTAGACAAGACTAGACAAGACTAGACAAGACTAGACAGACTAGAGAAGACTAGAGAAGACTAGAGAAGACTAGACAAGACTAGACAAGACTAGACAAGACTAGACAAGACTAGACAAGACTAGACAAGACTAGACAAGACTAGACAAGACTAGACAAGACTAGACAAGACTAGACAAGACTAGGACAAGACTAGACAAGACTAGACAAGACTAGACAAGACTAGACAAGACTAGACTAGACAAGACTAGACAAGACTAGACAAGACTAGACAAGACTAGACAAGACTAGACAAGACTAGACAAGACTAGACAAGACTAGACAAGACTAGACAAGACTAGACAAGACTAGACAAGACTAGACAAGACTAGACAAGACAAGACTAGACAAGACTAGACAAGACTAGACAAGACTAGACAAAGACTAGACAAGACTAGACAAGACTAGACAAGACTAGACAAGGACTAGACAAGACTAGACAAGACTAGACAAGACTAGACAAGACTAGACAAGGACTAGACAAGACTAGACAAGACTAGACAAGACTAGACAAGACTAGACAAGACTAGACAAGACTAGACAAGACTAGACAAGACTAGACAAGACTAGACAAGACTAGACAAGACTAGACAAGACTAGACAAGACTAGACAAGACTAGACAAGACTAGACAAGACTAGACAAGACTAGACAAGACTAGACAAGACTAGACAAGACTAGACAAGACTAGTCAAGACTAGTCAAGACTAGATAAGACCAGACAAGACCAGACAAGACCAGACAAGACGAGACAAGACGAGACAAGACTAGACAAGACTAGACAAGACTAGACAAGTCTAGACAAGGACTAGACAAGACTAGACAAGACTAGACAGACTAGACAAGACTAGGACAAGACTAGACAAGACTAGACAAGACTAGACAAGACTAGACAAGACTAGACAAGACTAGACAAGACTAGACAAGACTAGACAAGACTAGACAAGACTAGACAAGACTAGACAAGACTAGACAAGACTAGACAAGACTAGACAAGACTAGACAAGACTAGACAAGACTAGACAAGACTAGACAAGACTAGACAAGACTAGACAAGACTAGACAAGACTAGACAAGACTAGATAAGACTAGACAAGACTAGACAAGACTAGACAAGACTAGACAAGACTAGACAAGACTAGACAAGACTAGACAAGACTAGACAAGACTAGACAAGACTAGATAAGACTAGGACAAGACTAGACAAGACTAGACTAGACAAGACTAGACAAGACTAGACAAGACTAGACAAGACTAGACAAGACTAGACAAGACTAGACAAGACTAGACAAGACTAGACAAGACTAGACAAGAACTAGACAAGACTAGACAAGACTAGACAAGGACTAGACAAGACTAGACAAGACTAGACAGACAAGACTAGACAAGACTAGACAAGACTAGACAGACAAGACCAGACAGACAAGACAAGATAGACAAGACTAGACAAGACTAGACAAGACTAGACAAGACTAGACAAGACTAGACAAGACTAGACAAGACTAGACAAGACTAGACAAGACTAGACAAGACTAGACAAGACTAGACAAGACTAGACAAGACTAGACAAGACTAGACAAGACTAGACAAGACTAGACAAGACTAGACAAGACTAGACAAGACTAGACAAGACTAAGACTAGACAAGACTAGACAAGACTAGACAAGACTAGACAAGACTAGACAAGACTAGACAAGACTAGACAAGACTAGACAAGACTAGACAAGACTAGACAAGACTAGACAAGACTAGACAAGACTAGACAAGACTAGACAAGACTAGACAAGACTAGACAAGACTAAGACTAGACAAGACTAGACAAGACTAGACAAGACTAGACAAGACTAGACAAGACTAGACAAGACTAGACAAGACTAGACAAGACTAGACAAGACTAGACAAGACTAGACAAGACTAGACAAGACTAGACAAGACTAGACAAGACTAGACAAGACTAGACAAGACTAGACAAGACTAGACAAGACTAGACAAGACTAGACAAGACTAGACAAGACTAGACAAGACTAGACAAGACTAGACAAGACTAGACAAGACTAGACAAGACTAGACAAGACTAGACAAGGACTAGACAAGACTAGACAAGACTAGACAAGACTAGACAAGACTAGACAAGACTAGACAAGACTAGACAAGACTAGACAAGACTAGACAAGACTAGACAAGACTAGACAAGACTAGACAAGACTAGACAAGACTAGACAAGACTAGACAAGACTAGACAAGACTAGACAAGACTAGACAAGACTAGACAAGACTAGACAAAGAGACTAGACAAGACTAGACAAGCTACAGACTAGACAGACTAGACAAGACTAGACAAGACTAGACAAGACTAGACAAGACTAGACAAGACTAGACAAGACTAGACAAGACTAGACAAGACTAGACAAGACTAGACAAGACTAGACAAAGACTAGACAAGACTAGACAAGGACTAGACAAGACTAGACAAGACTAGACAAGACTAGACAAGACTAGACAAGACTAGACAAGACTAGACAAGACTAGACAAGACTAGACAAGACTAGACAAGACTAGACAAGACTAGACAAGACTAGCTAGACAAGACTAGACAAGACTAGACAAGACTAGACAAGACTAGACAAGACTAGACAAGACTAGACAAGATAAGACAAGACTAGACAAGACTAGATCAAGATTCTAGACAAGAGACTAGACAAAAGACTAGACAAGACTAGACAAGACCAGACAAGACCAGACAAGATCAGATAAGGCTAGACAAGTCTACATAAGGCTGGACAAGACCAGACATGGCCAGAAGACTATATAACACCAGAGAAGACCAGACAAGACCAGACAAGACTAGACAAGACTAGACAAGACTAGACAAGACTAGACAAGACTAGACAAGACTAGACAAGACTAGACAAGACTAGACAAGACTAGACAAGACTAGACAAGACTAGACAAGACTAGACAAGACTAGACAAGACTAGAGAAGACTAGACAAGACTAGACAGACAGACAAGACTACAGACAAGACTAGACAAGGACTAGACAAGACTAGACAAGACTAGACAAGACTAGACAAGACTAGACAAGACTAGACAAGACTAGACAAGACTAGACAAGACTAGACAAGACTAGACAAGACTAGACAACGACTAGACAAGACTAGACCAAGACTAGACCCAAGACTAGACAAGACTAGACAAGACTAGACAAGACTAGACAAGACTAGACTAGACAAGACTAGACAAGACTAGACAAGACTAGACAAGAAGACTAGACAAGACTAGACAAGACTAGACAAGACTAGACAAGACTAGACAAGACTAGACAAGACTAGACAAGACTACACAAGACTAGCAGGACTAGACAAGACTAGACTAGACAAGACTAGACAAGACTAGACAAGACTAGACAAGACTAGGACAAGACTAGACAAGACTAGACAAGACTAGACAAGACTAGACAAGACTAGACAAGACTAGACAAGACTAGACAAGACTAGACAAGACTAGACCAGACTAGACAAGACTAGACAAGACTAGACAAGACTAGACAAGACTAGACAGACAAGACTAGACAAGACTAGACAAGGACTAGACAAGACTAGACAAGAGACTAGACAAGACTAGACAAGACTAGACAAGGACTAGACAAGACTAGACAAGACTAGACAAGACCAGACCAGACAAGACTAGTCAAGACTAGATAAGACCAGACAAGACCAGACAAGACCAGACAAGACGAGACAAGACGAGACAAGACTAGACAAGACTAGACAAGACTAGACAAGTCTAGACAAGACTAGACAAGACTAGACAAGACTAGACAAGACTAGACAAGACTAGACAAGACTAGACAAGACTAGACAAAGACTAGACAAGACTAGACAAGACTAGACAAGACTAGACAAGACTAGACAAGACTAGACAAGACTAGACAAGACTAGACAAGACTAGACAAGACTAGACAAGACTAGACAAGACTAGACAAGACTAGACAAGACTAGACAAGACTAGACAAGACTAGACAAGACTAGACAAGACTAGACAAGACTAGACAAGACTAGACAAGACTAACAAGACTAGACAAGACCTAGACAAGACTAGACAAGTCTAGAACAGACTAGACAAGACCTAGACAAGACTAGACAAGACTAGACAAGACTAAGACAAGACTAGACAAGACTAGACAAGGACTAGACAAGACTAGACAAGACTAGACAAGACTAGACTAGACAAGACTAGACCAAGACTAGACAAGACTAGACAAGACTAGACAAGACTAGACAAGACTACTAGACAAGGACTAGACAAGACTAGACAAGACTAGACAAACAAGACTAGACCAAGACTAGACAAGACTAGACAAGACTAGACAAGACTAGACAAGGACTAGACAAGACTAGACAAGACTAGACAAGACTAGACAAGACTAGACAAGACTAGACAAGACTAGACAAGACTAGACAAGACTAGACAAGACTAGACAAGACTAGACAAGACTAGACAAGACTAGACAAGACTAGACAAGACTAGACAAGACTAGACAAGACTAGACAAGACTAGACAAGACTAGACAAGACTAGACAAGACTAGACAAGACTAGGACAAGACTAGACAAGACTAGACAAGACCTAGACAAGACTGACAAGACTAGACAAGACTAGACAAGACTAGACAAGACTGACAAGACTGACAAGACTAGACAAGACTAGACAAGACTAGACAAGACTAGACAAGACT
>OX155906.1:23241240-23470610 GCA_944588485.1 Phosphuga atrata
GACAAGACTAGGCAGACAAGACTAGGCAGACAAGACTAGACAGACAAGACTAGACAGACAAGACTAGACAGACAAGACTAGACAGACAAGACTAGACAGACAAGACTAGACAGACAAGACTAGACAGACAAGACTAGACAGACAAGACTAGACAGACAAGACTAGACAGACAAGACTAGACAGACAAGACTAGACAGACAAGACTAGACAGACAAGACTAGACAGACAAGACTAGACAGACAAGACTAGACAGACAAGACTAGACAGACAAGACTAGACAGACAAGACTAGACAGACAAGACTAGACAGACAAGACTAGACAGACAAGACTAGACAGACAAGACTAGACAGACAAGACTAGACAGACAAGACTAGACAGACAAGACTAGACAGACAAGACTAGACAGACAAGACTAGACAGACAAGACTAGACAGACAAGACTAGACAGACAAGACTAGACAGACAAGACTAGACAGACAAGACTAGACAGACAAGACTAGACAGACAAGACTAGACAGACAAGACTAGACAGACAAGACTAGACAGACAAGACTAGACAGACAAGACTAGACAGACAAGACTAGACAGACAAGACTAGACAGACAAGACTAGACAGACAAGACTAGACAGACAAGACTAGACAGACAAGACTAGACAGACAAGACTAGACAGACAAGACTAGACAGACAAGACTAGACAGACAAGACTAGACAGACAAGACTAGACAGACAAGACTAGACAGACAAGACTAGACAGACAAGACTAGACAGACAAGACTAGACAGACAAGACTAGACAGACAAGACTAGACAGACAAGACTAGACAGACAAGACTAGACAGACAAGACTAGACAGACAAGACTAGACAGACAAGACTAGACAGACAAGACTAGACAGACAAGACTAGACAGACAAGACTAGACAGACAAGACTAGACAGACAAGACTAGACAGACAAGACTAGACAGACAAGACTAGACAGACAAGACTAGACAGACAAGACTAGACAGACAAGACTAGACAGACAAGACTAGACAGACAAGACTAGACAGACAAGACTAGACAGACAAGACTAGACAGACAAGACTAGACAGACAAGACTAGACAGACAAGACTAGACAGACAAGACTAGACAGACAAGACTAGACAGACAAGACTAGACAGACAAGACTAGACAGACAAGACTAGACAGACAAGACTAGACAGACAAGACTAGACAGACAAGACTAGACAGACAAGACTAGACAGACAAGACTAGACAGACAAGACTAGACAGACAAGACTAGACAGACAAGACTAGACAGACAAGACTAGACAGACAAGACTAGACAGACAAGACTAGACAGACAAGACTAGACAGACAAGACTAGACAGACAAGACTAGACAGACAAGACTAGACAGACAAGACTAGACAGACAAGACTAGACAGACAAGACTAGACAGACAAGACTAGACAGACAAGACTAGACAGACAAGACTAGACAGACAAGACTAGACAGACAAGACTAGACAGACAAGACTAGACAGACAAGACTAGACAGACAAGACTAGACAGACAAGACTAGACAGACAAGACTAGACAGACAAGACTAGACAGACAAGACTAGACAGACAAGACTAGACAGACAAGACTAGACAGACAAGACTAGACAGACAAGACTAGACAGACAAGACTAGACAGACAAGACTAGACAGACAAGACTAGACAGACAAGACTAGACAGACAAGACTAGACAGACAAGACTAGACAGACAAGACTAGACAGACAAGACTAGACAGACAAGACTAGACAGACAAGACTAGACAGACAAGACTAGACAGACAAGACTAGACAGACAAGACTAGACAGACAAGACTAGACAGACAAGACTAGACAGACAAGACTAGACAGACAAGACTAGACAGACAAGACTAGACAGACAAGACTAGACAGACAAGACTAGACAGACAAGACTAGACAGACAAGACTAGACAGACAAGACTAGACAGACAAGACTAGACAGACAAGACTAGACAGACAAGACTAGACAGACAAGACTAGACAGACAAGACTAGACAGACAAGACTAGACAGACAAGACTAGACAGACAAGACTAGACAGACAAGACTAGACAGACAAGACTAGACAGACAAGACTAGACAGACAAGACTAGACAGACAAGACTAGACAGACAAGACTAGACAGACAAGACTAGACAGACAAGACTAGACAGACAAGACTAGACAGACAAGACTAGACAGACAAGACTAGACAGACAAGACTAGACAGACAAGACTAGACAGACAAGACTAGACAGACAAGACTAGACAGACAAGACTAGACAGACAAGACTAGACAGACAAGACTAGACAGACAAGACTAGACAGACAAGACTAGACAGACAAGACTAGACAGACAAGACTAGACAGACAAGACTAGACAGACAAGACTAGACAGACAAGACTAGACAGACAAGACTAGACAGACAAGACTAGACAGACAAGACTAGACAGACAAGACTAGACAGACAAGACTAGACAGACAAGACTAGACAGACAAGACTAGACAGACAAGACTAGACAGACAAGACTAGACAGACAAGACTAGACAGACAAGACTAGACAGACAAGACTAGACAGACAAGACTAGACAGACAAGACTAGACAGACAAGACTAGACAGACAAGACTAGACAGACAAGACTAGACAGACAAGACTAGACAGACAAGACTAGACAGACAAGACTAGACAGACAAGACTAGACAGACAAGACTAGACAGACAAGACTAGACAGACAAGACTAGACAGACAAGACTAGACAGACAAGACTAGACAGACAAGACTAGACAGACAAGACTAGACAGACAAGACTAGACAGACAAGACTAGACAGACAAGACTAGACAGACAAGACTAGACAGACAAGACTAGACAGACAAGACTAGACAGACAAGACTAGACAGACAAGACTAGACAGACAAGACTAGACAGACAAGACTAGACAGACAAGACTAGACAGACAAGACTAGACAGACAAGACTAGACAGACAAGACTAGACAGACAAGACTAGACAGACAAGACTAGACAGACAAGACTAGACAGACAAGACTAGACAGACAAGACTAGACAGACAAGACTAGACAGACAAGACTAGACAGACAAGACTAGACAGACAAGACTAGACAGACAAGACTAGACAGACAAGACTAGACAGACAAGACTAGACAGACAAGACTAGACAGACAAGACTAGACAGACAAGACTAGACAGACAAGACTAGACAGACAAGACTAGACAGACAAGACTAGACAGACAAGACTAGACAGACAAGACTAGACAGACAAGACTAGACAGACAAGACTAGACAGACAAGACTAGACAGACAAGACTAGACAGACAAGACTAGACAGACAAGACTAGACAGACAAGACTAGACAGACAAGACTAGACAGACAAGACTAGACAGACAAGACTAGACAGACAAGACTAGACAGACAAGACTAGACAGACAAGACTAGACAGACAAGACTAGACAGACAAGACTAGACAGACAAGACTAGACAGACAAGACTAGACAGACAAGACTAGACAGACAAGACTAGACAGACAAGACTAGACAGACAAGACTAGACAGACAAGACTAGACAGACAAGACTAGACAGACAAGACTAGACAGACAAGACTAGACAGACAAGACTAGACAGACAAGACTAGACAGACAAGACTAGACAGACAAGACTAGACAGACAAGACAACACAGACAAGACTAGACAGACAAGACTAGACAGACAAGACTAGACAGACAAGACTAGACAGACAAGACTAGACAGACAAGACTAGACAGACAAGACTAGACAGACAAGACTAGACAGACAAGACTAGACAGACAAGACTAGACAGACAAGACTAGACAGACAAGACTAGACAGACAAGACTAGACAGACAAGACTAGACAGACAAGACTAGACAGACAAGACTAGACAGACAAGACTAGACAGACAAGACTAGACAGACAAGACTAGACAGACAAGACTAGACAGACAAGACTAGACAGACAAGACTAGACAGACAAGACTAGACAGACAAGACTAGACAGACAAGACTAGACAGACAAGACTAGACAGACAAGACTAGACAGACAAGACTAGACAGACAAGACTAGACAGACAAGACTAGACAGACAAGACTAGACAGACAAGACTAGACAGACAAGACTAGACAGACAAGACTAGACAGACAAGACTAGACAGACAAGACTAGACAGACAAGACTAGACAGACAAGACTAGACAGACAAGACTAGACAGACAAGACTAGACAGACAAGACTAGACAGACAAGACTAGACAGACAAGACTAGACAGACAAGACTAGACAGACAAGACTAGACAGACAAGACTAGACAGACAAGACTAGACAGACAAGACTAGACAGACAAGACTAGACAGACAAGACTAGACAGACAAGACTAGACAGACAAGACTAGACAGACAAGACTAGACAGACAAGACTAGACAGACAAGACTAGACAGACAAGACTAGACAGACAAGACTAGACAGACAAGACTAGACAGACAAGACTAGACAGACAAGACTAGACAGACAAGACTAGACAGACAAGACTAGACAGACAAGACTAGACAGACAAGACTAGACAGACAAGACTAGACAGACAAGACTAGACAGACAAGACTAGACAGACAAGACTAGACAGACAAGACTAGACAGACAAGACTAGACAGACAAGACTAGACAGACAAGACTAGACAGACAAGACTAGACAGACAAGACTAGACAGACAAGACTAGACAGACAAGACTAGACAGACAAGACTAGACAGACAAGACTAGACAGACAAGACTAGACAGACAAGACTAGACAGACAAGACTAGACAGACAAGACTAGACAGACAAGACTAGACAGACAAGACTAGACAGACAAGACTAGACAGACAAGACTAGACAGACAAGACTAGACAGACAAGACTAGACAGACAAGACTAGACAGACAAGACTAGACAGACAAGACTAGACAGACAAGACTAGACAGACAAGACTAGACAGACAAGACTAGACAGACAAGACTAGACAGACAAGACTAGACAGACAAGACTAGACAGACAAGACTAGACAGACAAGACTAGACAGACAAGACTAGACAGACAAGACTAGACAGACAAGACTAGACAGACAAGACTAGACAGACAAGACTAGACAGACAAGACTAGACAGACAAGACTAGACAGACAAGACTAGACAGACAAGACTAGACAGACAAGACTAGACAGACAAGACTAGACAGACAAGACTAGACAGACAAGACTAGACAGACAAGACTAGACAGACAAGACTAGACAGACAAGACTAGACAGACAAGACTAGACAGACAAGACTAGACAGACAAGACTAGACAGACAAGACTAGACAGACAAGACTAGACAGACAAGACTAGACAGACAAGACTAGACAGACAAGACTAGACAGACAAGACTAGACAGACAAGACTAGACAGACAAGACTAGACAGACAAGACTAGACAGACAAGACTAGACAGACAAGACTAGACAGACAAGACTAGACAGACAAGACTAGACAGACAAGACTAGACAGACAAGACTAGACAGACAAGACTAGACAGACAAGACTAGACAGACAAGACTAGACAGACAAGACTAGACAGACAAGACTAGACAGACAAGACTAGACAGACAAGACTAGACAGACAAGACTAGACAGACAAGACTAGACAGACAAGACTAGACAGACAAGACTAGACAGACAAGACTAGACAGACAAGACTAGACAGACAAGACTAGACAGACAAGACTAGACAGACAAGACTAGACAGACAAGACTAGACAGACAAGACTAGACAGACAAGACTAGACAGACAAGACTAGACAGACAAGACTAGACAGACAAGACTAGACAGACAAGACTAGACAGACAAGACTAGACAGACAAGACTAGACAGACAAGACTAGACAGACAAGACTAGACAGACAAGACTAGACAGACAAGACTAGACAGACAAGACTAGACAGACAAGACTAGACAGACAAGACTAGACAGACAAGACTAGACAGACAAGACTAGACAGACAAGACTAGACAGACAAGACTAGACAGACAAGACTAGACAGACAAGACTAGACAGACAAGACTAGACAGACAAGACTAGACAGACAAGACTAGACAGACAAGACTAGACAGACAAGACTAGACAGACAAGACTAGACAGACAAGACTAGACAGACAAGACTAGACAGACAAGACTAGACAGACAAGACTAGACAGACAAGACTAGACAGACAAGACTAGACAGACAAGACTAGACAGACAAGACTAGACAGACAAGACTAGACAGACAAGACTAGACAGACAAGACTAGACAGACAAGACTAGACAGACAAGACTAGACAGACAAGACTAGACAGACAAGACTAGACAGACAAGACTAGACAGACAAGACTAGACAGACAAGACTAGACAGACAAGACTAGACAGACAAGACTAGACAGACAAGACTAGACAGACAAGACTAGACAGACAAGACTAGACAGACAAGACTAGACAGACAAGACTAGACAGACAAGACTAGACAGACAAGACTAGACAGACAAGACTAGACAGACAAGACTAGACAGACAAGACTAGACAGACAAGACTAGACAGACAAGACTAGACAGACAAGACTAGACAGACAAGACTAGACAGACAAGACTAGACAGACAAGACTAGACAGACAAGACTAGACAGACAAGACTAGACAGACAAGACTAGACAGACAAGACTAGACAGACAAGACTAGACAGACAAGACTAGACAGACAAGACTAGACAGACAAGACTAGACAGACAAGACTAGACAGACAAGACTAGACAGACAAGACTAGACAGACAAGACTAGACAGACAAGACTAGACAGACAAGACTAGACAGACAAGACTAGACAGACAAGACTAGACAGACAAGACTAGACAGACAAGACTAGACAGACAAGACTAGACAGACAAGACTAGACAGACAAGACTAGACAGACAAGACTAGACAGACAAGACTAGACAGACAAGACTAGACAGACAAGACTAGACAGACAAGACTAGACAGACAAGACTAGACAGACAAGACTAGACAGACAAGACTAGACAGACAAGACTAGACAGACAAGACTAGACAGACAAGACTAGACAGACAAGACTAGACAGACAAGACTAGACAGACAAGACTAGACAGACAAGACTAGACAGACAAGACTAGACAGACAAGACTAGACAGACAAGACTAGACAGACAAGACTAGACAGACAAGACTAGACAGACAAGACTAGACAGACAAGACTAGACAGACAAGACTAGACAGACAAGACTAGACAGACAAGACTAGACAGACAAGACTAGACAGACAAGACTAGACAGACAAGACTAGACAGACAAGACTAGACAGACAAGACTAGACAGACAAGACTAGACAGACAAGACTAGACAGACAAGACTAGACAGACAAGACTAGACAGACAAGACTAGACAGACAAGACTAGACAGACAAGACTAGACAGACAAGACTAGACAGACAAGACTAGACAGACAAGACTAGACAGACAAGACTAGACAGACAAGACTAGACAGACAAGACTAGACAGACAAGACTAGACAGACAAGACTAGACAGACAAGACTAGACAGACAAGACTAGACAGACAAGACTAGACAGACAAGACTAGACAGACAAGACTAGACAGACAAGACTAGACAGACAAGACTAGACAGACAAGACTAGACAGACAAGACTAGACAGACAAGACTAGACAGACAAGACTAGACAGACAAGACTAGACAGACAAGACTAGACAGACAAGACTAGACAGACAAGACTAGACAGACAAGACTAGACAGACAAGACTAGACAGACAAGACTAGACAGACAAGACTAGACAGACAAGACTAGACAGACAAGACTAGACAGACAAGACTAGACAGACAAGACTAGACAGACAAGACTAGACAGACAAGACTAGACAGACAAGACTAGACAGACAAGACTAGACAGACAAGACTAGACAGACAAGACTAGACAGACAAGACTAGACAGACAAGACTAGACAGACAAGACTAGACAGACAAGACTAGACAGACAAGACTAGACAGACAAGACTAGACAGACAAGACTAGACAGACAAGACTAGACAGACAAGACTAGACAGACAAGACTAGACAGACAAGACTAGACAGACAAGACTAGACAGACAAGACTAGACAGACAAGACTAGACAGACAAGACTAGACAGACAAGACTAGACAGACAAGACTAGACAGACAAGACTAGACAGACAAGACTAGACAGACAAGACTAGACAGACAAGACTAGACAGACAAGACTAGACAGACAAGACTAGACAGACAAGACTAGACAGACAAGACTAGACAGACAAGACTAGACAGACAAGACTAGACAGACAAGACTAGACAGACAAGACTAGACAGACAAGACTAGACAGACAAGACTAGACAGACAAGACTAGACAGACAAGACTAGACAGACAAGACTAGACAGACAAGACTAGACAGACAAGACTAGACAGACAAGACTAGACAGACAAGACTAGACAGACAAGACTAGACAGACAAGACTAGACAGACAAGACTAGACAGACAAGACTAGACAGACAAGACTAGACAGACAAGACTAGACACATTTCATTTAGTATTTTTATTCACTTTTGTATAAACTACTTTATTAATGAAATAAATATCTTTTGATTTGATTTGATTTGAATTGACTAGACAGACAAGACTAGACAGACAAGACTAGACAGACAAGACTAGACAGACAAGACTAGACAGACAAGACTAGACAGACAAGACTAGACAGACAAGACTAGACAGACAAGACTAGACAGACAAGACTAGACAGACAAGACTAGACAGACAAGACTAGACAGACAAGACTAGACAGACAAGACTAGACAGACAAGACTAGACAGACAAGACTAGACAGACAAGACTAGACAGACAAGACTAGACAGACAAGACTAGACAGACAAGACTAGACAGACAAGACTAGACAGACAAGACTAGACAGACAAGACTAGACAGACAAGACTAGACAGACAAGACTAGACAGACAAGACTAGACAGACAAGACTAGACAGACAAGACTAGACAGACAAGACTAGACAGACAAGACTAGACAGACAAGACTAGACAGACAAGACTAGACAGACAAGACTAGACAGACAAGACTAGACAGACAAGACTAGACAGACAAGACTAGACAGACAAGACTAGACAGACAAGACTAGACAGACAAGACTAGACAGACAAGACTAGACAGACAAGACTAGACAGACAAGACTAGACAGACAAGACTAGACAGACAAGACTAGACAGACAAGACTAGACAGACAAGACTAGACAGACAAGACTAGACAGACAAGACTAGACAGACAAGACTAGACAGACAAGACTAGACAGACAAGACTAGACAGACAAGACTAGACAGACAAGACTAGACAGACAAGACTAGACAGACAAGACTAGACAGACAAGACTAGACAGACAAGACTAGACAGACAAGACTAGACAGACAAGACTAGACAGACAAGACTAGACAGACAAGACTAGACAGACAAGACTAGACAGACAAGACTAGACAGACAAGACTAGACAGACAAGACTAGACAGACAAGACTAGACAGACAAGACTAGACAGACAAGACTAGACAGACAAGACTAGACAGACAAGACTAGACAGACAAGACTAGACAGACAAGACTAGACAGACAAGACTAGACAGACAAGACTAGACAGACAAGACTAGACAGACAAGACTAGACAGACAAGACTAGACAGACAAGACTAGACAGACAAGACTAGACAGACAAGACTAGACAGACAAGACTAGACAGACAAGACTAGACAGACAAGACTAGACAGACAAGACTAGACAGACAAGACTAGACAGACAAGACTAGACAGACAAGACTAGACAGACAAGACTAGACAGACAAGACTAGACAGACAAGACTAGACAGACAAGACTAGACAGACAAGACTAGACAGACAAGACTAGACAGACAAGACTAGACAGACAAGACTAGACAGACAAGACTAGACAGACAAGACTAGACAGACAAGACTAGACAGACAAGACTAGACAGACAAGACTAGACAGACAAGACTAGACAGACAAGACTAGACAGACAAGACTAGACAGACAAGACTAGACAGACAAGACTAGACAGACAAGACTAGACAGACAAGACTAGACAGACAAGACTAGACAGACAAGACTAGACAGACAAGACTAGACAGACAAGACTAGACAGACAAGACTAGACAGACAAGACTAGACAGACAAGACTAGACAGACAAGACTAGACAGACAAGACTAGACAGACAAGACTAGACAGACAAGACTAGACAGACAAGACTAGACAGACAAGACTAGACAGACAAGACTAGACAGACAAGACTAGACAGACAAGACTAGACAGACAAGACTAGACAGACAAGACTAGACAGACAAGACTAGACAGACAAGACTAGACAGACAAGACTAGACAGACAAGACTAGACAGACAAGACTAGACAGACAAGACTAGACAGACAAGACTAGACAGACAAGACTAGACAGACAAGACTAGACAGACAAGACTAGACAGACAAGACTAGACAGACAAGACTAGACAGACAAGACAGACAAGACTAGACAGACAAGTCTAGACAGACAGACAGACAAGACTAGACAGACAAGACTAGACAGACAAGACTAGACAGACAAGACTAGACAGACAAGACTAGACAGACAAGACTAGACAGACAAGACTAGACAGACAAGACTAGACAGACAAGACTAGACAGACAAGACTAGACAGACAAGACTAGACAGACAAGACTAGACAGACAAGACTAGACAGACAAGACTAGACAGACAAGACTAGACAGACAAGACTAGACAGACAAGACTAGACAGACAAGACTAGACAGACAAGACTAGACAGACAAGACTAGACAGACAAGACTAGACAGACAAGACTAGACAGACAAGACTAGACAGACAAGACTAGACAGACAAGACTAGACAGACAAGACTAGACAGACAAGACTAGACAGACAAGACTAGACAGACAAGACTAGACAGACAAGACTAGACAGACAAGACTAGACAGACAAGACTAGACAGACAAGACTAGACAGACAAGACTAGACAGACAAGACTAGACAGACAAGACTAGACAGACAAGACTAGACAGACAAGACTAGACAGACAAGACTAGACAGACAAGACTAGACAGACAAGACTAGACAGACAAGACTAGACAGACAAGACTAGACAGACAAGACTAGACAGACAAGACTAGACAGACAAGACTAGACAGACAAGACTAGACAGACAAGACTAGACAGACAAGACTAGACAGACAAGACTAGACAGACAAGACTAGACAGACAAGACTAGACAGACAAGACTAGACAGACAAGACTAGACAGACAAGACTAGACAGACAAGACTAGACAGACAAGACTAGACAGACAAGACTAGACAGACAAGACTAGACAGACAAGACTAGACAGACAAGACTAGACAGACAAGACTAGACAGACAAGACTAGACAGACAAGACTAGACAGACAAGACTAGACAGACAAGACTAGACAGACAAGACTAGACAGACAAGACTAGACAGACAAGACTAGACAGACAAGACTAGACAGACAAGACTAGACAGACAAGACTAGACAGACAAGACTAGACAGACAAGACTAGACAGACAAGACTAGACAGACAAGACTAGACAGACAAGACTAGACAGACAAGACTAGACAGACAAGACTAGACAGACAAGACTAGACAGACAAGACTAGACAGACAAGACTAGACAGACAAGACTAGACAGACAAGACTAGACAGACAAGACTAGACAGACAAGACTAGACAGACAAGACTAGACAGACAAGACTAGACAGACAAGACTAGACAGACAAGACTAGACAGACAAGACTAGACAGACAAGACTAGACAGACAAGACTAGACAGACAAGACTAGACAGACAAGACTAGACAGACAAGACTAGACAGACAAGACTAGACAGACAAGACTAGACAGACAAGACTAGACAGACAAGACTAGACAGACAAGACTAGACAGACAAGACTAGACAGACAGACAAGACTAGACAGACAAGACTAGACAGACAAGACTAGATCGTCCTCTAATCCCACTTGTGTTAAGTTAGATTAGTGTTAGTAGTTAAGTGTTACTACATGTTATAGTTTATAGTTTTCATATAAACCGTAATATACATAGAAACAGTATTTTTTTTTATTCAAACAAAGAAATATTTAAACAGTTGAAGAGGGAATTAAAACTATTACATAATTGCTATTGACGTCACAGTCATTTAATTTTCCTATTTGTCATTAATAAATTGCTTTAAACGATGCACGGAATATTTATTTTATAGTACCAATAATTTACTATTTATAGAAATAGATTAACTAAACAGACAAGACTAGACAGACAAGACTAGACAGACAAGACTAGACAGACAAGACTAGACAGACAAGACTAGACAGACAAGACTAGACAGACAAGACTAGACAGACAAGACTAGACAGACAAGACTAGACAGACAAGACTAGACAGACAAGACTAGACAGACAAGACTAGACAGACAAGACTAGACAGACAAGACTAGACAGACAAGACTAGACAGACAAGACTAGACAGACAAGACTAGACAGACAAGACTAGACAGACAAGACTAGACAGACAAGACTAGACAGACAAGACTAGACAGACAAGACTAGACAGACAAGACTAGACAGACAAGACTAGACAGACAAGACTAGACAGACAAGACTAGACAGACAAGACTAGACAGACAAGACTAGACAGACAAGACTAGACAGACAAGACTAGACAGACAAGACTAGACAGACAAGACTAGACAGACAAGACTAGACAGACAAGACTAGACAGACAAGACTAGACAGACAAGACTAGACAGACAAGACTAGACAGACAAGACTAGACAGACAAGACTAGACAGACAAGACTAGACAGACAAGACTAGACAGACAAGACTAGACAGACAAGACTAGACAGACAAGACTAGACAGACAAGACTAGACAGACAAGACTAGACAGACAAGACTAGACAGACAAGACTAGACAGACAAGACTAGACAGACAAGACTAGACAGACAAGACTAGACAGACAAGACTAGACAGACAAGACTAGACAGACAAGACTAGACAGACAAGACTAGACAGACAAGACTAGACAGACAAGACTAGACAGACAAGACTAGACAGACAAGACTAGACAGACAAGACTAGACAGACAAGACTAGACAGACAAGACTAGACAGACAAGACTAGACAGACAAGACTAGACAGACAAGACTAGACAGACAAGACTAGACAGACAAGACTAGACAGACAAGACTAGACAGACAAGACTAGACAGACAAGACTAGACAGACAAGACTAGACAGACAAGACTAGACAGACAAGACTAGACAGACAAGACTAGACAGACAAGACTAGACAGACAAGACTAGACAGACAAGACTAGACAGACAAGACTAGACAGACAAGACTAGACAGACAAGACTAGACAGACAAGACTAGACAGACAAGACTAGACAGACAAGACTAGACAGACAAGACTAGACAGACAAGACTAGACAGACAAGACTAGACAGACAAGACTAGACAGACAAGACTAGACAGACAAGACTAGACAGACAAGACTAGACAGACAAGACTAGACAGACAAGACTAGACAGACAAGACTAGACAGACAAGACTAGACAGACAAGACTAGACAGACAAGACTAGACAGACAAGACTAGACAGACAAGACTAGACAGACAAGACTAGACAGACAAGACTAGACAGACAAGACTAGACAGACAAGACTAGACAGACAAGACTAGACAGACAAGACTAGACAGACAAGACTAGACAGACAAGACTAGACAGACAAGACTAGACAGACAAGACTAGACAGACAAGACTAGACAGACAAGACTAGACAGACAAGACTAGACAGACAAGACTAGACAGACAAGACTAGACAGACAAGACTAGACAGACAAGACTAGACAGACAAGACTAGACAGACAAGACTAGACAGACAAGACTAGACAGACAAGACTAGACAGACAAGACTAGACAGACAAGACTAGACAGACAAGACTAGACAGACAAGACTAGACAGACAAGACTAGACAGACAAGACTAGACAGACAAGACTAGACAGACAAGACTAGACAGACAAGACTAGACAGACAAGACTAGACAGACAAGACTAGACAGACAAGACTAGACAGACAAGACTAGACAGACAAGACTAGACAGACAAGACTAGACAGACAAGACTAGACAGAAAAGACTAGACAGACAAGACTAGACAGACAAGACTAGACAGACAAGACTAAACAGACAAGACTAGACAGACAAGACTGGACAGACATGACCAGACAGACAAGACCAGACAGACAAGACCAGACAGACAAGACCAGACAGACAAGACTAGACAGACAAGACTAGACAGACAAGACTAGACAGACAAGACTAGACAGACAAGACTAGACAGACAAGACTAAACAGACAAGACTAGACAGACAAGACTATACAGACAAGACTAGACAGACAAGACTAGACAGACAAGACTAGACAGACAAGACTAGACAGACAAGACTAGACAGACAAGACTAGACAGACAAGACTAGACAGACAAGACTAAACAGACAAGACTAGACAGACAAGACTAGACAGACAAGACTAGACAGACAAGACTAAACAGACAAGACTAGACAGACAAGACTAGACAGACAAGACTAGACAGACAAGACTAGACAGACAAGACTAGACAGACAAGACTAGACAGACAAGACTAGACAGACAAGACTAGACAGACAAGACTAGACAGACAAGACTAGACAGACAAGACTAAACAGACAAGGACTAGACAGACAAGACTAGACAGACAAGACTAGACAGACAAGACTAGACAGACAAGACTAGACAGACAAGACTAGACAGACAAGACTAGACAGACAAGACTAGACAGACAAGACTAGACAGACAAGACTAGACAGACAAGACTAGACAGACAAGACTAGACAGACAAGACTAGACAGACAAGACTAGACAGACAAGACTAGACAGACAAGACTAGACAGACAAGACTAGACAGACAAGACTAGACAGACAAGACTAGACAGACAAGACTAGACAGACAAGACTAGACAGACAAGACTAGACAGACAAGACTAGACAGACAAGACAGACAGACAGACAGACAAGACTAGACAGACAAGACTAGACAGACAAGACTAGACAGACAAGACTAGACAGACAAGACTAGACAGACAAGACTAGACAGACAAGACTAGACAGACAAGACTAGACAGACAAGACTAGACAGACAAGACTAGACAGACAAGACTAGACAGACAAGACTAGACAGACAAGACTAGACAGACAAGACTAGACAGACAAGACTAGACAGACAAGACTAGACAGACAAGACTAGACAGACAAGACTAGACAGACAAGACTAGACAGACAAGACTAGACAGACAAGACTAGACAGACAAGACTAGACAGACAAGACTAGACAGACAAGACTAGACAGACAAGACTAGACAGACAAGACTAGACAGACAAGACTAGACAGACAAGACTAGACAGACAAGACTAGACAGACAAGACTAGACAGACAAGACTAGACAGACAAGACTAGACAGACAAGACTAGACAGACAAGACTAGACAGACAAGACTAGACAGACAAGACTAGACAGACAAGACTAGACAGACAAGACTAGACAGACAAGACTAGACAGACAAGACTAGACAGACAAGACTAGACAGACAAGACTAGACAGACAAGACTAGACAGACAAGACTAGACAGACAAGACTAGACAGACAAGACTAGACAGACAAGACTAGACAGACAAGACTAGACAGACAAGACTAGACAGACAAGACTAGACAGACAAGACTAGACAGACAAGACTAGACAGACAAGACTAGACAGACAAGACTAGACAGACAAGACTAGACAGACAAGACTAGACAGACAAGACTAGACAGACAAGACTAGACAGACAAGACTAGACAGACAAGACTAGACAGACAAGACTAGACAGACAAGACTAGACAGACAAGACTAGACAGACAAGACTAGACAGACAAGACTAGACAGACAAGACTAGACAGACAAGACTAGACAGACAAGACTAGACAGACAAGACTAGACAGACAAGACTAGACAGACAAGACTAGACAGACAAGACTAGACAGACAAGACTAGACAGACAAGACTAGACAGACAAGACTAGACAGACAAGACTAGACAGACAAGACTAGACAGACAAGACTAGACAGACAAGACTAGACAGACAAGACTAGACAGACAAGACTAGACAGACAAGACTAGACAGACAAGACTAGACAGACAAGACTAGACAGACAAGACTAGACAGACAAGACTAGACAGACAAGACTAGACAGACAAGACTAGACAGACAAGACTAGACAGACAAGACTAGACAGACAAGACTAGACAGACAAGACTAGACAGACAAGACTAGACAGACAAGACTAGACAGACAAGACTAGACAGACAAGACTAGACAGACAAGACTAGACAGACAAGACTAGACAGACAAGACTAGACAGACAAGACTAGACAGACAAGACTAGATAGACAAGACTAGACAGACAAGACTAGACAGACAAGACTAGACAGACAAGACTAGACAGACAAGACTAGACAGACAAGACTAGACAGACAAGACTAGACAGACAAGACTAGACAGACAAGACTAGACAGACAAGACTAGACAGACAAGACTAGACAGACAAGACTAGACAGACAAGACTAGACAGACAAGACTAGACAGACAAGACTAGACAGACAAGACTAGACAGACAAGACTAGACAGACAAGACTAGACAGACAAGACTAGACAGACAAGACTAGAGAGACAAGACTAGACAGACAAGACTAGACAGACAAGACTAGACAGACAAGACTAGACAGACAAGACTAGACAGACAAGACTAGACAGACAAGACTAGACAGACAAGACTAGACAGACAAGACTAGACAGACAAGACTAGACAGACAAGACTAGACAGACAAGACTAGACAGACAAGACTAGACAGACAAGACTAGACAGACAAGACTAGACAGACAAGACTAGACAGACAAGACTAGACAGACAAGACTAGACAGACAAGACTAGACAGACAAGACTAGACAGACAAGACTAGACAGACAAGACTAGACAGACAAGACTAGACAGACAAGACTAGACAGACAAGACTAGACAGACAAGACTAGACAGACAAGACTAGACAGACAAGACTAGACAGACAAGACTAGACAGACAAGACTAGACAGACAAGACTAGACAGACAAGACTAGACAGACAAGACTAGACAGACAAGACTAGACAGACAAGACTAGACAGACAAGACTAGACAGACAAGACTAGACAGACAAGACTAGACAGACAAGACTAGACAGACAAGACTAGACAGACAAGACTAGACAGACAAGACTAGACAGACAAGACTAGACAGACAAGACTAGACAGACAAGACTAGACAGACAAGACTAGACAGACAAGACTAGACAGACAAGACTAGACAGACAAGACTAGACAGACAAGACTAGACAGACAAGACTAGACAGACAAGACTAGACAGACAAGACTAGACAGACAAGACTAGACAGACAAGACTAGACAGACAAGACTAGACAGACAAGACTAGACAGACAAGACTAGACAGACAAGACTAGACAGACAAGACTAGACAGACAAGACTAGACAGACAAGACTAGACAGACAAGACTAGACAGACAAGACTAGACAGACAAGACTAGACAGACAAGACTAGACAGACAAGACTAGACAGACAAGACTAGACAGACAAGACTAGACAGACAAGACTAGACAGACAAGACTAGACAGACAAGACTAGACAGACAAGACTAGACAGACAAGACTAGACAGACAAGACTAGACAGACAAGACTAGACAGACAAGACTAGACAGACAAGACTAGACAGACAAGACTAGACAGACAAGACTAGACAGACAAGACTAGACAGACAAGACTAGACAGACAAGACTAGACAGACAAGACTAGACAGACAAGACTAGACAGACAAGACTAGACAGACAAGACTAGACAGACAAGACTAGACAGACAAGTCTAGACAGACAAGACTAGACAGACAAGACTAGACAGACAAGACTAGACAGACAAAACTAGACAGACAAGACTAGACAGAAAAGACTAGACAGAAAAGACTAGACAGACAAGACTAGACAGACAAGACTAGACAGACAAGACTAGACAGACAAGACTAGACAGACAAGACTAGACAGACAAGACTAGACAGACAAGACTAGACAGACAAGACTAGACAGACAAGACTAGACAGACAAGACTAGACAGACAAGACTAGACAGACAAGACTAGACAGACAAGACTAGACAGACAAGACTAGACAGACAAGACTAGACAGACAAGACTAGACAGACAAGACTAGACAGACAAGACTAGACAGACAAGACTAGACAGACAAGACTAGACAGACAAGACTAGACAGACAAGACTAGACAGACAAGACTAGACAGACAAGACTAGATAGACAAGACTAGACAGACAAGACTAGACAGACTAGACTAGACAGACAAGACTAGACAGACAAGACTAGACAGACAAGACTAGACAGACAAGACTAGACAGACAAGACTAGACAGACAAGACTAGACAGACAAGACTAGACAGACAAGACTAGACAGACAAGACTAGACAGACAAGACTAGACAGACAAGACTAGACAGACAAGACTAGACAGACAAGACTAGACAGACAAGACTAGACAGACAAGACTAGACAGACAAGACTAGACAGACAAGACTAGACAGACAAGACTAGACAGACAAGACTAGACAGACAAGACTAGACAGACAAGACTAGAGAGACAAGACTAGACAGACAAGACTAGACAGACAAGACTAGACAGACAAGACTAGACAGACAAGACTAGACAGACAAGACTAGACAGACAAGACTAGACAGACAAGACTAGACAGACAAGACTAGACAGACAAGACTAGACAGACAAGACTAGACAGACAAGACTAGACAGACAAGACTAGACAGACAAGACTAGACAGACAAGACTAGACAGACAAGACTAGACAGACAAGACTAGACAGACAAGACTAGACAGACAAGACTAGACAGACAAGACTAGACAGACAAGACTAGACAGACAAGACTAGACAGACAAGACTAGACAGACAAGACTAGACAGACAAGACTAGACAGACAAGACTAGACAGACAAGACTAGACAGACAAGACTAGACAGACAAGACTAGACAGACAAGACTAGACAGACAAGACTAGACAGACAAGACTAGACAGACAAGACTAGACAGACAAGACTAGACAGACAAGACTAGACAGACAAGACTAGACAGACAAGACTAGACAGACAAGACTAGACAGACAAGACTAGACAGACAAGACTAGACAGACAAGACTAGACAGACAAGAGACTAGACAGACAAGACTAGACAGACAAGACTAGACAGACAAGACTAGACAGACAAGACTAGACAGACAAGACTAGACAGACAAGACTAGACAGACAAGACTAGACAGACAAGACTAGACAGACAAGACTAGACAGACAAGACTAGACAGACAAGACTAGACAGACAAGACTAGACAGACAAGACTAGACAGACAAGACTAGACAGAAAAGACTAGACAGACAAGACTAGACAGACAAGACTAGACAGACAAGACTAAACAGACAAGACTAGACAGACAAGACTGGACAGACAAGACTAGACAGACAAGACCAGACAGACAAGACCAGACAGACAAGACCAGACAGACAAGACTAGACAGACAAGACTAGACAGACAAGACTAGACAGACAAGACTAGACAGACAAGACTAGACAGACAAGACTAACAGACAAGACTAGACAGACAAGACTATACAGACAAGACTAGACAGACAAGACTAGACAGACAAGACTAGACAGACAAGACTAGACAGACAAGACTAGACAGACAAGACTAGACAGACAAGACTAAACAGACAAGACTAGACAGACAAGACTAGACAGACAAGACTAGACAGACAAGACTAAACAGACAAGACTAGACAGACAAGACTAGACAGACAAGACTAGACAGACAAGACTAGACAGACAAGACTAGACAGACAAGACTAGACAGACAAGACTAGACAGACAAGACTAGACAGACAAGACTAGACAGACAAGACTAGACAGACAAGACTAAACAGACAAGACTAGACAGACAAGACTAGACAGACAAGACTAGACAGACAAGACTAGACAGACAAGACTAGACAGACAAGACTAGACAGACAAGACTAGACAGACAAGACTAGACAGACAAGACTAGACAGACAAGACTAGACAGACAAGACTAGACAGACAAGACTAGACAGACAAGACTAGACAGACAAGACTAGACAGACAAGACTAGACAGACAAGACTAGACAGACAAGACTAGACAGACAAGACTAGACAGACAAGACTAGACAGACAAGTCTAGACAGACAAGACTAGACAGACAAGACCTAGACAGACAAGACTAGACAGACAAGACTAGACAGACAAGACTAGACAGACAAGACTAGACAGACAAGACTAGACAGACAAGACTAGACAGACAGACAGACAAGACTAGACAGACAAGACTAGACAGACAAGACTAGACAGACAAGACTAGACAGACAAGACTAGACAGACAAGACTAGACAGACAAGACTAGACAGACAAGACTAGACAGACAAGACTAGACAGACAAGACTAGACAGACAAGACTAGACAGACAAGACTAGACAGACAAGACTAGACAGACAAGACTAGACAGACAAGACTAGACAGACAAGACTAGACAGACAAGACTAGACAGACAAGACTAGACAGACAAGACTAGACAGACAAGACTAGACAGACAAGACTAGACAGACAAGACTAGACAGACAAGACTAGACAGACAAGACTAGACAGACAAGACTAGACAGACAAGACTAGACAGACAAGACTAGACAGACAAGACTAGACAGACAAGACTAGACAGACAAGACTAGACAGACAAGACTAGACAGACAAGACTAGACAGACAAGACTAGACAGACAAGACTAGACAGACAAGACTAGACAGACAAGACTAGACAGACAAGACTAGACAGACAAGACTAGACAGACAAGACTAGACAGACAAGACTAGACAGACAAGACTAGACAGACAAGACTAGACAGACAAGACTAGACACAGACAGACTAGACAGACAAGACTAGACAGACAAGACTAGACAGACAAGACTAGACAGACAAGACTAGACAGACAAGACTAGACAGACAAGACTAGACAGACAAGACTAGACAGACAAGACTAGACAGACAAGACTAGACAGACAAGACTAGACAGACAAGACTAGACAGACAAGACTAGACAGACAAGACTAGACAGACAAGACTAGACAGACAAGACTAGACAGACAAGACTAGACAGACAAGACTAGACAGACAAGACTAGACAGACAAGACTAGACAGACAAGACTAGACAGACAAGACTAGACAGACAAGACTAGACAGACAAGACTAGACAGACAAGACTAGACAGACAAGACTAGACAGACAAGACTAGACAGACAAGACTAGACAGACAAGACTAGACAGACAAGACTAGACAGACAAGACTAGACAGACAAGACTAGACAGACAAGACTAGACAGACAAGACTAGACAGACAAGACTAGACAGACAAGACTAGACAGACAAGACTAGACAGACAAGACTAGACAGACAAGACTAGACAGACAAGACTAGACAGACAAGACTAGACAGACAAGACTAGACAGACAAGACTAGACAGACAAGACTAGACAGACAAGACTAGACAGACAAGACTAGACAGACAAGACTAGACAGACAAGACTAGACAGACAAGACTAGACAGACAAGACTAGACAGACAAGACTAGACAGACAAGACTAGACAGACAAGACTAGACAGACAAGACTAGACAGACAAGACTAGACAGACAAGACTAGACAGACAAGACTAGACAGACAAGACTAGACAGACAAGACTAGACAGACAAGACTAGACAGACAAGACTAGACAGACAAGACTAGACAGACAAGACTAGACAGACAAGACTAGACAGACAAGACTAGACAGACAAGACTAGACAGACAAGACTAGACAGACAAGACTTGACAGACAAGACTAGACAGACAAGACTAGACAGACAAGACTAGACAGACAAGACTAGACAGACAAGACTAGACAGACAAGACTAGACAGACAAGACTAGACAGACAAGACTAGACAGACAAGACTAGACAGACAAGACTAGACAGACAAGACTAGACAGACAAGACTAGACAGACAAGACTAGACAGACAAGACTAGACAGACAAGACTAGACAGACAAGACTAGACAGACAAGACTAGACAGACAAGACTAGACAGACAAGACTAGACAGACAAGACTAGACAGACAAGACTAGACAGACAAGACTAGACAGGACAAGACTAGACAGACAAGACTAGACAGACAAGACTAGACAGACAAGACTAGACAGACAAGACTAGACAGACAAGACTAGACAGACAAGACTAGACAGACAAGACTAGACAGACAAGACTAGACAGACAAGACTAGACAGACAAGACTAGACAGACAAGACTAGAGAGACAAGACTAGACAGACAAGACTAGACAGACAAGACTAGACAGACAAGACTAGACAGACAAGACTAGACAGACAAGACTAGACAGACAAGACTAGACAGACAAGACTAGACAGACAAGACTAGACAGACAAGACTAGACAGACAAGACTAGACAGACAAGACTAGACAGACAAGACTAGACAGACAAGACTAGACAGACAAGACTAGACAGACAAGACTAGACAGACAAGACTAGACAGACAAGACTAGACAGACAAGACTAGACAGACAAGACTAGACAGACAAGACTAGACAGACAAGACTAGACAGACAAGACTAGACAGACAAGACTAGACAGACAAGACTAGACAGACAAGACTAGACAGACAAGACTAGACAGACAAGACTAGACAGACAAGACTAGACAGACAAGACTAGACAGACAAGACTAGACAGACAAGACTAGACAGACAAGACTAGACAGACAAGACTAGACAGACAAGACTAGACAGACAAGACTAGACAGACAAGACTAGACAGACAAGACTAGACAGACAAGACTAGACAGACAAGACTAGACAGACAAGACTAGACAGACAAGACTAGACAGACAAGACTAGACAGACAAGACTAGACAGACAAGACTAGACAGACAAGACTAGACAGACAAGACTAGACAGACAAGACTAGACAGACAAGACTAGACAGACAAGACTAGACAGACAAGACTAGACAGACAAGACTAGACAGACAAGACTAGACAGACAAGACTAGACAGACAAGACTAGACAGACAAGACTAGACAGACAAGACTAGACAGACAAGACTAGACAGACAAGACTAGACAGACAAGACTAGACAGACAAGACTAGACAGACAAGACTAGACAGACAAGACTAGACAGACAAGACTAGACAGACAAGACTAGACAGACAAGACTAGACAGACAAGACTAGACAGACAAGACTAGACAGACAAGACTAGACAGACAAGACTAGACAGACAAGACTAGACAGACAAGACTAGACAGACAAGACTAGACAGACAAGACTAGACAGACAAGACTAGACAGACAAGACTAGACAGACAAGACTAGACAGACAAGACTAGACAGACAAGACTAGACAGACAAGACTAGACAGACAAGACTAGACAGACAAGACTAGACAGACAAGACTAGACAGACAAGACTAGACAGACAAGACTAGACAGACAAGACTAGACAGACAAGACTAGACAGACAAGACTAGACAGACAAGACTAGACAGACAAGACTAGACAGACAAGACTAGACAGACAAGACTAGACAGACAAGACTAGACAGACAAGACTAGACAGACAAGACTAGACAGACAAGACTAGACAGACAAGACTAGACAGACAAGACTAGACAGACAAGACTAGACAGACAAGACTAGACAGACAAGACTAGACAGACAAGACTAGACAGACAAGACTAGACAGACAAGACTAGACAGACAAGACTAGACAGACAAGACTAGACAGACAAGACTAGACAGACAAGACTAGACAGACAAGACTAGACAGACAAGACTAGACAGACAAGACTAGACAGACAAGACTAGACAGACAAGACTAGACAGACAAGACTAGACAGACAAGACTAGACAGACAAGACTAGACAGACAAGACTAGACAGACAAGACTAGACAGACAAGACTAGACAGACAAGACTAGACAGACAAGACTAGACAGACAAGACTAGACAGACAAGACTAGACAGACAAGACTAGACAGACAAGACTAGACAGACAAGACTAGACAGACAAGACTAGACAGACAAGACTAGACAGACAGACAAGACTAGACAGACAAGACTAGACAGACAAGACTAGACAGACAAGACTAGACAGACAAGACTAGACAGACAAGACTAGACAGACAAGACTAGACAGACAAGACTAGACAGACAAGACTAGACAGACAAGACTAGACAGACAAGACTAGACAGACAAGACTAGACAGACAAGACTAGACAGACAAGACTAGACAGACAAGACTAGACAGACAAGACTAGACAGACAAGACTAGACAGACAAGACTAGACAGACAAGACTAGACAGACAAGACTAGACAGACAAGACTAGACAGACAAGACTAGACAGACAAGACTAGACAGACAAGACTAGACAGACAAGACTAGACAGACAAGACTAGACAGACAAGACTAGACAGACAAGACTAGACAGACAAGACTAGACAGACAAGACTAGACAGACAAGACTAGACAGACAAGACTAGACAGACAAGACTAGACAGACAAGACTAGACAGACAAGACTAGACAGACAAGACTAGACAGACAAGACTAGACAGACAAGACTAGACAGACAAGACTAGACAGACAAGACTAGACAGACAAGACTAGACAGACAAGACTAGACAGACAAGACTAGACAGACAAGACTAGACAGACAAGACTAGACAGACAAGACTAGACAGACAAGACTAGACAGACAAGACTAGACAGACAAGACTAGACAGACAAGACTAGACAGACAAGACTAGACAGACAAGACTAGACAGACAAGACTAGACAGACAAGACTAGACAGACAAGACTAGACAGACAAGACTAGACAGACAAGACTAGACAGACAAGACTAGACAGACAAGACTAGACAGACAAGACTAGACAGACAAGACTAGACAGACAAGACTAGACAGACAAGACTAGACAGACAAGACTAGACAGACAAGACTAGACAGACAAGACTAGACAGACAAGACTAGACAGACAAGACTAGACAGACAAGACTAGACAGACAAGACTAGACAGACAAGACTAGACAGACAAGACTAGACAGACAAGACTAGACAGACAAGACTAGACAGACAAGACTAGACAGACAAGACTAGACAGACAAGACTAGACAGACAAGACTAGACAGACAAGACTAGACAGACAAGACTAGACAGACAAGACTAGACAGACAAGACTAGACAGACAAGACTAGACAGACAAGACTAGACAGACAAGACTAGACAGACAAGACTAGACAGACAAGACTAGACAGACAAGACTAGACAGACAAGACTAGACAGACAAGACTAGACAGACAAGACTAGACAGACAAGACTAGACAGACAAGACTAGACAGACAAGACTAGACAGACAAGACTAGACAGACAAGACTAGACAGACAAGACTAGACAGACAAGACTAGACAGACAAGACTAGACAGACAAGACTAGACAGACAAGACTAGACAGACAAGACTAGACAGACAAGACTAGACAGACAAGACTAGACAGACAAGACTAGACAGACAAGACTAGACAGACAAGACTAGACAGACAAGACTAGACAGACAAGACTAGACAGACAAGACTAGACAGACAAGACTAGACAGACAAGACTAGACAGACAAGACTAGACAGACAAGACTAGACAGACAAGACTAGACAGACAAGACTAGACAGACAAGACTAGACAGACAAGACTAGACAGACAAGACTAGACAGACAAGACTAGACAGACAAGACTAGACAGACAAGACTAGACAGACAAGACTAGACAGACAAGACTAGACAGACAAGACTAGACAGACAAGACTAGACAGACAAGACTAGACAGACAAGACTAGACAGACAAGACTAGACAGACAAGACTAGACAGACAAGACTAGACAGACAAGACTAGACAGACAAGACTAGACAGACAAGACTAGACAGACAAGACTAGACAGACAAGACTAGACAGACAAGACTAGACAGACAAGACTAGACAGACAAGACTAGACAGACAAGACTAGACAGACAAGACTAGACAGACAAGACTAGACAGACAAGACTAGACAGACAAGACTAGACAGACAAGACTAGACAGACAAGACTAGACAGACAAGACTAGACAGACAAGACTAGACAGACAAGACTAGACAGACAAGACTAGACAGACAAGACTAGACAGACAAGACTAGACAGACAAGACTAGACAGACAAGACTAGACAGACAAGACTAGACAGACAAGACTAGACAGACAAGACTAGACAGACAAGACTAGACAGACAAGACTAGACAGACAAGACTAGACAGACAAGACTAGACAGACAAGACTAGACAGACAAGACTAGACAGACAAGACTAGACAGACAAGACTAGACAGACAAGACTAGACAGACAAGACTAGACAGACAAGACTAGACAGACAAGACTAGACAGACAAGACTAGACAGACAAGACTAGACAGACAAGACTAGACAGACAAGACTAGACAGACAAGACTAGACAGACAAGACTAGACAGACAAGACTAGACAGACAAGACTAGACAGACAAGACTAGACAGACAAGACTAGACAGACAAGACTAGACAGACAAGACTAGACAGACAAGACTAGACAGACAAGACTAGACAGACAAGACTAGACAGACAAGACTAGACAGACAAGACTAGACAGACAAGACTAGACAGACAAGACTAGACAGACAAGACTAGACAGACAAGACTAGACAGACAAGACTAGACAGACAAGACTAGACAGACAAGACTAGACAGACAAGACTAGACAGACAAGACTAGACAGACAAGACTAGACAGACAAGACTAGACAGACAAGACTAGACAGACAAGACTAGACAGACAAGACTAGACAGACAAGACTAGACAGACAAGACTAGACAGACAAGACTAGACAGACAAGACTAGACAGACAAGACTAGACAGACAAGACTAGACAGACAAGACTAGACAGACAAGACTAGACAGACAAGACTAGACAGACAAGACTAGACAGACAAGACTAGACAGACAAGACTAGACAGACAAGACTAGACAGACAAGACTAGACAGACAAGACTAGACAGACAAGACTAGACAGACAAGACTAGACAGACAAGACTAGACAGACAAGACTAGACAGACAAGACTAGACAGACAAGACTAGACAGACAAGACTAGACAGACAAGACTAGACAGACAAGACTAGACAGACAAGACTAGACAGACAAGACTAGACAGACAAGACTAGACAGACAAGACTAGACAGACAAGACTAGACAGACAAGACTAGACAGACAAGACTAGACAGACAAGACTAGACAGACAAGACTAGACAGACAAGACTAGACAGACAAGACTAGACAGACAAGACTAGACAGACAAGACTAGACAGACAAGACTAGACAGACAAGACTAGACAGACAAGACTAGACAGACAAGACTAGACAGACAAGACTAGACAGACAAGACTAGACAGACAAGACTAGACAGACAAGACTAGACAGACAAGACTAGACAGACAAGACTAGACAGACAAGACTAGACAGACAAGACTAGACAGACAAGACTAGACAGACAAGACTAGACAGACAAGACTAGACAGACAAGACTAGACAGACAAGACTAGACAGACAAGACTAGACAGACAAGACTAGACAGACAAGACTAGACAGACAAGACTAGACAGACAAGACTAGACAGACAAGACTAGACAGACAAGACTAGACAGACAAGACTAGACAGACAAGACTAGACAGACAAGACTAGACAGACAAGACTAGACAGACAAGACTAGACAGACAAGACTAGACAGACAAGACTAGACAGACAAGACTAGACAGACAAGACTAGACAGACAAGACTAGACAGACAAGACTAGACAGACAAGACTAGACAGACAAGACTAGACAGACAAGACTAGACAGACAAGACTAGACAGACAAGACTAGACAGACAAGACTAGACAGACAAGACTAGACAGACAAGACTAGACAGACAAGACTAGACAGACAAGACTAGACAGACAAGACTAGACAGACAAGACTAGACAGACAAGACTAGACAGACAAGACTAGACAGACAAGACTAGACAGACAAGACTAGACAGACAAGACTAGACAGACAAGACTAGACAGACAAGACTAGACAGACAAGACTAGACAGACAAGACTAGACAGACAAGACTAGACAGACAAGACTAGACAGACAAGACTAGACAAACCAGCGGAAGGTGTCTCATACGAAGACACATTACGAAGAATAAAAAAAAACATAGATCTAGAAAAATGCGGAGTTGAAATTTTAGGGATAAGGCGGACACAAAAGAACGAACTATTGTTAAAAATTAAAAAAGGGAATGTTGGAACCTTGAGAACTCAGGTAGCCAAACTCTTGGGAAAGCAGGCAACTGTGCGGACCATGACACGGAACTGCATAATCGAGATCCGGGATCTAGATGAGATTACAGACGAAGCGGATGTGACTGCCGCCATATTAGCGGTAGTAGAAGAAACCTCCCCAGATTCAGTGAAAGTGCGATCACTTAGAAAAGGTTTCAGTGGCACTCAAACAGCAGTAGTGACAACATCGAAGGAAATTGCAGAAAGACTGCTGAAAACTGGCAAAATCAAAGTAGGATGGATTTTATGCAGAGTTAGACAGAAGCCAGACGTTATTCGATGCTTCCGCTGCCAAGGATTTGGTCACGTAGCACTACACTGCAAAGGGACAGACAGATCCAAATCGTGCCGTCTTTGTGGAAAGCAAGACCACTTTGCGAAAGATTGCAAAGAGGAAGCGTTCTGCGCAGTCTGTAATGAAAAAAAAAGAGACGCGAAACACACCCTTGGCGGTATAAGATGTCAGTCATTCCAGGAGGCATTAAAGAAAACGAAGTAATGACGAAGTTTCTTCAGATAAACTTAGGAAGAGGCCGCGAAGCACAGGATCTCATGCTACAGACTGCTGCGGAAAAATGTACGGATGTGCTAATAATCAGCGAGCAATATAGATGTCTGGATACAGGCTCATGGTTCCAGGATGAGACAGGTAGAGCAGCAATCGCCGTGCTAAATCAGAACCTACGAATCAGGGAAGTTAGTAAGCAGACATCCAACTTTGTATGGATCGATATCGAAGGTTTAAGAGTATATAGCTGCTATATCTCCCCAAATATTGACCACGAAGATTTCCTAAGGCAGATAGATGAGCTGGAAGAGAATCTGAGATCGGTGAACAGTGAAGTTCTTTTGGCAGGTGATTTTAATTGCAAATCACCAGAATGGGGCTCAAGAATTATGGATAGAAGAGGCGAAGTTCTGTCTGAAATGATAGCGAGGCTGGACCTAGTGATCCTTAACGAGGGAAACTCTTTTACATTCCGAAGAGGAAATACCGGATCGGTTATTGACGTTACATTAACATCGGAAGGCATCGCGCCTAGGGTGGAGAGGTGGAGAGTACTAGAGGACGCCACCCTTAGCGACCACCAGTATCTGGAATTTAGTCTGAAAACGAAACCAAAGAGTCAACAGAGAAACACTACCATCGAACATGGAAACAGAAACGGATGGCTGGTGAAGAAACTCGATAGCACTCAGCTAAGAGCGAAACTGGAAGTAGCCAAGACGCATGGAGAGTTGCAAAGACTCTCAGAGATAGGTGACGTAGATGGACTTGTAGAATATGCGATCGAAACCATTACAACAGCGTGTGATGCTTCGATGCCAAAGCGCAAATTTGCCTTAAATGGAAAAAAGTCAGTTTACTGGTGGAACGCTGAAATCAATAATCTAAGGAAGAAGTACGTTACGGCACGCAGGTCCGCCCAACGCCACAGAAGACGGCGGCAAAGCACAACAGACAGGATGGCTGGACAAGAAGTGGACCTAGACGCGAATTTCAAAAAAGCGAGAAAGGAATTGCGCATGGCCATCAAAAATAGCAAACAGAAATGCTGGCTCGAACTTTGCCAATCCATAAATGAAGACCCATGGGGCCTCCCATATCGAATTGCTACGAAAAAACTAATGGGTAGACAACTGATACCTGGGATATCGTGCCCACAACGGATGAGAGAAATAGTTACCACACTATTTCCAGTTCACGAACGAAGACCGGCAGAAAAATGGCAAACCACTGAAAATCTCGTAACACCTTTCAGCGTAGAGGAGATCTTTGAGGCCAGGAAACGATTACTGTCAGGGAAAGCACCTGGTCCAAACAATATTCCAAATGAGATCATCACAGAAGTGGTGGAAATGTGGCCAGAGTTGTTGCTGGAAACTTACAATGCGTGTCTTCGAAAGGGAATTTTCGCTACGCAATGGAAAAGACAAAAACTCGTCTTACTGAGAAAAGGGGACAAACCATTAGAAGAACCATCGTCATACCGACCGATATGCCTCCTGGACAACATAGGGAAACTTTTTGAAAGACTAATACTTAGGAGACTTGAGACATATATCGAAAACAACGGAGGACTGTCCCAATGGCAGTATGGTTTTCGAAAAGGTCGATCAACCGTGGACGCTATTGCTGAAGTAATTAGAGCAGCAGAAAAGGTCAAAAATGGAACACGGCAATCGAAAGGTTATTGTGCATTAGTGACCCTTGACGTTAAAAACGCCTTTAATTCAGCAAGGTGGGATGTAATCATGAAGGCATTAGCATCAAGACAGACACCAGAATACTTGAGAAAGATGATAAGCAGCTACTTGAGCGACCGACGGTTGATATACCACACGGACGAAGGTGAAGTTGAGTATGAGGTAACGGCGGGTGTCCCACAAGGATCGGTATTGGCACCATTCTTGTGGAACATTATGTACGATGGCTTGCTAAACCTAGACTTGCCTAGAACAGCGCAAATAGTTGGGTTCGCAGATGACGCCGCGGTGGTAGTGACTGCAAAGGAAATAAGTACACTAGAACTAGCAACTAACGAAACCCTTCGGCGGGCAAATAATTGGTTAAAAGAGCAGGGTCTAACAATGGCAGTTCATAAAACAGAAGCGATACTTATCACGGATAAGAGACTATTCACCCCACCGAAACTCGTTCTGGAAGGACAAAATATCCCTTTATCGAAATCATTGAGGTACCTTGGCGTCCAACTCGATAGCGGTCTGAGATACACAGACCATATAGCCAAAACATCGAAAAAGGCAGCGTCTACAGTGACAGCTTTGGTAAGGTTGATGCCGAACATTGGAGGACCGAGGGAATTAAAACGGAAACTTCTCAACAATGTGGTACACTCAAAAATTCTCTACGCGGCGGAAATATGGGCGGGCGTAACGAAAAAGATTGGAGCGAGAAAACTACTTACAGGAGTACAAAGAAGAAGTGCTCTAAGAGTAATTTCTGCCTACAGAACGGTTTCGGAGGCCGCGGCGCTGGTACTTGCAAGCACACCCCCAATAGACTTACTGATTCGCGAGAAACAAGAAGTCTACGAAGACCTGCAACAACACAGGGCGAAAAAAGAAGTAAAACACGAAAGAGCAGCCGCTAAGGAGAGAGCACGTAAGAGACTCATGGACCGATGGCAGACAAGATGGGATAACGACACTAGTGGCAGGTGGACATACAGACTTATCCCTAACGTAACAGCATGGTATGAAAGGTCACACGGACATATGAGTTACCATCTTACACAAGCACTCACTGGTCATGGATGCTTCAACGCATACCTAGAACGGTTTAAAAAAAGAGACACGGCGGAGTGTTTTTATTGCGGTCATATCCCAGACGACGCACAACACACTATCTTCATGTGTACAGAATCAGAGAACGAAAGAACTCGACTCGCGGAGACACTAGGCGGTACAAAACTAGAAGAACAGAACATCATGGAAGTTATGTTAGAGAGTGAGCATAACTGGAATACAGTACAAGCTTACATAACCGAAATCATGTTGGGAAAAGAACAAATGGAGAGAGAATGGAAGGCGATTATAATATCACACGAAACACAAAGAAGCTAACATGGACGACTAGATATGTGACGAAAAGACCGAAAAATGGTCTATCACACGACTGCATAACTAATACGACAGAAGACGAAAGACGATATCGAAACGAGTAAGGGACAATAAAAATAACAGTAAGGAAACAATTGGTACAAACACCACCACCCACCTGAAGTAATGCTCACGCAGTTCCGGGTGGAGTGTAGTGTAGAGACAGAGGAGGGGGTTTAGTGGGTATGCTGGTCACGAAGAACTCGATCAGAGAGCCCCACACTACACGGGTTTGAATATCCGGTGTGCAACAATGCATTCCCCCTCCTCTCTGAAAAAAAAAAAAAAAAAAAAAAAAAAAAAAAAACAAGAGACAAGACAAGACTAGACAGACAAGACTAGACAGACAAGACTAGACAGACAAGACTAGACAGACAAGACTAGACAGACAAGACTAGACAGACAAGACTAGACAGACAAGACTAGACAGACAAGACTAGACAGACAAGACTAGACAGACAAGACTAGACAGACAAGACTAGACAGACAAGACTAGACAGACAAGACTAGACAGACAAGACTAGACAGACAAGACTAGACAGACAAGACTAGACAGACAAGACTAGACAGACAAGACTAGACAGACAAGACTAGACAGACAAGACTAGACAGACAAGACTAGACAGACAAGACTAGACAGACAAGACTAGACAGACAAGACTAGACAGACAAGACTAGACAGACAAGACTAGACAGACAAGACTAGACAGACAAGACTAGACAGACAAGACTAGACAGACAAGACTAGACAGACAAGACTAGACAGACAAGACTAGACAGACAAGACTAGACAGACAAGACTAGACAGACAAGACTAGACAGACAAGACTAGACAGACAAGACTAGACAGACAAGACTAGACAGATAAGACTAGAGAGATAAGACAGAAAGACTAGAGTAGACGGACGAGACTAGACAGACAAGACTAGATAGTAACGACTAGGGAGACAAGACTAGACAGACATGACTAACCAAACAAGACTAGACTAAATCAGCATGTTTGTTTTGTTTCTATATTTCCAGAGAAGTTTCGCGAAATGTTTGCAATACTCGTGATCGCAGTACCCTGTGTGCTGCTGTTTTGCTTCCGGAATTTCCTGAGGATCCAGTGGTACGTCGACAAACTTCCCGGATTGACTAAGTTGCCGATCATCGGCACTGCCTATTCACACATAGGTTTAACACGAGATAGTAAGTATAGAAAGGATTAAACTTTTCTGTCTAGTCTTGTCGACCTAGACTTGTCTGGCTAGTCTTGTTTGTCTAATCTTGTCGGTTTAGTATAGTCTGGCTAGTTTTGTCCGTTTTATCTTTCTAGTCAAATCAAATGAAATGTATTAGTAAAAAGATAAATTATGACAACGCAAGTAAAAAGAGGTAGAAAGGTATGTCACCATACCTGCTACTTCTAGTACGAAGTTACCTACCTACCGCAACGGGAAAGTTGTTCTCTAGGAAAACAACAAATTAATGGAGCGTGATGTCTGTAGTGTGTTCCTACAGGGTTCAGTTTTGGGACTGACACTATGGAATGTCCTTAACAACGGAGTCTTCGGACCAAAGCTACCGGAGCTTTGCTGATGATTTTAGGAAGACGGAATTGGAAAATATATGGGATCGTCCATTAATCATGTGAGGCTCGAAGGGGGTTGTGAGATATCACGTGTATTAATTTTTTCGTTGAGCGCACAATTTTTAAGCCGAAAAGCGGCGCGCGACTTGCGCCAAAAAAATACACTTGATTTTGGGTATGGGCTCACAGGCTTAACCTAAAACCTCACCACGTATCATTGGGGTGGGGGGAGGTGGTCTTAAAAAGTTGCTCAAAAACATCACGCGATTAATGACGACCTCTATCGAGAGCAAACAGGGCTATTGAACAGGTGGATAAATGGATGGAAATTAAGTTGGCACCAGAAAAGACAGCATTGCTAACTGGACCAATAAAAACGAAACGCATCACTTTCAAAATAAAAGGAGAAAAACAACCCCAAATGAATCGCTGAAATATCTAGGTGTAACATTCGATAAGAGCCTATCCATTAATCGCCATATCACCACAGTGGCAGCCAAAGCACTGAAAATTGCAGCAGCGTTAGATAAACTAATGCCCAATGTTGGAGGACCCCGCAGTAGTAAGCGAAAACTTCTTTGCTCGGTGGTTTCCTCGAAAATTATATCCAATCAACCCCCAGTTCTCTCCATCTTCCAAAAACCCCCCGTCACGATTCGTCACAAAATCCCCAAACGCAAGATCCCCTACCTCAAACTCCTATCTCATTGCACCACCGAACTTCCACCCGAGCTATCTTCCATCCTCAACTCTGCTCCCGCTGCCTTCAAATAAAGGACCATCCATAAAAAAAATTTAAAAAAATAAATAAAAAAATAATAAGCCAAAAAAATTTAAAAAAATAAAAAAAAAAATTAAAAAAAACATATCATCCCCGAACATCGCATCCCACCCCAACCTGCACGGCGCGCAGCACTCAAGAAACGCCACAACGCCAAAAACGTCAACAACGCCACAACAGCAACACGCTACAACAACAAGATCTTCTCGTCGTCCAGTCATCCACACTCAGGCTGAAAAGGGTCATCCCCTACAACCACCCTCCCCCTTTGGGGGGAAAAACTATGCTCAATGATCATCCTGCTTCCAGACTTAAATCCAGTAATACTACTTCATAAAGTCAACAAACCCGCAAACCGTCTCTAAATAGGCAACTAAAGAAACAATGTGGAAGCAGGGGTTAACAGATAACAATACCCCAACCTGGTATCCTACAGAAAGCCTCCACGAAGGATCACATCTAGACTGGAAAACCTGAAAAAGCCTCAATAGGATCAGATGTCAAATGGGAAGGTCCGGGAAAAATTTGTTAAGATGGGTATACGCCGAGGACGACTCATGCGCCTGCGGGGAGATATGAGCCACTAAAACAAACCAAACCTGACTGGCGACGCCTGCGAACTTCGTACACACAATTTATCTATTATTGTAAAGAATAAGTGTAGTTCAGACACGATTAACTCCTAACCACCTGACATACGTCTCTCAGACCCAAAGTAGCAGTAATTTTTTCACCTGAGACGTATGGCATGTGGTTAAGGGTTAAATAACATCGCATTACTGCTGATCATGTTCAAACTCCTTGAGAAGCTGATCATGAAACGTGTCAAGCTAATAATAAACAAATATGAGCTGGTGCCGGTCCATCAGTTTGGATTTCGAACCAACCACACAACAATTGACCAAGTTCACAGAATTAGCAACGTCGTCGAAAAATCGCCAAAAACGTTTGCTCTACTGTGTTCCTCGACGTCGCACAAGCGTTTGGTCGGGTCTCCCCAACGTTGCGAAAGCCATGGAGTCAATAACTGAAAAGAAGGACAATCAATGGACAGAAGTTGTACATGAGCGCATACATACAAAGACAGAAGGGATTCACAGGAAAAGAAACACAGAGGCAATAATCATTAAAGAGGAAGGACGCACATATGCCGACCTCCTAAGAATGGTGAGAAATGAAGCTGACGTAGAAACTAGTGGAGTCATCACAAACACAAGAAAATCAAAAACAGGAGACCGCCTATTAGAGGTGAAAGGTGGCCAAGCTCATGAATTAAGCGAAAAAATAAGCACAAAAGTGCCCAACAGCCGACGTCCGTCTTAAAACAGAAAACTTAATACTTCACGTTAAAGATCTAGATGCTGTGACTACAGTAGATGAAATAGAGAAAGCGATAAAAGGACAAATAGAAAAATAATTTTCGGATCTCAACATGACATCTCCACAGACCAGTATAAGATCAGAACCAATATCGAATTAAAAGCACTCTACAACGACACCGATATTGTCCAAGAAATTACATCACAGCTACTAAGATGGGCAGGCCACGTGCACAGACTGCATAACGAAAGACTTGTAAAACTGGTATGGGAGGAGATTCCCACAGGCAAGAGACCGCTCGGACGTCCCAGAATGCGATGGAGAGATAACATCCAAGCAGATCTCCGGAAAATGAACATTCCATTTGACCCTAGGTTGATGGAAGACCGAACAAATTGGAAAAAAGTTGTACAGTCAGCCAAGACCCACCCAGGGTTGTAGCGCTACGTGATGATGATGATGATGATGATAAAAGGACATCTTGGAGAACAAGATATTAACATGGAGGTAAGAAATCTAAGACCGTGCTATGGTGAAAATCAAATAGCAACAGTGTCTCTCCCTAAAGTCCAAGCCTTAAAGCTACTCCAGCGAAAAATGATTCGAATCGGTCTGGTAGAATGCAGAGTTAGTGAAAGAATAAATATTACCAAATTCCATAGATGCTGGCAAACTGGGTATATTGCAAAATAAGGCAATGGATCAGATAGACAAAAGCTGTGCTTAAAATGCGGAGAAGAAAAGAAGAGAATGCAACAATGAAGAATTATGTCCCATTTGCAAAATTAAAGGAGATCGGGCAAACTCCGGAATGTGTACAGGTACAGCGTTCCAAAAAGCGCTGACGGAGGCGAGGCGCAAGCAAGTCACACCGCAGAGCTCAGAATACTCGAATTGAATGCAATGAGATCCGAGCGACACATGACCTACTTAAGGTCACAACACGCGAACTGAAAATAGACATTATTATGCTAAGTGAACTCAACAAAATTCGAACACGGGAGGGATAGTACACAGATGACAAAAAAAGGTGCTGCGATAAAAACGCTCAACAAAAACATGTTGGTACTAGGCAGTGGATGTGGGCTTGGGTTTGTATGGATTGAGTCTGTAATTTACAGCTCTGTTATCTATCGCCAAATGTTAGCCTGGGAAAGTTAGCCTTTTGACAACACCTCACACGAGGCTGTCAGGGCGGCCCGCGAAAGAAGGAATATCGACAGCACTATCTCAAAGTGGATGGGAGAAATGCTGAGAACTAGAACGGCGGAGACACAAGTGGGAAAAGACACCATTAAGATCTCCACAACTCGAGGGTGCCCACAGGGAGGTGTACTACCACCGCTAATGTGGAGCCTGGTAGTTGATGAACTACTGGTTAGGCTAAACGACCTAGACATAAAATGTCAAGGTTACGCCGATGACATAGTCATAATGGCCAGAGCAAAATTTGAGGGAACGCTCTCTGAAATTGTTCAGAGAGGCCTCAAAGAAACTAGTAGATGGTGTCAAACAGTGGGATTGAGACTCAACCCGAGCAAAACCACGGTGATACCATATACTAGAAGGAGAAAACTAAACTGCCTACATCCCATACTCATAGATGGGAAGGCAGTAGAATACCAACAGGAGATAAGGTATCTGGGTATCACACTAGATAGCAAACTCCTATGGAATAGACACGCTGAGGCAGTGGTAGGTAAAGCCAAACGCGCCCTAATGGTGTGCAGAAATCTGGCAGGAAAAACGTGGGGTTGTAACCCCACTATCCTGCGATGGATGTACACCATGATAGTGAGACCTGCAATCACTTATGGGGCAGTTGCGTGGGGAAGTAGAATCAAGCTGGCCTCTATGAGGAAACAGCTTGAGAAGATTCAAAGACTGGCGTGTGTCTGCATCACGGGGGCGATGGGGTCGTGTCCGACAGCAGCATTGGAGCTGCTGCTGGATCTGACTTCGCTGCACCTTGTGGTGGAGAGCGCCGCAAGATCGGCGATCGTAAGGTTCAGCAAGGAAGGAATGGGCAGAGGCAAAATAATCGGGAGCAGAGACCGATACAGCCTCGCTGCCAAGATCCCCTGGCTGGAAGTACCAAAAGACGAAATGGTATGCAAATACCACTTCGAGAAAAACTACACAGCAATGTGTAGTAGTAAAGCCGATTGGAGCGACGAATCCTCAGCATACCACATAGAGCAAAATGCCATCAAGTGGTATACAGATGGTTCGAAGACAAAGGAAGGCACTGGTGCAGGAGTGTTTGGACCTCGTACCAGATACTCCGAATCGATGGGAACATCCCCAAGTATCTTCCAAGCAGAGGTACACGCAATCGAAAGATGTGCACAGTTTAACCTCGACAGGAATTACCGCAAAAAACGAATTGCTATCCTGTCAGATAGCCAAGCAGCCATTAAGGCCATTAGCTCATACACCATCAGATACGAACTGGTATGGGACTGTGTGGGGAAGCTGAACAAGCTTGGCAGGGATAATAAATTAACGCTATACTGGGTACCAGGACACACTGGTATAGACGGAAGCCAAGAAACCGATCACCTAGCAAACAAGGGATCCAGTAGCCCCTTTATAAGTCCGGAACCCTTTTGCGGTATGAGCGTGAACACCATCCGCAAAAGTTTAGATGAAGAAATAAGAGGAAAATGGATGAAAACCTGGGAAGAACTTCCAGGGCTAAGGCAATCCAAAGTGATGCTGGGATCTTTTAACCAGAAGAGAACTAAAGCTTGCCTGAAACTAAGCAGGAACAAGGTCAGAATTCTGACAGGAGCCCTGACGGGACACTGCAGACTTAGGAAACATCTCAAGGCCCTAGGCCTAGAGGAGGATGATAGATGCAGATTCTGTGGCTCAGTAGAGGAAACCCCCATACATCTGTTCAAAGACTGCGGAGCATTACTCCGCAAGAGACAGATGTACCTTGGGGCTCACTGCTTGAACACAGAGGAGCTGCAGGCCTTGAATCCCACCCAGATCCTGAGATTCCTAAAAGAATCAGGATTAGAGGAGGCGCTCTAAATGGGTAAGTACACCAACACTTGGAGGAGGAGGGTGGGGTACAATCGATCTATAAAGGTCGCAGTACAAGTCGTCACCACCATATCTACAATCTACAATCTAGCCTGGGAAATCTTAAAAAACCACTGGCTGAGCTCAGTTATCAAATAAGAGGACAAAGGAAACCAGTACTGATTGGAGGAGACTTTAATGCGAAATCTTCATATTGGGGATGCCCATTAATGGACAAGCGTTGGGATATCGTCATGGACTGGGTGGCTGAACTGGATCAGCATATCTGCAATAAAGGAGATACATCGACTTTCGAACGTGGCAGGTCCCATTCTATTCTAGACATCACTTTTTAGTAAGAGAACTTGCAGGAAAAGTTAGAAGCTGGGAAGTCTTGGACCGGGAATCGCTAAACGACAATTAATACATTTATATTGTGTTAGAAGAAAATCAATGAGCTCTACCTCCTCAGCGCCAGAGCTGCCAGGGATGGTCGACAGGGAAGATAGATCAGATGATCTGCGGCACCAACACAGGATCGGCCGCTACTGCGATGCAGGCTGGATGGTCCACCAGGGTTGCCAACAGTTCAAATGTGGCAGAAGCTCTGGAGCGCTGGACAAAAAACCGGGAAGCCGATACGCCGGAAGGAATGATCGCTACCCTTACCAACGTCTGTAAGAAATGTCTTACCGCTAGGAAGACCTCATCTAAGAAGAAGAAAGTGTACTGGTGGACTGAGGAGATCAGTAAGTTGAGAAAGACCTGCGTTAAGGCCAGACGTGCGTACCAAAGACGCAAAACAAAAAATGCCGAGCTGGCGGCAAGGAAAGAAGCTACGAAAAAACTATGTCGACTCTAAGAAAATGCTACGGAAAACCATAAATTTGGAAAAATTGAAATGCTGGCTAAACCTCTGCGCGATGATTGACCAAAACCCCTGGAGAGACGCGTACCAACTAGCGAGCTAAAGATCCGAAAGCTCAGCCTGTGCCCCAACCCGGACATGATGGAAAAAAATTACAACGAACTATTTCCAACTCACCAGCCCGGTCCTGGGATAAACCGACTTGCAGGGAAGTACCAGAATTTACCACCGAGGAACTAGTAGTGACCAGCAATCGGCTTAAAAAAGTCAGAGCACCAGGTCCGGACATGATCCCAGCGGAAATTGTCAAAACTGCATGCAGCGCTGTACCCCAGTACGTTCTAAATACTATGAACAGAACGCTAAGAGATGGTGTTTTTCCACAGAACTGGAGAAAGGCAAAACTTGTTCTGCTCCGAAAAGGCGACAAGCCGCTGAACGAAAAAAACGTCCTATAGGCGTGTCTGTCTCCTGGACACTGCAGGCAAACTGTTGGAGCAGCTGCTGTTACTAAGGATAAAGAAGGAACTTAAAGCCAATCAGTAATGGTTTTAGGGAAGGGCGATCTACAATCGACGCTCCTAATAAAGTTGTGGCCATAGCAGATGCCGCCAGGAAGGGTACCTGGAAAACCAGAAGGCTATGTGCACTAATTAATCTTAATTTGCGAAATGCGTTTAATTCGGCCTGCTGGAAGGACATTATGGACGAAGTCACGCTACGCAGCTTCCCACCGTATATGCTAGCGACGATTGATTGAGCGGAAAATCGTCTTTGTCTCAGATGGCCACTGCACTAACTAGCAAATCCACAGTGATGTACCTCAGGGCTCAGTCATGGGCCCAACGCTGTGGAACATAGTGTACGATGGCGTTCTTAAACTCGATGCCGGAAGGAGTGCAGACCATCGGCTTTGCAGATGACCTCGCCCTGGCGGTATGTGACAAAACTGAGCTGGGGTTGAAGCGGAGGGCTAATGCAACTAATAGACAAATGGATGGGGGACAAGCAGCTCAAACTAGCACCCGAAAAGACCGAGGCAGTACTCTCAACAGACAAGAGAAAAATAGGGGATGTAGCAATCAAACTTAGAGACACTGTCATAATATAAAGCCAAAGAGTGCTTTAAACTATCTAGGCGTCATTTAGAGAGCAAATCAACAAAGCCGTGGACAAAGGCCATAAATCCTTATCGGCGCTGGAAAGGCTTATGCCCAACGTGAGAGGACCGCGAAGCAGAAAGAGAAAACTGCTATGCACGGTGGCCCACGATGCTATGCTCTCGCGGCCCCTGTCTGGACGAGAGCTATGAACGCAGATGGCAACAAATGCAAGCTTAAAACGATCCAAAGAATGCTCGCAATCAGAACCAATAGTGCCTACAGAACTGTCTCCAAAGATGCGGTCCTAGTGATAGCAGGGATATCACCAATAGAACTATTAGTTCAGGAGAGATCTTAGGTCTACGCAGCCAGACACGGAACTACTACGATCAGCAAGAAAGAAATAAAGAAAATAGGAAGGGCGGAATTACTCCGGGCGTGGCAAAATGAAGCCAGCGAAAAGTGTCAATGGACAAGGTTGCTGATAAGGGATGTGGCAAAATGGGTAGAGAGGAAGCATGTAGAGCTGAATTACCATCTAACCCAAGTCCTCAGCGGACATGGCTGTTTTAGGGATTATCTCCACAAGATCGGGAGAGCTCCCGACAGCTACTGTGAATGCTGCGGGGAAAATGACAGCGTGACGCACACCATCTACGACTGCGACAGGTGGGACACAGAGAGAAACAAGTTGCCATACGATATAGAACCTCGGAACACTATAGAGTAGATGTTGTAACCTGAAAACAACTGGAACAGCATCTAGAAAGTCATATCTGACATAATAAGCTCCAAATAGAAGGACGAGAGAAGCAGACAGAAAGCAAAAAAAAACTACGCGTAAACTCGAACCAGAACCAGCAGCTGGACGCCGAAAGTAAGGCAAGGAATAAGACGAAGAAGGTGAGAGACACCTTCATTCCCAACTAGGGCGGCATCTACCGTCCGGGATGCACACCCTGAAGGAATACACAATGGTACCATATGGTATGTGCGCAACAGCGAGTTACAAGTCGGTGCAGAAATAGTCGATACCATCATTACAAGGTATGGTATCTCGCACGAAACACGACTCCAGCGAAGAAGCATCCATACTCCTAAACGTACAGAGTGATATCAGACCAAACCACATGAGCTGTGTAGAATAGACCGGCAACCGATACCGGGGTGTAGCATACTAAAGCCAAGTGGATAAGAGGTTTAGTGAGTCAGAGCGTCACACCCAGGCTGTTTTGTGTATGCAATGAAGGCCTACTGCACAAGGCCTGACCCATACCGCCAACTACTAAAATCATACCTAGCTGGTGTCCCTCAGGTAAGTGTACTGGGCCCGGTGCTATATCTACTTTATACAAACGATACACTTAATACTGAAAACTCGATAACTGGACACTGCACTGATGGCAACTGGAAAAACTGTAGAGCAATCATTAGAAATACTCCAACTTGCTGTAAATAATATGACCACCTGGACTCGTAAATGGCGAATCAAAACTTAACCCTTTGCGGTCCGCTGTCTCCGTAGCGGGAACTTGTGCCCGGGTAGTGGCAGAACCTTTGGCTCTGCAGCGGGGACACGTTTATGTGTAGTGGCAGGACCGTTCTTTTTTTGTTAGAGATCCCCACCGAACTGCTCACCGAATCCACTCGACGGGTACATGTCATAGCGTATTACAATGCGTATATAAAAGAAGCCCGTCCTACAGTCAACGTGTTAAGCAAACTTGTTATAGTGCTCACGTACGTTTTTACTAATTGCGACCCTTTCGATTCACCCAAATATGAACGTGAGTGAAGAACATTTTATATCGGCTTAGAGTGAAGATGACAGCAACTTTGATATCTCCGACAATTCAAAAATTAGCGATTATGAGGTTGAGTATGAAAGTGACGGTAGTAGTGGACGTGAAATAGTTTTTCGTAAGAGGCGCAGAATTCGGGTTCTCAGTGATAGTGAGATGGATGATGATAAGTGGAATGACGTGAGTGATAGCTTCAATATTCCAGGAAGATTTAGAGAATCTAAATATAGATGAAAAAAGATGAAGAGAAAAGAACTCGTGGATGATTTACTTTCAAAAACGAATGGGTACGCAAATCCATTTGGGATGCATGGAAAGATGTTGAGAAGGAGGAATTTTGGGCTTTCATTGGCGTTATTGGGAACATGGGTACAATGACAGTTCGAAACATCAAAGACTATTGGTCCTCTGATGCCGTAAGCAGAATCCCATTCTTCGAAAAAGTTTTCACCAGGTCCAGATTTTTCTTTTTTTTTTTTTGATGCAACATCGTGGAACGAGTACGAAGTACACCTCCTGACATCACAAACGGGGATCCAAAAGCAAAACTTCCGCTTATCAGCGGTTTCTTAGAAGATATAGATTGTAAATTTAGACATTTTATCCCATGGAAAAACATCTGCGAGGATGAGGATATCTTTTATCACTTACATTCCCAAAAAAGCCGACAAAGTGGGGAATCCGAGTTTATAGTTTTTGACTGATTCAGCAACTGGGTACATATATTCAATTTTACCGTATTTTGGAAGTATAACAACAAAGTCATTGATGAGGCCGGACCTTCAAGTATCTACTAGAATTCCAGTGCATTTATATCATCCGTTATTGACCGACCAGTGCATTTATATCATCAGTTATTCACCGACCGATACTTCACCAGCATTGCATTAGCTGAAGAACTATTAAAATTAAATTTTCATCTAACCGGAAACTTCATGGCAAACAGAAAAACTTCATTAGCAAATCCATGGAACAGAAGTGCTGAGAACTAGAACAGCGGAGACACAAGTGGGAAGAGACACCATTAAGATCTCCACAAGTCGAGGGTGCCCACAGGGAGGTGTACTATCACCGCTAATGTGGAGCCTGGTAGTTGATGAATTACTGGTTAGGCTAAACGACCTAGACATCAAATGTTAAGGTTACGCCGATGACATAGTCATAATGGCCAGAGGGAAGTTTGAGGGAACGCTCTGTGAAATTGTTCAGAGAGGCCACAAAGTAATTAGTAGATGGTGTCAAACAGTGGGACTGAGACTCAACCCGAGCAAAACCACGGTGATACCATTTACTATAAGGAGAAAACTAAACTGCCTACAGCCCATACTCTTAGATGGGAAGGCAGTAGAATACAAACAGAAGATACGGTATCTGTTTATCACAGTAGATAGCAAATTCCTATGGAATAGACACGCTGAGGCAGCGGTAGGTAAAGCCAAACGCGCCCTAATGGTGTGCAGAAATCTGTCAGGAAAAACGTGGTTTTGTAACCCCACAATCCTGCAATGGATGTACACCATGATAGTGAGACCTGCAATCACTTATGGGGCAGTTGCGTAGGGAAGTAGAATCAAGCTGGCCTCTTTGAGGAAACAGCTTAAGAAGATTCAAAGACTGGCGTGTGTCTGCATCGGGGCGATGGGGTCGTGTCCGACAGCAGCATTGGAGCTACTGCTGGATCTGACTCCGCTGCACCTTGTCGTGGAAAGCCACACCATCAAAGAAGGAATGAGCAGAGGTAAAATAATGGGGAGCAGAGACCGAAACAGCCTCGCTGCCAAGATCCTCTGGCTGGAAGTACCAAAAGACGAAATGGTATGCAAATACTACTTCGAGAAAAACAACACAGCAATGTGTAGTAGTAAAGCCGATTGGAGCGACGAATCCTCAGCATACCACGTGCTATCAAGTGGTATACAGATGGTCCGAAGACAAAGGAAGGTACTGGTACAGCAGTGTTTGGGCATCGTACCAAGTATTCGAATCCATGGGAACATCCCCAAGTATCTTCCAAGCACAGGTACATGCAATCAAAAGATGTGCACAGTTTAACCTCGACAGGAAATATCGCAAAAAAAGAATTGCTATCCTGTCAGACAGCCAAGCAGCCATTAAGGCCATTAACTCACACACCATCAGGTCCAAACTGTTATGGGACTGTGTGGGGAAGTACCCCCTTTATAGGTCCGGAACCCTTTTGCAGCATGAGTGTGAACACCATCCACAAAAGTTTAGATGAAGAAACAATAGGAAAATGGATGAAAACCTGGAAAGAACTTCCAGAGCTAAGGCAGTCCAAAGTGATGCTGGGATCTTTTAACCAGAAGAGAACTAAAGCTGGCCTGAACTTAAGCAGGAACAAGCTTAGAATTCTGACGGGACACTGCAGACTTAGGAAACATCTCAAGGCCCTAGGCCTATAGGAGGATGACGGATGCAGATTCTGTGGCTCAGCAGAGGAAACCCCATACATCTGCTCAAAGACTGCGGAGCATTACTCCGCAAGATACAGATGTACCTTGGGGCTCACTGCTTGAACACAGAGGAGCTGCAGGCCTTGAATCCCACCCAGATCCTGAAATTCCTAAAGGAATCATAATTAGAGGAGGCGCTCTAAAAGTACAGCAACGCTTGGAGGAGGAGGTTGGGGTACAATAGATCTATAAAGGTCGCAGTACAAGTCGTCACCACCATATCTACAATCTAGCAAATCCATTGCATACAGAAGGTGAAACAACACAATGCTCTTAGCTTGGAGAGATGGAGCCAATGATCCCCAAAAACAGCGAGAGTTGTGACTAATCTTTCGACTTGGGACCATGCTGTATCTGTTGAACGAAAAGAATCTTGCAAGGTGGTGCTGAGATATTGCTAGAAAAGCCACAGGTTGTGTTGAATTAATCATCTTCAATGGGGGGTATTGATCGCGTTGACTATTATGCAGCCACTTACTGTTTCTTGAAGAAGTCCTTAAAGTGGTGGCGAAAATTGTTTTTTGGGGAATGCAAATTCGCAAAGAAAATTTAATGTCCCATTGCCAATATTGGAAATGCTTGGTAAAACAGCTAGTAGGCAACTTTCATGACGAGAGAAAACGGCGATCACACTCTACACTTGCCGCAACGACCCTGTGGAGTGATCACGCGGCGTTTACGTGATAGTTCGTAGTGACTTTGTAAAAAGCCTGATTTACACTGCTTTGCCAAATTTTACATTTGTGCGGAAAATTTAAATCTCAATACTATAACCAAATACAAATACTAACGTGACGTTTCAGATATAGCAGAGTTAATAAAGATTTTGGCTTCGGAATTCTCAGAATCAGAAACAGGTCGGATTTTGATGATATCGGTTTTGGCTGCGTGATCTACGCTTCAAAAGCGTTTGCACTGACCAATAGGGAATCATCCCCCGAAAATCACGTGGAGATCAAGCAAGTTTATTACTCCATCGGGTGGCTGCGGCAAGTATAGTAATGATGATCGGATGAATGGAAAACTCTATATAATTGCGATAGGTTCAAATAAAGATTGTATCGTGTGCTCCAATCGATCAGTGGAAGGTGGAAGACGTTAAACAAATTGTTTTTGTAAGACTTATCCAAGCAACCCAACGATGCACTTAGGAAATATTTTGAAGCGTTATCACACTATGAAAAACATAAATTGGATATTGGATAAATTGGATAAATTGGAAAACCTAAATTATAGGGGTACAAGTTGATAAACTATTAAACAATGTTATTTATTGTTTCCTTCAAAATTAGTAATGTCACAACCAGGGACTCACAAATACAGCTCATAATATTTCTATTTGATAATAAAAGAAATATCAGTTATCTCATAATAATTTGTTAAATGAGTTGTCACTGAAACCGAGTGACTGGCGTAACTATTTGAGAATGGACGAATCTACATATTTCAAGCTATTTTTCTATATTTCTATAATTCCATATTTCTATAATTCTTCAGTTATTGCACGTCCTGACGCCATGACGGTTAAACTACGACTGACTAGGCGCATGCGCGGTCAGTTTGTCTTGATGAAAACTGGAGCAGGGGATTTATGGTACGCCCGGTAAATCCGTGGGTTGACATCATTTAAAAATGTTACATTTTGGTGACGGGGTAGTGTGTGGAGAAAAGGAAAATAACAAACCCGGAGACGATGTAACTTTTTATTGCGCGTCACGTGACGCGTGCCGGTTTTGATGCGAGTTGTGGAAGTTGTCTCTGATGTTCTGCTGGAAGTTGTGTTCACTGATGTTCTGCTGGAAGTTGTGTCTGGATGTTGTTTCGAAGTTGTCTCTCGAAGTTGTTTCTAAAAACTGTCCCTTTGTCACTCCCGTCCCGTCCTTTTATCCCTCGGTCAAACGCATCTTCTCTCTGGTAACTTTGGTGGGAGAGGTTTTCCGTTGTCCCGATTGGTTGTTCGTTCTTCCCTCCTATTGGTGCTGACGCCAAGAGGGAGGAAAAATCGGTATTGTTTGATCGGCTCCAGCCCGCTCATAAAAACGGTCTGGGCCATAAAACGATTAAGAAAAACCCGAACCTATCGGCTTTGTTTGATCAGCTCCAGCCCGCTTATAAAACGGTCTGGGCCATAAAACGGTTTAGGAAAAACCCGAACCTGTGCAACTCATCTTGTCAATAATGAGTCCCTACAACATTAAGATTTCACACTCACGGTCAGTTTTTGGATTAGGTCAGTTCAACTGATCGGTTTAACTGACCGTGAATGACAGGCTTTCTGCAGACAGAAATTACGCGGACCTACTGAGTTCTCGCAACAGAAATGACGCGCGGACCGCAAAGGGTTAATGAAGCAAAGTTTATATATTTCAACTTCAACCAAAAAAATGATTGAAAACAAACCCCTCATTATTAATGGCATAACTATCCAGCCCAAATACCGCTTGATGCAAAACTCCGGTGGAAGCACATGATGAGCTTCGGTGGAAGCACGGAGCACATCAGAGAAACTTTAATTGAAAACACGAAAAATGTATTGGCTCCTAGGACAACAACAATGCACGACAAGCTAACCCTGTACAAACTAATTACGGGGATGTGCCAAAAACCAAATATCAACATAATCCAACTCTATCAAAGCAAAATGTTACTTGCCATTCCCTATGGTATGTGCGCAACAGCGACTTACAAGTCGGTGTAGAAATAGTCGATAACGTCATTACAAGGTATGGTATCTCGCACGAAACACGACTTCAGCGAGGAAGCACCCATACTCCTAAACGTACAGAGTGATATCAGACCATAACACATGAGCTTTGTAGAATAGACCCGCCACACAACTGCGGAATCCAGTGGGAGCAACTCTTGAAGAAATAGATTGCGTTATCCTTGCGTCTTTAAGGACTCTTAAAATATTAAATTGAAAACGTTCATGGAGGTGTTCCACTGGCTGTTGATATCCAATTCGTCGCTTTGCAGAATTTCTAAAAGCTGCTACTTTGCCCTTCTGCAAAAATCTTGTCTGTCTAGTCTTGTCTTGCCAGTGTAGTCTGTCTAATATAACCTTGCCTGTTTAATCTCGTTTAATTTCAGACCTGTTTGAGTACATGGTGGAACGCAATAAGCCTTTCAAGGGGATCTATCGCAGCTGGTATGGACTAAGGCCGGCTGTTCACCTGCTGATACCTGAATATTGTGAGGTGATAAGCCGCGTATTTATATAATTTACCAACCGGGCATTGACTAAATGTGTTTTGCAGAAAATTCTGAGCAGTTCCAGCCACATCTCCAAGGGATCTATCTACAGGCCTTTCAAACCTTGGCTGGGCGACGGACTCGTCACAATCGAATCAGGTAAAATAAGGCTTTGTGTGATTCAGTCAGAATCGGTCCAGTTTTGACTTAAGATGATTGTTTGTCTAATATTGGTAACACGAAGTTGTTGCAACATGAAGTTGCTAACACGAAGTTGTTGAAAACTGTTTTAACATGCATTTGTTTTAATATGAAGTTGTTCTATCATGAGCTTGTTTTAACATTAAATTGGTTTAACATGAAGTTGTTGTAACGTGATGTTTCAATAGACCTTTTTACGGTTAGTTATGCGCATCCGCCAAGTTTGAAAGGGGGGAATATGAAAGTTTCAGGCACATATTTAGTTATACGTCAAAAAGTTCGGGCAACATGGCGGAAATAGACCTTTTTATAGTTAGTTAAGCGCATGCGCATCTGTCAAGTTTGAAAGGCGGAAAAATGAAAGTTTCGGGCAAATGTTAAGGTTATACGTCAAAAAGTTCGGGCAATTTTGACGTATAACATGGCGGAAATTGACGCATGCGCACAAAAAAAAAGGTCTATGTCAAATTGTTGCAGCTGATTTTGTTTGATTAAACTAGACAGTCTAACAATATCGATGTGAAGTTGTTTCAACATGAAGTTGTCAATGTCATGAAGTTATTTCAAGTTTAATATTTCGTTTGTTTTAGCGTCGAGGTGGCACAGGAACCGGAAGTTGCTAACTCCCGCCTTCCATTACAAGATTCTGGAGAATTTCCTGGAAGTTTTCAACGAGAAGGGGTGCGAGCTGGCGGGGCATTTGAGTGGGTTGGCGGACGGCAACGAGCAGAATCTCTTCGATTTGATCACGCGATGCACCATTGATATCATTTGTAGTAGGTGGAGGTTTCTTGGCCAAATATTTCTGGATTTCTGCACAAAATTAGAGTCAAATCAAATTGTTTATAATGCTATCTAGTCTTACTAACTTTTCACAGACACGATTTCCGTTGGTATGTTTTTGAGGTATTTTAGAAAATGTGGGAAACGTGTCGGATTTCTGAAGCGAATGAGTTTTTGTTGCAAAACAGTGAACATAATCAAAACAGGTCAAATTTGTTTGTTTTTCTCCAGAAACATCGTTGGGAATCGAGTTAGGATCCATGACGAAACAGTCTGAATTCGCCAGCGCCATTATGAAGTAAGTTCTTTAAAACCAGACAAGACCAGGCGAGATCAGACAACACCAGGCAAGACCAGACGAGCCAGACATGACCAGAGAAGAGCAGACAAGAGCAGATAAGACCAGGCAAGATGAGATAAGACCAGGCAAGATCAGACGAGACCACAAGACCGGACAAGATCAGACAAGACCAGACAAGTCTAGACAAGAGGATACAAGATCAAACAAGACAAGATAAAGCCAGAGAGCAAGACTAGACAAGACTAGACAAGACTAGACAAGACTAGACAAGACTAGACAAGACTAGACAAGACTAGACAAGACTAGACAAGACTAGACAAGACTAGACAAGACTAGACAAGACTAGACAAGACTAGACAAGACTAGACAAGACTAGACAAGACTAGACAAGACTAGACAAGACTAGACAAGACTAGACAAGACTAGACAAGACTAGACAAGAATAGACAAGAATAGACAAGAATAGACAAGACTAGACAAGACTAGACAAGACTAGACAAGACTAGACAAGAGTAGACAAGACTTGACAAGACTAGACAAGACTAGACAAGAGTAGACAAGACTAGACAAGACTAGACAAGACTAGACAAGACTAGACAAGACTATACAAGACTAGACAAGACTAGATAAGACTAGACAAGACTAGACAAGACTAGACAAGACTAGACAAGACTAGACAAGACTAGACAAGACTAGACAAGACTAGACAAGACTAGACAAGACTAGGCAAGACTAGACAAGACTAGACAAGACTATACAAGACTATACAAGACTAGACAAGACTAGACAAGACTAGACAAGACTAGACAAGACTAGACAAGACTAGACAAGACTAGACAAGACTAGACAAGACTAGACAAGACTAGACAAGACTAGACAAGACTAGACAAGACTAGACAAGACTAGACAAGACTAGACAAGACTAGACAAGACTAGACAAGACTAGACAAGACTAGACAAGACTAGACAAGACTAGACAAGACTAGACAAGACTAGACAAGACTAGACAAGACTAGACAAGACTAGACAAGACTAGACAAGACTAGACAAGACTAGACAAGACTAGACAAGACTAGACAAGACTAGACAAGACTAGACAAGACTAGACAAGACTAGACAAGACTAGACAAGACTAGACAAGACTAGACAAGACTAGACAAGACTAGACAAGACTAGACAAGACTAGACAAGACTAGACAAGACTAGACAAGACTAGACAAGACTAGACAAGACTAGACAAGACTAGACAAGACTAGACAAGACTAGACAAGACTAGACAAGACTAGACAAGACTAGACAAGACTAGACAAGACTAGACAAGACTAGACAAGACTAGACAAGACTAGACAAGACTAGACAAGACTAGACAAGACTAGACAAGACTAGACAAGACTAGACAAGACTAGACAAGACTAGACAAGACTAGACAAGACTAGACAAGACTAGACAAGACTAGACAAGACTAGACAAGACTAGACAAGACTAGACAAGACTAGACAAGACTAGACAAGACTAGACAAGACTAGACAAGACTAGACAAGACTAGACAAGACTAGACAAGACTAGACAAGACTAGACAAGACTAGACAAGACTAGACAAGACTAGACAAGACTAGACAAGACTAGACAAGACTAGACAAGACTAGACAAGACTAGACAAGACTAGACAAGACTAGACAAGACTAGACAAGACTAGACAAGACTAGACAAGACTAGACAAGACTAGACAAGACTAGACAAGACTAGACAAGACTAGACAAGACTAGACAAGACTAGACAAGACTAGACAAGACTAGACAAGACTAGACAAGACTAGACAAGACTAGACAAGACTAGACAAGACTAGACAAGACTAGACAAGACTAGACAAGACTAGACAAGACTAGACAAGACTAGACAAGACTAGACAAGACTAGACAAGACTAGACAAGACTAGACAAGACTAGACAAGACTAGACAAGACTAGACAAGACTAGACAAGACTAGACAAGACTAGACAAGACTAGACAAGACTAGACAAGACTAGACAAGACTAGACAAGACTAGACAAGACTAGACAAGACTAGACAAGACTAGACAAGACTAGACAAGACTAGACAAGACTAGACAAGACTAGACAAGACTAGACAAGACTAGACAAGACTAGACAAGACTAGACAAGACTAGACAAGACTAGACAAGACTAGACAAGACTAGACAAGACTAGACAAGACTAGACAAGACTAGACAAGACTAGACAAGACTAGACAAGACTAGACAAGACTAGACAAGACTAGACAAGACTAGACAAGACTAGACAAGACTAGACAAGACTAGACAAGACTAGACAAGACTAGACAAGACTAGACAAGACTAGACAAGACTAGACAAGACTAGACAAGACTAGACAAGACTAGACAAGACTAGACAAGACTAGACAAGACTAGACAAGACTAGACAAGACTAGACAAGACTAGACAAGACTAGACAAGACTAGACAAGACTAGACAAGACTAGACAAGACTAGACAAGACTAGACAAGACTAGACAAGACTAGACAAGACTAGACAAGACTAGACAAGACTAGACAAGACTAGACAAGACTAGACAAGACTAGACAAGACTAGACAAGACTAGACAAGACTAGACAAGACTAGACAAGACTAGACAAGACTAGACAAGACTAGACAAGACTAGACAAGACTAGACAAGACTAGACAAGACTAGACAAGACTAGACAAGACTAGACAAGACTAGACAAGACTAGACAAGACTAGACAAGACTAGACAAGACTAGACAAGACTAGACAAGACTAGACAAGACTAGACAAGACTAGACAAGACTAGACAAGACTAGACAAGACTAGACAAGACTAGACAAGACTAGACAAGACTAGACAAGACTAGACAAGACTAGACAAGACTAGACAAGACTAGACAAGACTAGACAAGACTAGACAAGACTAGACAAGACTAGACAAGACTAGACAAGACTAGACAAGACTAGACAAGACTAGACAAGACTAGACAAGACTAGACAAGACTAGACAAGACTAGACAAGACTAGACAAGACTAGACAAGACTAGACAAGACTAGACAAGACTAGACAAGACTAGACAAGACTAGACAAGACTAGACAAGACTAGACAAGACTAGACAAGACTAGACAAGACTAGACAAGACTAGACAAGACTAGACAAGACTAGACAAGACTAGACAAGACTAGACAAGACTAGACAAGACTAGACAAGACTAGACAAGACTAGACAAGACTAGACAAGACTAGACAAGACTAGACAAGACTAGACAAGACTAGACAAGACTAGACAAGACTAGACAAGACTAGACAAGACTAGACAAGACTAGACAAGACTAGACAAGACTAGACAAGACTAGACAAGACTAGACAAGACTAGACAAGACTAGACAAGACTAGACAAGACTAGACAAGACTAGACAAGACTAGACAAGACTAGACAAGACTAGACAAGACTAGACAAGACTAGACAAGACTAGACAAGACTAGACAAGACTAGACAAGACTAGACAAGACTAGACAAGACTAGACAAGACTAGACAAGACTAGACAAGACTAGACAAGACTAGACAAGACTAGACAAGACTAGACAAGACTAGACAAGACTAGACAAGACTAGACAAGACTAGACAAGACTAGACAAGACTAGACAAGACTAGACAAGACTAGACAAGACTAGACAAGACTAGACAAGACTAGACAAGACTAGACAAGACTAGACAAGACTAGACAAGACTAGACAAGACTAGACAAGACTAGACAAGACTAGACAAGACTAGACAAGACTAGACAAGACTAGACAAGACTAGACAAGACTAGACAAGACTAGACAAGACTAGACAAGACTAGACAAGACTAGACAAGACTAGACAAGACTAGACAAGACTAGACAAGACTAGACAAGACTAGACAAGACTAGACAAGACTAGACAAGACTAGACAAGACTAGACAAGACTAGACAAGACTAGACAAGACTAGACAAGACTAGACAAGACTAGACAAGACTAGACAAGACTAGACAAGACTAGACAAGACTAGACAAGACTAGACAAGACTAGACAAGACTAGACAAGACTAGACAAGACTAGACAAGACTAGACAAGACTAGACAAGACTAGACAAGACTAGACAAGACTAGACAAGACTAGACAAGACTAGACAAGACTAGACAAGACTAGACAAGACTAGACAAGACTAGACAAGACTAGACAAGACTAGACAAGACTAGACAAGACTAGACAAGACTAGACAAGACTAGACAAGACTAGACAAGACTAGACAAGACTAGACAAGACTAGACAAGACTAGACAAGACTAGACAAGACTAGACAAGACTAGACAAGACTAGACAAGACTAGACAAGACTAGACAAGACTAGACAAGACTAGACAAGACTAGACAAGACTAGACAAGACTAGACAAGACTAGACAAGACTAGACAAGACTAGACAAGACTAGACAAGACTAGACAAGACTAGACAAGACTAGACAAGACTAGACAAGACTAGACAAGACTAGACAAGACTAGACAAGACTAGACAAGACTAGACAAGACTAGACAAGACTAGACAAGACTAGACAAGACTAGACAAGACTAGACAAGACTAGACAAGACTAGACAAGACTAGACAAGACTAGACAAGACTAGACAAGACTAGACAAGACTAGACAAGACTAGACAAGACTAGACAAGACTAGACAAGACTAGACAAGACTAGACAAGACTAGACAAGACTAGACAAGACTAGACAAGACTAGACAAGACTAGACAAGACTAGACAAGACTAGACAAGACTAGACAAGACTAGACAAGACTAGACAAGACTAGACAAGACTAGACAAGACTAGACAAGACTAGACAAGACTAGACAAGACTAGACAAGACTAGACAAGACTAGACAAGACTAGACAAGACTAGACAAGACTAGACAAGACTAGACAAGACTAGACAAGACTAGACAAGACTAGACAAGACTAGACAAGACTAGACAAGACTAGACAAGACTAGACAAGACTAGACAAGACTAGACAAGACTAGACAAGACTAGACAAGACTAGACAAGACTAGACAAGACTAGACAAGACTAGACAAGACTAGACAAGACTAGACAAGACTAGACAAGACTAGACAAGACTAGACAAGACTAGACAAGACTAGACAAGACTAGACAAGACTAGACAAGACTAGACAAGACTAGACAAGACTAGACAAGACTAGACAAGACTAGACAAGACTAGACAAGACTAGACAAGACTAGACAAGACTAGACAAGACTAGACAAGACTAGACAAGACTAGACAAGACTAGACAAGACTAGACAAGACTAGACAAGACTAGACAAGACTAGACAAGACTAGACAAGACTAGACAAGACTAGACAAGACTAGACAAGACTAGACAAGACTAGACAAGACTAGACAAGACTAGACAAGACTAGACAAGACTAGACAAGACTAGACAAGACTAGACAAGACTAGACAAGACTAGACAAGACTAGACAAGACTAGACAAGACTAGACAAGACTAGACAAGACTAGACAAGACTAGACAAGACTAGACAAGACTAGACAAGACTAGACAAGACTAGACAAGACTAGACAAGACTAGACAAGACTAGACAAGACTAGACAAGACTAGACAAGACTAGACAAGACTAGACAAGACTAGACAAGACTAGACAAGACTAGACAAGACTAGACAAGACTAGACAAGACTAGACAAGACTAGACAAGACTAGACAAGACTAGACAAGACTAGACAAGACTAGACAGACCAGACAAGACCAGACAAGATCAGATAAGGCTAGACAAGTCTACATAAGGCTGGACAAGACCAGACATGGCCAGAAGACTATATAACACCAGAGAAGACCAGACAAGACCAGACAAGACTAGACATACAGTAGCGTCGCTAGCGTCGGTCAATCGGGCGAATGCCCGGGGCTCACGGACTAGGGGGCCCCCACAGTGGCTGCAGATCGATTCTGAGACGACTGACGTGTCGCGTTTCGCGAATTTTACATGGGGGACCGCACCACATGTGTTTTAAAAAGGCTCAAATTTGACATTTTTATGCCGCCGGAGGCGGCAGATCTTGATTACCTTAACCGCGCGTCTTCGATGACTTAACTGTGAATGTTCGTCCTCCGTCCTGCTGCGCCCCTCCGTGGATCCAAAACCCACCCTAAAATCGTGGTTTTTGCGGAAACGGCTCGACAGAAGCGGGGGCGGGGGTGCAAAACGAGAATGTACATTTTTCCGGTGTAAAACCGAGATCCCCGTCGAGCGGTGCCTTTTCGCGACTCAACTCCCCCAGGTTCGGACGCACCAGACCGAAAACTAAAATCACGATATTTTACTTTTGAGGCGCGTTTTTGGTTGGATCCCAATTTTTTTCTTCAGAATGCTCTAGCCGCCGTCGCGCCATGTTTTTAGAGCCCTCGCTCGTCGTCCTGCAACGTCCCGTTGACCTGGTGTAAGAGCAAATAAATAATTTTTTTGGCCGATTTTGCAATCACTTCCACGGACGTCCAGGACTTATTTGATGGGCTCCAGGTCGCCGGTTGGGTTCGTTCTGTTCAGAACACTCGTGCGCAACCATTCCGGCAAGAATTTTTAAACTGCGACGACTTTTTGCGAATCTGCGGCAAAAATGCGCAAAAAGTGAGAAAAACCAGAGGCGTTTTGCGGGGGACATAGAACTTCGGAACCAATTGACGGATCGGAACCGGACCGGTGCTGTTCGATCGGCCATAGAACCTTTTAGTTTGTTTGGGAGTTTAATCCCGATTGTGCCCAAGATGGCGTCGCGACGCCATTAAAACGACGTTTTTTGGACACCAGGAAAAGTCCCACGGAACCGCCAACTTGAACTCTGCGGGAACGGTTTCGCGCGATTCCCGCAGGGAATTGTACGTTTCATCTTTTACTGCAAGAGGCATCGCGCTGCGTCGTTTGCAACCGTCGCGACGCCCGCCCAAACTGGGTGACCGGGGCCTCCAAATCCACAACGACGGCGCTGCTAGACAATATTAGACAAGACTAGGCAAGACCAGAAAAGATCAGACGAGACCATACAAGACGAGACGATACCATAGAAGAGCAGAAATGATCAGACAAGTCTAGAGAAGAGCAGACAAAAACAGACAAGACCAGATAGGACCATACAAGGTCAGACGGGACCAGACAAGACTGCTTAAGAGCTAGAAAAGACTAGACAGGTCCGGTATTGTCCTTGGAAGTTTGTTCAGTGGTTTGATCAATTTTCAGAATATCTTGGTTGTCGATGGAGAAGATAATGAAGCCGTGGACGTGGTTCGATTTTTATTATCGCCGGACGAAAGTCGGGCAGGAATTTTACGAGACCGTCGACACTTTGAACCGAGTCGCCGACAAGGTGAGTGGCGAGAGTTTAGACACGGGTTGTAACGAGATCACGGTTGCTCATTTAATACACAAATAACACACTGCGTTTTTTGTTGCGGAGTAGTCATTGCACTGCACTGCACGGATTTTTTTTTTTTGAGAGGGGGGAAGAAAATACCTTTACGTACGACCCTCAGAACAGAAATACCCCGAGGAGTGTGGGACTCACCCGGCATGATTGTACCACCTGTCCTACCCAATAAAAACCACCTCCTCTTTCCTTCAATAACCATTCGCCCTACCACGCGATCGCCTTGCGACATTACTTCATGGTGGAGAGAAGAGTCTCTACTCGTTGGCATCTTTCGTTATCCGTTAATTATTATTCGTTATCCCTCTCGTCCAGTTCTTTCTTTAATATAATAAGTCTTGCACCATTTCTTCAACTATATTCCACCCTACTTCGATATTCAACATTTCGGGCACTAAGTTCTCGGGTGTTAGTTTTTTACGAATTAGGTATTCTGCCCAATTTCGTACATCGTTCCATTGCGGGTGCTCTGCTGTGTCTTCCTCAGGCCTACAGTAAGTGCATTCTGCTGTTTGGCTCTTCCCTATTCTCTTCTTGTGGGCCACAAAGCAACCATGACCGGTGAGCATTTGCGAGAGGTGGAATAATAGTTCTCCATGCTCCCTAGAGTACCAGTCTTTAATTTTAGGTATTAGCCTATGCATCCACGGGCTTGTTTCCGTGCTTTCCCACCTTTCCTGTCACCTTTCCATGGTGTCTTCCCTAGCGTCCCTCCTCCGCTCCAGGTTCAAGCCGAACGTTTCTCCCCTTTCTTTAGCGAGTAAGTCGAGCGGAATTACTCTTCCTATGACAAGTAATGATTCTGTTGCGGCAGGTCTGTAACTTCTGCAGATGCGGATTGCAAGAGTTCTTTGTACGCGTAGTAATTTTTGTCTATATTTCTGGTATCTACAGGCCTCCATCCACACGGGGGCGGGGCATAAAGAATGATAGACTGGGCTACGGTTGCTAAGAGTCTTCGTTTCCTTTCGGTTGGCCCATTTTCACGCGGCATGAGTCTGGAAAGAGACAGAGCCCTCTCACTACGGCAAAGTGTAAATCCCCGAGGGGCACTGCACGCCTGAAGTGATTTAAGTGATCTGGGCCCTGGCGCCGTCTCAAGGGTAAACAGGCTAGCCATCTGCAGGCGAAGAAAACTTGGACAGTTGATGAATCAAACACCACAAACTAGAATAGTGTATATCACCCCGAACATTTCCTATGGCACAATAAAACTAGGGAGTTCTTTTTCAAACACCCTGCAATAGTACAATAGGCCCATAAGGCACGTTGGCGTGTTGTTCTTTTCTATAATGGTTTTCGCTCGTTGTCGATTTCTGTTTCTGATTTCTTTCTATGTCTTAACATGCATAATTATTGATGTTCGTTCTTACCTGCTTCGTTTGGCCTGACGGTCTCGTCAGCTTGGCCGTTTTCTTGGGAGGCTTGAAGGCTTTCACGTTCTCTTGGCCGGTTCTGCGTTTGGCTGTCCTTTTTTGTTGTTAGCTTGGGACTTTTTCCTGCGGTTGACTATGTACTTTAATAGCTACTCAATCACTCTGTCGTCCACGGTGCCCAGGATGGCGATTTCCATGGCTGCGGCGTCTCCGTTGAAAGCGGTTGGGTTGAATGTACGTGGTCTGTTAGACAAGTATCCGACTTTATTTTTTATTTTGAAAACCTGATGGATTTTAATCAAGCGCGCTTGCATGAGCCGACCTTGAACCTTCGTGCGCATGCGTGAATTTTTTCCGGCCTGTAGATAGCGTCAGTTGCTGTCGAGCAGTGTTCGAGTGACGTAGTGTGTAGTGTCCTCGTCTGCTTTGGAATGCAAGTTATATGACGGAACGACTGCAGCAGCGCTACTGCATCAAATTTTGGCAGAAACTGGGCGACAACCAGGTGGAAACCATTCGGAAGGATCAGACGGTTTTCGGTGACGATGCTATGGGCATCACACAGATTAAGGAGTGGTACAACCGGTTTAAAAACGGTCGCAAATCGGTGGAAAGCGATCATGTTGCGAGCATTTCGGCATGTTGATCGTCGAACAGAGCGAAAGCCACGCTCTGGTCGGCCATCAACATGCCGAAATGACCATATCATTGCCAAAGTGAACGCTGTGGTGATGCGGGACCGTCGTGTGACTATCCGAGAAATTGCGAGTGGAGTTGTGGTTATCAGGAAATTGGCGACTCCATCACGACAATGCTCCAGCACATTCTTCGCACTTGGTTCACAAGTTTTATTCAGACTCCTCTGGTTCGACAGGCTTCTTCCTCTCCTGATATACCCCCCTGTGACTTCTGGCTATTCCCCAAATTCAAGAGGCCATTAAAAGGAACGCGATTTCAGGACATTATGGCTGCAACGACAGCCGAGCTAAAGTCGATTCCGAAAGAGGCTCTTTCGGAATGCTTCCAATAATGGCGGCACCGCTGGGAGAAGTGTGTTGAGTCCCAAGGAGACTACTTTGAGGGTGATTAGGTTTCCAACGATCCAGGTATGCTAGTTTTTTTTTACCGGCTAAAGGTCGGATACTTTTCTAACAGACCACGTATTCATTCTCGTTTTCGGTTTTTTAAAATTCCATCAGAAATTTGAAATAGTGTAACGTTCTTCTTGCGAAGGTCTGTTAGACTATTTAAATTGAGATCGCTAGACGACGAAGGGCTTAATTTATGTGGCCGCCAGCGTGGGTTCCCTCTCCTAATTACCCTTCGGCATGACCAAGGAGATGTTCGACTCTAGTGTGACGTGACATGCTAGTTCAGATTAGACCGGTTTAAGCTCATCCCGTAAATGTTCTATCGGGTTTAGGTCGGGACTGCATGCTGGCCAATCCATATTTCTGTAATGTAATCTTGCACGATTCTTGCGGTGAGCGGCTTCGATGTTCAGGTTCCATACCATGTAGTCGAGGTAAGGTACCACATGAACTGCTAAAATCTCTGCGATGTACCTAGCACTCGTTAAACCTCCCTGCGCCCCTAATGATGAAACCAGGGTCGGTTCGTGCTCCTATAGAAATTGCACCACATATCATTGACCCTGCTTTCATCATTAGGGGCGCAGGGAGGTTTAACGAGTGCTAGGTACATCGCAGAGATTTTAGCAGTTCATGTGCAGTAGCAAATCGCTCACTTTTCTTCTTCGGTCGCTAAGATTGAGGCGTATTCTGAAAACAGAACAAACCCCAGTCGCCAGTCGACGGGGTTACCACAGCGTTCACTTTGGCAATGACATGGTCATTTCGGCATGTTGATGGCCAGAGCGTGGCTTTCGCTCTGGTCGACGATCAACATGCCGAAATGCTCGCAACATGCTCGCTTTCCACCGATTTGCGACCGTTTTTAAACCGGTTGTACCACTCCTTAATCTGTGTGATGCCCATAGCATCGTCACCGAAAGCCGTCTGATCCTTCCGAATGATTTCCACCTGGTTGTCGCCCAGTTTCTGGCAACATTTGATGCAGTAGCGCTGCTCCAGACGTTCCGTCATTTTACTTGCATTGAAAAACCGACGAGAGAACTACACACTACGTCACTCGAACACTGCTCGACAGCAACTGACGCTATCTACAGGCGGGAAAAAAATCACGCATGCGCACGAAGGTTCAAGGTCGGCTCATGCAAGCGAGCTTGATTAAAATCCATCAGGTTTTCAAAATAAAAAATAAGGTCGGATACTTGTCTAACAGACCACGTACATTCAACCGCTTTCAACGGAGACGCCGCAGCCATGGAAATCGCCATCCTGGACACCGTGGACGACAGAGTGATTGAGTAGCTATTAAAGTACATAGACAACCGCAGGAAAAAGCTCCAAGCTCACAACAAAAAAGGACCGCCGCCGAGAAGTCAACGCAGAAGCGGCCAAGAGAACGTGGAAGTCTTCATGCTTCCCAAGAACACGGCCAAGCTGACGAAAACGAGCACGTCAGGCCTGCAAGCGAAGCAGGTAAGTATGAACATCAATAATTATGCATGTTTAGACATAGACTCCTATAGAAATTGCACCACATATCATTGACCCTGCTTTCATCATTAGGGGCGCAGGGAGGTTTAACGAGTGCTAGGTACACTGGCGACTGGCGACTGGGGTTTGTTCTGTTTTCAGAGTACGCCTCAATCTTAGCGACCGAAGAAGAAAAGTGAGCGATTTGCTACTGCACATGAACTGCTAAAATCTCTGCGATGTACCTAGCACACGTTAAACCTCCCTGCGCCCCTAATGATGAAAGCAGGGTCAATGATATGTGGTGCAATTTCTATAGGAGCACGAACCGACCAACGTTCCCAACGTAAATTAAAATCCCAACGTTCAATTTAAATGATCCCTTGCAAAAAGCAGGCGTTCTTGGCGATGAGCGGGGGTTAGTATTTGAGAAACTGCATGTGTCTTGGGTGTCAGTTACTTTCCTGCAGTCTTCGTCTTATTTTCCACTGACTAATAGCCACTCTTCCTACTTTCCTACTTCACGGAGCTGTTGTTGCAGCTGATGGCGGTTTCTTAAAGATGTTGACACAATAAAGCGGTTATCCCAAGCCGTTGTAAGCCTGTACCAGGTCGTCTATGAAAGCACCCCGTCTCCCAATAACGTTGGAACACTCTTCGAACCGCGGCGCCTGTCACAATCAGCAATAGCTCTCTGGCTATGCTCCTACATACTCTCTCCATCGCCGTCGATCCTGTGCCAGTCGCTTCATCTCTCGCCACGTTCCTGTTGATCTCGCCTCGTTGCTGACGGATCTCATCCATGTAATTCGCGGGCGGTCAGTGCGATGCGTACCTTAGGGATTCCATTCGAAGTCTATTCTTGCAATTGTTGAAGTTGTTGGCTAAGTTTTATTCTGAGATTAAGTTGGAAGAACTGTGTTTTTAAGAACATTAACGGTTTTCAGTTGTTTTGTTGAGTTGACATTTTTATAAGATGTAATCATTAAGATATTTAACTTGTTTTCTTTTTTCTTTGTTTTGAAATAGACTATTAAAGTGTTTTTATTCATAAATAACCACAATAGCAATGTCATCGTCCGGCTTCCTCAGCGTGTGCCCCACCCATTGCTATTTCTGGATGTCTAGGCTGGATGTCAATGCCAGCAGATCCACATTCGAAGTTGGGCCAGAAGATGCAACACACTCCTCAGACATTTGTTTATAAAAACCTGGAATCTTGTCGATATCGTGACTCTCCAGGTCTCACAACGGTAGAGTAAGGCTGATTTCACGCTTGCGTTGAAGAAGTTCAGCTTGGTACGCCTCGAGATGTTGCGTGAGCACCACATGTTGTTGAGCCTAAAATAGGCATAGCGAGCTTTGTTGATTCGAGACGTTATGTTCTCCTCCTCGGAGCCGCCATTGTTCGTTATCACGCTGCACAAGTAACTGAACAACTTCGTCGATGATTATCGCAAGCCGGTCAATATCAATCCAGATGAGTGCCAAGCTTTTGGTTTCGTGTCGCATTACTTTCGTTTTGCTAATGTTCACCTTCAGCTCGACTCTTTTTGCATTGTCGATCATTCTTTCCAGTTTTAACTGCCTGAGGGGAGTGTGTTTATCAGCATAGTCGATATTGTTGAGCCGTTAGAATGGACGCCAATGTATTCCATGTGGTGCCTCGATATTGGTTTGTACCATCACACTATCCAGGACAACCAGAAAAAGCAGAGGTGACAGGATACATCCTTGACGTATTCCTCTGGCTATGTTGAATTTGGCGCTATGTTTGCCCTTGACCCGAACACTGCGAGCGGCGTCCCTGTGGAGCTAACGGATGAGTCATTGTCACGAATGAGCAATTTCTATGGAGCACGAACCGACCAATGCTCTCATCATTAGAGCACACGTGGTTACGGGAGAGGGGGTCTAACGGGTGCTAGGTACATCGCGGAGATTTTAGCAATTCATGTGGTACCTTACCTCAACTACAAGGTATGGTACCTTACCATTGGAGCCGCTCTCCGCAAGAATCGTGCAAAATTACATTACAGAAATATGGAGTGGCCAGCATGCAGTCCCGACCTAAATCCGATAGAAGATTTACGGGATGAACTTAAAAGGGTATAATCTGAACTAGCATGTCACGTCACACTAGGGTCGAACATCCGCTTGGTTATGCCGAAGGGTAATTACGAGAGGGAACCCACGCTGACGGCTGCATAAATTAAGCCCTTCGTCGTCTAGCGATCTCAATTCAAATAGTCTAACAGACCTTGGCAAGAAGAACGTTACAATATCTCAAATTTCAGACAGAATTTTGAAAAACCGAATACGAGAATGAATACGTGGTCTGTTAGAAAAGTATCCGACCTTTAGCCGGTAAAAAAAAACTGGCATACCTGGAGCGTTGGAAACCTAATCACCCTCAAAGTGGTCCCGTGCATGCAGTCCCGACCAGTCCCCACCCAGTCCCAGAACATTTAGCGTGTCGCGTCACACTAGAAGTCGACAAAGAGAAGGAAGAGAGGCGACCTCCATTCCACAAAAACTATGATTCGGAGCGTACTGACGTGCTTAAATCCAGTTTGTTCTTTTCGCCGAAGGTTATCAACAGTTGGCGAATACGACCAAGTATTAGCAAAGGCAAGACTCTCTCGATCGAGTTGAGGAGGGTGATGCCTCGAAAATTCTTGCAATCGCTAAGGTCTCCTTTCTTGGTTATCGTCACGATGACACCTTCCTTCCAACTGTCGGGGATTCCGCAGGTTAACCACGCTCCACGAATGATTGGGCTTAGCACGTTCGCCGAGTTGCCTTTTAGAAGCTCCGTGGCTAGATTATCCGGTGATCTTTAAGTTTTCTTATCGCAATCTCGATCTCTTCTCTATCAGGTGGTTCGGCGGAGATGTTGAGGTTGTTTGACGATATTCACACTTACATTTATAAATTCAAAATATCTATCGATTTGAATAAGGTTTTTTCTTGGTTTAGGTTTTGGCGGATCGGAAGCGGATGTTCAAGAAGTCGCAGGTTGACGGCGATCATGAAACTGGTTTCGGAGGGAGGAAACAGCTGGCGTTTTTGGATCTGCTGCTGGAATATTCGCAGGGCGAAAACGCGCTCACAGACCTTGAGATTCGGGACGAAATAAACACGATCATGTTTGCTGTAAGTTGTTTCTGCTGATTTTTGTGATGATTTCAAGTTTTCAATCTCATTGATTCCCAGGGACAAGACACGTCGTCCTCGGCAATTGCCTTTACGCTCCTGCTGCTGGGAAGCCATCAGGAAGTTCAGGTTTGAGGCTAAAACAATTTCATAAATTAGAACATTTTACATTCAGCCGGTTTGGAAATGGCTACCATCCCTGGTGAAAATGAAATGTCGTCGAACGAAGTCTTAGAACATAGTGTCGGAAATGCGGCAACGAGGTGCGGTTAATGTGTCAGGCAAGTGTCGTTTTGGAACTAATGGCAATAACAGGAAAATCACCGTTCTCTTTTCGGATTCACGATATATATTTAGATTTAGCACTACTGAAATATTTAACATCAAACCTAGTGTTACAAAACAACAAACGCTAACGTCATTCTGGTCACAATTCTACTACCAACATAAGTCTTGTCAACCTAAAACATGTATGTGCTGAGTCACTCCCCTCAACACTCCCACTTTGGCTTAGTACATCTCCTTTGTTGATCCTTCTCCTTTCTCGCTTCTTTTCCTGGTTCGGAACAAACGCTGTCTCGATGCTTCTGGAATGTCGATCTTGGGAGAGGCTTTGTAAAAATGTCAGCCTTCTGCTCGCCGGATGAAATGTATTAGAGATCGAATTCACCAGCCTCGAATCGTTCCCGTATGTAGTGGTAGCACACCTCTATGTGTTTTGTGCGCTTATGGTACACGGGGTTCTTTATTAGTTGGCTTGCGCTCTGGTTGTCTAGGAACAGTGTTGCATTGACCATAGTGTCTGGGAGGTCGTTGATCAGTCTCTTGATTCACATAACTTCCTTCAGTGTGTGACAAGCAGCCATGTACTCTGCATCGGTTGTCGAAAGTTCCAAGCTTTGTTGTCGCTGCGAATTCCAGGATATCGTGCTGTCTCCGAGCTTGATGACGTATCCCGTGGTCGACCTTCACGCCTCGAGCTCCCCCGCGTAATCCGAATCACTGTACGCCCTGAGCTGCATGTCATTGTCCGCTTTGAACCTGAGTCCCTGGTCGGTCGTTCCCTTGAGGTACTTCAATACTCTCTTCACTCCGTTCCAATGAATTTTTGTAGGGTGTTCCACGTATCTACTCAAACGATTTATCGCATAGGTAATATCCGGACGCGTAGCAACAGATAGATACATCAGACCCTATAGCTTCTCGGCACGGGGCTCGCGTTCTCTCATTCTCTTCTATAGGGTGTGCTTCCACACATAGCTCTGCATGTGGATCAGCTGGTATTGATACTACATTTGCGTTATCCATCCGAAATCGATTTAATTCTTCTTTACAGTACGTTTCCTGGTGCAAGAGGATCGATCCGTCTGTCTTGCGTTGAATTTGCATCCCCAGAAGACGTTGGCTTCGCTGTGTGTGATTTCGAATTCCTTCTTTAATTCGTCAAGTAGAGCGTCGATTGTCTTCTGATCTTCTGCTACGACGAGTCCGTCATCTATATAGATTGCTAAGATAAAGTTTCTTGCCGTCTTTGTTGCTCGTGAACAAGCATGTGTCCACGCTGTTCGCCTTCATGTCGAATTTACTAAGAAAATCCGTGAAGCGTCTATTCCAGCATCGAGATGACTGCTTTAGTCCATAGAGGCTGCGATTAAGCTTGCAGACCTTGTCTGTCCCATCTGTATATCCTTCGGGCTGTCTCATGTAGATTGTTTCGTCAATTTTTCCGTATAAGAACGCTGTCTTTATGCCAACTGCTAAATTTTCATCTTCTCCCTCGCGGCTATTGCAAGAATTATCCGTAGCGAATCAAAGCGGACAACCGGGCTGAAAGTTTCTTGGTAATCAATACCGTACGTCTGCCGGAAACTACGTGCCACGAGTCTCGCCTTGAATCTGTTCTTGAATGTCCATTTGTTGTCGATTATTTCGCGACTGTTTGGAGCTTCTACGAGGTCCCACACGTCGTTGTTGTAAAGACTGCATCTCCTCGTTCATGGCATCTCGCCATTTTCTCGCTTCGTTATTCTCGATAGCTTCTGTGAACGTTGAGGGTTCTTGGTCTTCGGCAAAAAAGCGTCGTCGATGTTCAGGTAATCGTCAAATTTGGCGGGCGGTCTCAAACTGATCCGGTCTCGGAGAGTTCTTCTTTCTTGTTGTTCCGCTTGAGGCTCTTGTTCTCTATTGTGAATTCCGACCTCATGATTGTCATTGTGTTCTGGTTCGAGCATGACCTCAGGCTCCTCATCGTCGTTATCCGGTTCCTCGACGTCCTCTGTCCTGTCTTCGCTCGTACCGACCCACGTTTCGGTCCTGTTATCATCAATCTCCTCTCTTCGGGGTTCTATCTCTTCTGTAAATACGACGTCCCTTGCTATCTTTATCGTTTCTTCTTTCGGATACCAGATTCTATATCCTTTCGTTTTCTCGTCATATCTTACGAAGATCCCGCGTTGCGCCTTGGCATCCCATTTTCGTCTCTTTTCTCTGGGTATGTGAGAGAATACCGTTTCCCCGAAGACGCGTAAGTGCGTTATGTTTGGCTTCCTATGATACCAAAGTTCGAAGGGTGTTTTGTCTTTAACACTGCTGGTTCCACTTCGGCTTAAAACATACGTCACAGTATTCACAGCTTCGGCCCAAAATCGTTTTTTCTAGATTCGTTGCATGGAGGATGGTTCGAGCAGCCTCGACAATTGTGCGATTCTCCCCCTCAGCCGAACCGTTCTGCTCAGGGCTGTAAGCAACTGTTCTCTGGTGTTTAATTCCATACCGATTAGCGATTTCTTCAACTTCATGATTGATGAACTCTAAGCCATTGTCGGTGCGTAGAACTCGAACACCTCTCGGGCACTGTTTTTCGGTTTTCTTTAGATAGCCCTCGAGACAACGCTTTACCTCTGTTTTCTCGGCAATGAAGTACACGCTTCTGAAGTGCGACAGATCGTCTTTGAAAAGTAGGAAATACCGGGCGCCGCCCATGGACTTCTCCTGCATCGGACCACAGACATCAGCGTGCACTATTTCCCCGATCTCGCTAGTTTTCGTTGTACTCACTGCGAAGGGGAGCCTGTGTGTTTTACCCACTGCGCATTCTTGACAGAAAGGTTCGTTCGTATCCCTCGTTCTGATCTGGAAATGATCGATTGTTTTCTTAACTTGCCGATAGTTTTGGTGCGCGAGTCTTTCGTGCCACGTTTTGAGTGTGCGACGATAACTTTCGGTGGCTCCAGTAGCTCTATCGACTCTGCTGGTGATGATTCGATCTCTGGTGGGATGACTCGAATTTTCATGACGAAAAGCTTCCTTTGGCGTTCTCCCACTGCAACGATGCGCCCATTCTTGACCAGCTCGCACGTCGTCTTGTTCGACCGCATCTCCATACCTTTGTACATAGCCGCTCCTGCTGAGAAGAGGTTGTATTGTAATTTGGGTTCATAGAGAACGTTTGACAGTTGGTTTTCGCTCCATCTTGAGCCGTCGAAAGTGGAGACGTTTATGTTTCCTCTTCCTTGAGCCTCGATGTGCGCTCCATCGCCTACTCGTACAAGCATCTCATAGTCGAAAACCTCGTAACTGAAGAACCAGTCTCGCCTGTTTGACATATGGTCGCTGGCTCCTGAATCAATATACCAGATGCCGTCGCTTCCCTCGCTGATATGCGCCGTGGCTTCAGTCTCGCTCAAGAAGCTTATGCCGCCGCATTTTGCGGTGTCTAATATTCTGTCGTCGGATTTCTTCTCCGTGCACTCTCTTGCCCAGTGACCTGGTCGTTGACATTTAAAACACTTGCCTGGTCTTACAAAGTCCTTTTTGCCCTCGCTGTTACGGTTATATCGCCCTTTTCTTTGTTGAAATTTCGATGCCAGAACGTTTCCTTCGCGCTCATTCTGGGAAGAGATCCGTGTCTCTTCTATCAGCAACCTCGAGGTGAGATTCGCCAATGTACGCTCAGTAGCGGGAGCAGACTCCCATGCACTGACATGCTTGTTGTTGTTGCAAAGCGGGCAATCATAAATTGCCGGAATGCCCCAAATTTTTAGATTTAACTCCCAAGTCGAGATATGGGATAGTAAAATCGAATTTCCTTTGCGTGCGTTGTTTTTCACAGCAACATTCGATCTCGAGGTGCCAGGATACCCCTGGTTGTTCTCAATGTCCATACCCCCATCATTCGTTGTTGCATTATGGCAAGAGGAAACTGCGTGCTACGGACGTTTCCCAGAACGCATTGTGCGCAAGGGGAAATACCGGTTCGGCCAAGTCAATATCTCCTTCTGTGTTGCTGTCGACCTTTGTTGCCGAAATTCCCGATTCTACGGGGAAACGGCACGCCGTGCGTTTCTTATTGGATTGCGGAAGCGAGGCGAATTTCCCATGTCGAGGTGTCTGTGAAAGACTAGGATTCCCCGTGGAAAAGTCCGAAAAAAAGCGCACGAGAAGTGCCGTTGTCGGTCAAACGACGACGACCATATGGTCGCGCTTTGATGCTCGTATGACTCTTCCTGTCAACGCGTTTGTCGTTGAGAATATTGCGGGCAATTTACCTCCACACAGCCTAGATCTTTCGGGGTTGAGCCATTTAGCAGATTTGCTCCTAGCCGATAGTAATTGCGGCCAATCGGGGAATATTGAAGGCATCATCGGAGCGGGATTGTTTACTTTTGTGGTACTAGGTGAACGAGTTATAGCTTCGTCCGAATTGCCCGTTGCATTCCGGACTCCCTTCAGTTACGTGTTCATGGGAGCACTCCCGAATTCTGGACGAACTGAACGACACTCGTTGGTAGCCACAAAGGAAGTCGAGAGTTTGGACAGCACTCTGAAACGTTTCTGGGAGATTGAGGAAGTCCCCTCTTCTCTAGAGGCCACCGTCTCTCAAGAGGACCGCGAATGTGAAGAACTTTTTGTATCATCGGTTAGACGCGTCCGGGATGGCAGATATGAGGTTGCACTTCCCTTTCGGGAAAATCCCGAAGTCTTGGGGAACTTCTTCGGACCCGCGCATAGACGATTCGCGAATCTGGAAAGGCAATTTTTAAGCTCGCCAGCCTTGAAAGAGGCTTACCAGTCGGTGATGCGAGATTATATCGACCAAGGTCACATTTCTTTCCGTACGGACTGCACACCCTCAGAGGCTTATTTTATTCCGCACCATGCCATTTTCAAGCCTCACAGTTCAAGTACGCCTCTACGTATTGTTTTTGCACGCGAGTGCCAAAAGTCGAGGCGGACGCTCATTGAACGATCTGTTGTACACAGGGCCTAAATTGCAGACCGACATTTTTTCGTTGTTGGTCAACTTCCGTTTGTTTCCAATCGCGTTAACGGCCGATATTCGACAGATGTATAGCCAAATTTGGGTTTGTCCGGAACATCGCCGGTATCAACAGCTCGTGTGGCGGTTCCACCCGGATCAACCATTGCAGATCGGCCAATTGAATTGTGTTGTCTTCGGCGTCAGTTCGTCCCCCTTTTTAGCTCTTCGCACCGTCCGTCAGTTGCTGGATGACGACGGTGATAAATATCCTCAGACAGCGAGTTATTTACGGCGGGATATGTACGTCGACGATTTTATGACGTTGGTGCCTTCAGAACATGAAGCGGTTCAAGTTTACTTGCAATGTAAATAGTTGTTGATGGGCGGTGGTTTTGAGTTGTGCAAGTGAACGACCAGTTCGTCGGCTGTACAACAGCAATTGGTCGTAGGCGACGCACTGTTGGAGAAAAAGGCGTTTGAAGACAACCCAAATTGTACGGTGTTGGGTTTACGGTGGAATCCACAAGCTGACACCTTTGAGTTTAAAATTCAGGCCGAGGGGCGTTGCGGAACCAAGCGAGACATTTTGTCCACGGTCGCCCGAATATTTGATCCACTCGGGTTTTTGTCCCCGGTCACGCTTGCCAACCTAAAATATGTATGGGCTGAGTTAATCCCCTTAACACTCCCACTTTGGCTTAGCACATCTCCTTTGTTGATCCTTCTCCTTTCTCGCTTCTTTTCCTGGTTCGGAACAAACGCTGTCTCGATGCATCTGGAATGTCGATCTTGGGAGAGGCTTTGTAAAAATGTCAGCCTTCTGCTCGCCGGATGAAATGTATTCGAGAGCGAATTCACCAGCCTCGAATCGTTCCCGTATGTAGTGGTAGCACACCTCTATGTGTTTTGTGCGCTTATGGTACACGGGGTTCTTTATTAGTTGGATTGCGCTCTGGTTGTCTAGGAACAGTCTTGCATCGACCATAGTGTCTGGGAGGTCGTTGATCAATCTCTTGATTCACATAACTTCCTTCACTCTGTGACAAGCAGCCATGTACTCTGCATCGGTTGTCGAAAGTTCCAAGCTTTGTTGTCGCTGGGAATTCCAGGATATCGTGCTATCTCCGAGCTTGATGACGTATCCCGTGGTCGACCTTCACGTCTCGAGCTCCCCCGCGTAATCCGAATCACTGTACGCCCTGAGCTGCATGTCATTGTCTGCTTTGAACCTCAGTCCCTGGTCGGTCGTTCCCTTGAGGTACTTCAATACTCTCTTCACTCCGTTCCAATGAATTTTTGTAGGGTGTTCCATGTATCTACTTAAACGATTTATCTCATAGGTAATATCCGGACGCGTAGCAACAGATAGATACATCAGACTCCCTATAGCTTCTCGGTACGGGGCTCGTGTTCTCTCATTCTCTTCTATAGGGTGTGCTTCCACACAAAGCTCTGCATGTGGATCAGCTGGTATTGATACTACATTTGCGTTATCCATCCGAAATCGATTTAATACTTCTTTACAGTACGTTTCCTGGTGCAAGAGGATCGATCCGTCTGTCTTGCGTTGAATTTGCATCCCCAGGAAGACGTTGGCTCCGCTGTGTGTGATTTCGAATTCCTTCTTTAATTCGTCAAGTAGAGCGTCGATTGTCTTCTGATCTTCTGCTACGACGAGTCCGTCATCTATATAGATTGCTAAGATAAAGTTTCTTGCCGTCTTTGTTGCTCGTGAAAAAGCATGTGTCCACGCTGTTCGCCTTTAGGTCGAATTTACTAAGAAAATCCGTGAAGCGTCTATTCCAGCATCGAGATGACTGCTTTAGTCCATAGAGGTTGCAATTAAGCTTGCAGACCTTGTCTGTCCCATCTGTATATCCTTCGGGCTGTCTCATGTAGATTATTTCGTCAATTTTTCCGTATAAGAACGCTGTCTTTACGTCAAACTGCTGAATTTTCATCTTCTCCCTCGCGGCTATTGCAAGAACTATCCGTAGCGAATCAAAGCGGACAACCGGGCTGAAAGTTTCTTGGTAATCGATACCGTACATCTGCCGGAAACAACGTGCCACGAGTCTGGCCTTGAATCTGTTCACATTTCCTTTCTCATCGCGTTTCTTCTTGAATGTCCATTTGTTGTCGACTATTTGGCGACTGTTTGGAGGTTCTACGAGGTCCCACACGTCGTTGCGTTGTAAAGACTGCATCTCCTCGTTCATGGCATCTCGCCATTTTCTCGCTTCGTTACTCTCGATAGCTTCTGTGAACGTTGAGGGTTCTTGGTCTTCGGCAAAAAAGCGTCGTCGATGTTCAGGTAATCGTCAAATTTGGCGGGCGGTCTCAAACTGATCCGGTCTCGGAGAGTTCTTCTTTCTTGTTGTTCCGCTTGAGGCTCTTGTTCTCTATTGTGAATTCCGACCTCATGATTGTCATTGTGTTCTGGTTCGAGCATGACCTCAGGCTCCTCATCGTCGTTTTCCGGTTCCTCGACGTCCTCTGTCCTGTCTTCGCTCGTACCGACCCACGTTTCGGTCTTGTTATCATCAATCTCCTCTCTTTGGGGTTCTATCTCTCCTGTAAATACGACGTCCCTTGCTATCTTTATCGTTTCTTCTTTCGGATACCAGATTCTATATCGCTTCGTTTCCTCGTCATATCCTGGGAAGATCCCGCGCTGCGCCTTGGCATCCCATTTTCGTCTCTTTTTTCTGGGTATGTGAGAGAATACCGTTTCCCCGAAGACGCATAAGTGCGTTATGTTTGGCTTCTTCTGATACCAAAGTTCGAAGGGTGTTTTGTCTTTAACACTGCTGGTTCCACTTCGGTTTAAAACATACGTCACAGTATTCACAGCTTCGGCCGAAAATCGTTTTTCTAGATTCGTTGCATGGAGGATGGTTCGAACAGCCTCGACAATTGTGCGATTCTCCCTCTCAGCCGAACCGTTCTGCTCAGGGCTGTAAGCAACTGTTCTCTGGTGTTTAATTCCGTACCGATGAGTGCTTTCTTCAACTTCATGATTGATGAACTCTAAGCCATTGTCGGTGCGTAGAACTCGAACACCTCTCTGGCACTGTTTTTCGGTTTTCTATAGATAGTCCTCGAGACAACGCTTTACCTCTGTTTTCTCGGCAATGAAGTACACGCTTCTGAAGTGCGACAGATCGTCTTTGAAAAGTAGGAAATACCGGGCGCCGCCCATGGACTTCTCCTGCATCGGACCACAGACATCAGCGTGCACTATTTCCCCGATCTCGCTCGTTTTCGTTGTACTCACTGGGAGTGGGAACCTGTGTGTTTTACCCACTGCGCATTCTTGACAGAAAGGTTCGTTCGTGTCCCTCGTTCTGATCTGGAAATGATCGATTGTTTTCTTAACTTGCCGATAGTTTTGGTGCGCGAGTCTTTCGTGCCACGTTTTGAGTGTGTGACTGGACGAGACGATAGCTTGCGGTGGCTCCAGTAGCTCCATCGACTCTGCCGGTGATGATACGATCTCTGGTGGGATGACTCCAATTTTCATGACGAAAAGTTTCCTTTGGCGTTCTCCCACTGCAATGATGCGCCCATTCTTGACCAGCTCGCATGTCGTCTTGTTCGACCGCATCTCCATACATTTGTCCATAGCCGCTCCTGCTGAGAAGAGGTGGTATTTTAATTTGGGCACATAGAGAACGTTTGATAGGTGGTTTTCGTTCCATCTTGAGCCATCGAATGTGGAGACGTTTATGTTTCCTCTTCCTTAAGCCTCGATGTGCGCTCCATCGCTTACTCGTACAAGCATCTCATAGTCGAAGGCCTCGTAACTAACGAACCAGTTTCGCCTGTTTGACATGTGGTCGCTGGCTCCTGAATCAAGATACCATATGCCGTCGCTTCCCTCGCTGATATGCGCCGTGGCTACAGTCTCGCTCAAGAAGTTTATGCCGCCAGATTTTGCGGTGTCTCTTCTTCTGTCGTCGGGTTTGTTCTCCGTGCACTCTCTTGCCCAGTGACCTGGTCGTTGACATTTAAAACACTTGACTGGTCTTACAAAGTCTTTTTTCGCCTCGCTGTTTCGGTTATATCGCCCTTTTCTTTGTTGAAATTTCGATGCCAGAGCGTGTCCTACGCGCTCATTCTGGGAAGAGTTCCGTGTCTCTTCTATCGACAACCTAGAGGTGAGAGTCACCAATGTACGCTCCGTAGCGGGAGCAGACTCCCATGCACTGACGAAGTACTTGTAACTGGCAGGAAGGGTAAGCAGAATCTTTGTGATTATCATCGAATCAGATATTTCCTCACCCATTAGTCGGAGCCGATGTGCCAGATCCTCGAGTTTGGCAATATGGGTGCCTATGTCTTCCGAGTTCACTTTCTCCATCTTGTACCATTTTTGCTAGAGCATGTGAACGCTCGCTTCAGATTTTTGTTCGTAGACATTCGTTAAGCGTGTCCACATGTCCATCGATGTTTCACAGTTAATGATGTGGAGGGTGGGTTTTTTGGAGGCCCAATCGTTGTCACTATTATCTTTTGCGCCATCCCGTCCTTCTTTCGCCATGCTTCAATCCTGTTTTCATGCTGTGTCCTTTCATTCGCCGTCGCGTCAGCCGGAAGCGGTCCGGGTATTTTGCCTGTGCCGTTCACGATGCATCTGACGCAGTCAACATCAAACGAACCTGGAACCTCCATACACTCCAGTTCTCAATGTTCTTAAGTTTTGTAACACGCGCGAGTTCACTTTCCATTTTCAGGGGTTATATTTTTCACTTGCACGTGGCGTGGAAATAACCTACAGAATGGCTCGTCTATTTTTGAACTTTTAAACTCAGTCTCTAAAAAATATTCACCGTGCGGTGATCCTGGGCCCATTACCTAATGGCAATAACAGGAAAATCACCGTTCTCTCACCGGATTCACGATATATATTTAGATTTGGCACAACTGAAATATTTAACATCAAAACTAGTGTTACAAAACAACAAACGCGTAACTTCATTCTGATCACAATTCTACTACTAACATAAATCTTGCCAACCTAAAATATGTATGTGCTGAGTCAATCGCCTTAACAGGAATATTGAAATTTGAACAGTGAAAGTCGCGATTGCGCGACTTTCACTCTTCGTCTTCACAAAGTGCGACTTCACAAAGTGTCGTTGAACTGTTTTATTGTGAAGTGTCGAGGAGATGCTAACATTTGTGTCGCCCGAAACTTTTTTTTGTCTCGGAAACACTTTGTTGCACTTTGACGACACTTCGTTTCTCTCGAAAACACTTCGTTGAATTTTTTCACCAGGGACCACCTCATTCTACATTCCATATTCAAAATTCAACGTTTCATATCCTACATTCCATATTCAGTAATCTCCATTCTGTACAGGACAAAGTCCGGCAGGAAATCGTGGACGTCCTGCAGGACAGCCCCAAAGTCAGCAACCAGCACCTACGCGATCTCAAGTACCTAGAAAGAGTCATCAAGGAGGCCCAGCGGTTATTCCCCAGCGTTCCAACGATCAGCCGCCTCCTAGAACACGACATTCAACTCGGTAAGAACAAACAGACTTAATATTTTACAGGTTCAGACACGATTGGACAAATTTATACAAGATTAGAGAATTAAACTAACCTAGTTCCTTTGGCTTTCCAGGAAAATTCTTGATTCCGGCAGGAGTTTCGGTGTTGATGCATTTACACGAAATGTACCGCGATCCGGAAAACTTCCCGGACCCGGAGACTTTCGATCCGGACAGATTCTTGCCGGAGCGGAGCCGCGGCCGCAACCCCTATTGCTTCGTCCCCTTCAGTGCTGGACCAAGAAACTGCATAGGTAAGTTATGAGACAAAATGAACTGACCTACAGATTAAACTAGACAGTTTAAATTAGACAAGACTAGGCAAAAAAGACTAGAGAGGCACGAGCAGACAGACACGACTAGACGGACTACACGGCTTATACTGCCTAGGCGGTCCATACGGCCTAGACGGCATAGATGGCCTAGATGGCATAGACGGCATAGATGACCTATACGGCCTAGATGGCCTAGACGTATACGGCCTATACGGCTTATACGGCCTAGACGGTCTAAACGGTCTACACGGCATAGACGGCCTAGATGGCTTAGACGGCGTAGATGGCCTATACGGACTAGACAGATAAGACAGACAAGACTAGACTAGACAGACAAGACTGAATAGAGAGGACTAGACAATAACTTAGTGTTATTACAATTACTGGTTGTATGTTTCTGTTAGGTCAGAAGTTTGCGATGATGGAGGTGAAGGTGCTGCTGGTGCACATTTTGAGGAACTACCGCGTGGTGGCGCTGCAGCGGTCGCAGGATGTAAAGATCTGGATCCAGATGATAAGCAGGCCACAGGGCGGCGTGAGAGTGCTGCTGGAGAAGTTGGGTGCATGATTTTCGTTTCTGTCGTGTTCTCGTTTTAGCACTAAGGAAAGTATTAAGTTGTAGCGAGAGTGTTTGTAAGATTTACTTCTGTAATAAACTGGGGTTGGGGTATTTTAACTTTCTAAGCGTTTAACCAGATTTGGTAAGACCAGACAGATTAGACAAGATTGGACATGAATTAAACAAGATTAGATTAGACAATACAAGATTGAATATGATTTAGACCCTGATGAAAATGACGTCGAAGTGTCGTATGAAGTCTCTTCGAAATGTCGTATGAATTGCCTTCGAGGTGTCGTATTAATGCAACGATTTTTTTTCGAGGTGCAACGAAGTTTCGTCGAATTGCATCGTAGTGCCGTCGCAGTGTTTTCGAAGTGCAACGAAGCGTTTTCCAAGCGCAACGAAGAGTCGCCGAATTGCAACGAAGTGTTTGCAAGAAAGAGTCATCGTTGTGCAACGAAGTATTTCCGAGGCAAACGAAGTGTCGGACGGCACAAATGTCAACACCTCCCCGACACTGCGACGACACAACACAATGAAAAAGTCACTACGCTGATACTTCGATTGCGCGAATGTTAACACTTTCTTGACACTACGTCCACACTTAAAGCTTCACAGTTCGAATTTCAGTGTTCCAAGAGAAAATTTTGACATCTCTTCGTAGACGCATTACCGACACATCGCCGACAATTAGTTCAGACGACATTTCAGTTTCACCAGGGTAGACAAGATTAGAGTGGACAATACTTACGTAAGGGGCACACGTACAGGCAATTATCTCATCAACGAAGCGCAAAACTCCCATGATAAGCTACGCTCCTTGAAACTCAGTCAGGCGGATAATACTAGACAGGCAAGACTAGACAGACAAGATTACTGGCTGGAGTCAACCATTCCCTCATGCTAGCCATTCATGAGATATCGCACAATTTGGCCTTCGAACGCCAGGCCGATACACAAGAAACTGCGTCCTTCGCGAACCTACCAATTGGTGTACTAGTCTCCATTAGCTTTAAAAAGTACGATCTGGAGCATCACAGGTATCAAGGTGATGAGTTGAGGGACACGGACATACCAACGTACGTAGAAGCGAAGGCTGTTCTGCACGACGTTCGGGAAGTTCATCTGGGTGCTGCTGCAGCCGTTCTTCGTCGCCTTTCCGCCGCTGGGGATTGACCCCAAGCCCCCCGAGACGCTGGATATGTCAACGCGGTCATCTTTTTTTTTATTGTGGTTTGGGGAAGCTCTACCAGCCTGTGTGTGAGGCTCTCACTCACTAAACCCCCTTTTCCACTTGGCTTTAGTATGCGCCACCCCGGTATCGCTTGCGCATTCCTTCAGGGTGAGCAGCCCGGACGGTTTACTGCCGCCCTAGTTTTTTCATATAATCAGAGATGTATTATTCGTGTTTTAATCAATTGTCTCTGCTTTGCATTTCTCTTTATTTTGTCGCTTTTTGGGACATTATGTTCCTCAGCATGTTGGTGGATATGGTCCAGCCCTCTTCGCTCGTGAGTAGAACTTCCGCGATGTTTCTGCTTGTAAAGACAATGCCGCTAGTGTCTTTTACGCGTTGTCTTTCTGCGTCCCATCTGGGGCAGTGGAACAAAGTGTGTTCGGGCCCATCCATTTCTTCGGAGCAGTACCAGCACGCAGTATTTTGCCTCTTTCCTATTCTGAACAGGTATGTACCAAAGTCGCCGTGTCCTGTCATGGCTTGGGTTATGTAGTGGTCTACCTCGCCCCAAGGTTTCTCGCACCATGCTCTGATATTTTTTATGAATGTTTTGGTCCAGCTTTGGTTCAACTTTTCCCACAGGTCCTGCCATGATGACATCAAATCCTCCCTTGCTTCTTTTCTGTTGGCCGTTCCTCTTCCGTGCAGCGTTCGAGCACGAGTAGTTTTATGGGGGGAGGGGGTCCCGGCGATAGCCAGCACTGCCTCTGTAGAGACAGTTCTGTATGCTGCCGTTATTCTTATAGCCATTCTTCTGTTTACTTTTTCTAGTTTGGCAACATTGTGTTTAAATTTTAGCGCGCACGACCAAACTGGGGCTCCGTAGAGGATGATGGAGGAAACTACAGATGCTATCGTTCTTCGTTTATTTGTTGCGGGGCCATTGACATTTGGCATTATCCTGGCAAGAACGTTGAGGGTGTTTGTGGCTTTTGTGCGGGTGTTCTTTATATGCTCTGTCATTCGTATGTCCTTGTCTAGGTAGATACCCAGGTATTTTAAAAGAGTTTAAAAGAGTTTCAGAAACAAAGAGTTTCTGGATTTTATTATTTCCCCCTTTATTTATATCTCCAGTCTGGTGAGTTTCCTGCAGCCTGCGAGAAGAACCATTTCTGTTTTTCGGCTGCTAGTTTGATGCCCATTTCGTCGAGTTGTTCCGTAATTGAGATGAAGGCGTGTTCTGATTTTTCTTTTAAATCTTCGCTGCTCCTAGCGGACACGACTAGTGCAAGATCGTCCGCGTATGCTACTGTGGTCACACCGCTTTCCATTTGTAGTCTCAGGATTCTATCGTAGAAAACGTTCCACAGTGTTTTGGTCCAAGTACCGATACTTGTGGTACCCCGCTAGATGTCTTTATTTTTGTTCCCGCCTCCGTCACTACGTATCTCTCTGTTAAGTATGATTTAATTATGTTTATGAGGTATTCGCTGATGTTTCTCGTTGTCAAAGCGTCAATTATGCCGTTCCAGGGTGCCGAGTTAAAGGCGTTTTTGATGTCCAGTGTTACCAGTGCATATACCTCTCTGTTCTTGGTTGCCTTCTGTTTAATTTCGTTGGCCTTTTCCAGAACTTTTCTGATCGCGTCCAGTTTAGATTTCCCGCTTCTGCAGCCGAATTGGTTGGCGTGTATGGCCTCTTTGCTCTCTAGTTCTTTTTCTAGTCTTGATTTAATGAGAGCCCCTAATAGTTTACTTAACGAGTTTATGAGGCAGATCGGTCTATAGGACTTCACGTCTTGCGCATTTTTTTTTTGGGTTTCTGAATGAGAACTAGTTTGGAGACCTTCCAAATGTCTGGAAATTTTCCTTCAAGGAGACATTTGTTCATAACGTTGGTTACTGTCTCCACTTCTTTGTTAGACACAAATTTTACCAGTTCGGGTACAATGTTGTCAGGGCCTGGGGTCTTTTTGGTTTTAATTCGTGCAGCAGCGGCCGTTATTTCGAAAGCTTCTAATTTAGGGGTGTTTACTGAGCCATTACCTATTTCTGTCCACTCCGTGACGGGGTGACTTGGAAATAGTTTTTTCACTTGGTTTATCGCTTCTTCTTCTGTTAGGATGGTTTTGGTTCTTAGTTTCAGTTTCGCGGTTACTATTGTGTACGCCTTCCCCCATATATCGTTATTGAGATCATTACAGAGTGCTTGCCAAGCTCTGTTTTTTTCCTTAGCAATTTCTTTCTACAGCATTGGTTTGTGCTTGCGATATTCCTGTTTAGCCTTGTCCACTTGCATTGATATGCCGTGTTTCTTCTTTGCTCTTGTGAGTGTTCTTCTGGCCCGTGTGCAAGATCTTCGAAGTTCAGCAATTTGGCGTTGTATACCGACCGACGGTTACTCTTGTGCTCGATTTTTGGGAAGTATTTATTGCACAGCTCTGTTAATTCTTCCGTGAGTTTTTTTGGCGTTGATGTTTCTGGGTTTATTAGTGATGCGTTTCCTGTGTTTTTAATAAATGTGGCCCAGTTGCGTTCTGTGATGTGCCAGCCACGCCGGGTGGGTTGGAACGGTACGGTATTTTTCTCTGCAGCAAGTTCAAAGTGGATCGAATAGTGGTCGCTGAGGTTCTCAGTCTCATCGTCTACCCTCCATTTTTTGATGAGCTTGCTTATGCCCTGTGTTGAGAACGTGACGTCTATGGTTGAGCTGCCCCTGGATCCTTGGAATCTGAACTTGGCGCCAAGAATTAGTTGTACTAGATTATTCGCATCTATTAACTCGTCCAGAAGTTTTCCTCTTTCAGTTTCTATGTTCGATCCGAACTGGTGCTACTTTGCGTTTAGATCTCCTGCCAGGAGTACTTGTTTAGTTGACGATCTAAGAATTGTCTCAAGGACGTTCAGCAGTGTTAGGTAGTCATGTTTGTCGCCGTTGGGGGAGAAATTAAGAGAGCACACCAATACGGTAGGCAGTTCTACAACCGCCACGCCTTTAAAACTGTCATGTTTGATTACGTCTATCTTAGAGTCGGTCCCAATGAAGCTATCGTGGTCGATATCGCAATAGTACTTGCTTGCTGTTTTTTTGTTCGGCTTATTGTTATTAAGTTTTAATAATTCAAATGCACATTAATTTTAGGATGAACGTTTATTCTTAAACTAAAACATTAAAAAAACATACAGAATACTAAACACAGAATCTTCATCTAACGACAAACAAAAACGTAAAGCTAGTTAACGGACAGGAAAAAACGCCATATATAAAAAAAATTTACCAACATAACAACTATAAAAATGCCGCCAAAATAAAATATTATGAATAATCATTGTATGAAAATACAAACAAAAATAAATTTCCAACAAGAACGATATGGCAGATGTCGTGTAAATGAAAGTAAAACCTGAAACTCCTCGGAGTGCAATGTCCTACCACCATTCGAGCAGCCAAAGCCTACCGCACAGTCTCTACGGACGCAGCCTGTGTCATCTCTTGTCTTATTCCAATAGACTTAAAAGTCAAACAAGCTGCACTCACCATCAATATGCACTCATCATCATCATCATGCAGCCCCTTTCACGTCCATTGCTGGACATAGGCCTCCTCCAAACGTCTCCAGTTTTCTCTGTCCCTGGCTGTTGCAATTCAATTTGTCGCTATTCTCTTTAGCTCATCCGTCCATCGAGTGGAACCGTAATAAACAACTTTGGCGATATGGTGTCGCCTTGCCTACCTCTCCTTTCCATCTTTATCTTGTTGGTTGTAGGTTGTAGAGATAGAATGTAGATTTAGAGTTGTGGTGGCATTTTCATATATATTTTTAATTATATCACAATATCGGTGGTCGACTCTACAATCTTGCAATGCTCTTTAAGATGGCCGCTAATTCTTCTGTATCGAAAGCCTTTTTAAGTCAACAAATAACAGTACTAGGGGGCGGTTATATTCAATGGTCTTTTCTATCAAGGTTTTCAAGCACTGCAGGTGGTCGTTTGTACCGTACTTCGAGCGGAAACCAGCTTGCTCCCGTGGCTGATCCAGAAATCCAGCTTTACCTCCAATCTACTTGTTATAATTCTGGTGTACAGTTTATAAAGATGGTTAAGGAGACTAATTGGTCTATATGTTTCCAGGTCCGTTGTATCTCCCTTCTTGTGCAAAAGTATAGTTATTGAATTGTTCCACTTTGTTGGGATATTCTGATTCCACAGGCATAGATTAAAGAGTTTTTGAATCATGGACATCAGTGCTGGTCCTCCTATCTTTATCGCGTCTGTGACGACGCCGTCATCCACTGGAGCTCTATTATTCTTCATTTTTTTCAAAGCAATATTAATTTCATCCAGAGAGATCTATTCCGGAGATCTTTCTGGATCCTGAACGCATTGATTTTGAACCCTTCTTCGCAGATATTCCTCTGGATTTGGAGTGGTTTGTTTAGTGTATAAAATTTCGTAAAATGATTCCACAATTTGTAACAAATGTTCTCTGTTCGACGTGATATTACCATCCTTGTTCTTGAGTTTGACAATTTCTTTTATCCCAGTTGTTAGTTTGCGTCTCATGCTTTTATTTTCCTCGATAGTTTTAATGTCTTTCTCGTCTTTGTACTTTCTTAAATCTTTCCTGATTGCTTTTTCTACTTCCTTGTTCATTCTCGTTATTTCGTCTTGGCTAGAGTTTTCGTCACTTTTCAGTGATCTCCGTTTCATTTTGTGGCGCGTTTTCAGGCTGTTTTTTGGAAGGAAGTTGCTTTAGGGAGGTCTCGGTAGGAGTGATTTGGCTGAAAACGTTACGTTATACACCTATCTCTTTCTCTCAGTGTATATTTCTATACCGCGCGCTCTCTCTCTTTCTTTCTTTTTCTCTCAGTGTATATTTCTATAAAGTGTGCTCTCTTAAAACTAAACAAGAAAAAAAAATGTTCAAACGTATTTTTGTGTTTTGTCGTTTTAAATCATATGATAGTTATATTGTTTATATTACACTCATTATTTGAATTAGGTTTTGAGAAATGGAAAATATAGAAAATACTGAAAAAAGTAAGTTAACAAAAAAAAAAATCTATATAATTTCAAACATTTGCTAACTAGTTAAAATTTGCAGTTAGTTTCCAAGCTGTAGTATCTTAATAACTTAGTAACTCAACTTATATGTCATATGCCATATGTCATCTGTCATTTATGACAGACTAGATAATAGACCTTTTTACGGTTAGTTAAGCGTATACGCGTCCGCCATGTTTAAAAGGCGGGAATATGAAAGTTTCGAGCACATTTTGTTATTTTACGTCAAAAAGTGCCCAAAAACCATGGCGGAAATTGACAGTTGCGCACATAAAAATGTCAACTATGAAAAGGTCGTTTTTGATGTTTTCTTTTTCATAGCAACTGGTCTTGGGGCCCAAGTTGGACACTCCTGATCTAAATCAAATACTCAACTATACTTCTTCTTAATGGCACTACAACCGATTGCCGGTGTGGGCCTCCTTCAGCATGTTTCTCCAAGCGGACCTATCACTCGCCAACGTTCTCCAGTCCCGTACTTGAAGTTTTTGTAGGTCAGTTGTTACCGCATCCTTCCATCTCCCTCTTGGCCCTTCTCCTTCCCTCTGGTTGGCCATTGAACAACTTTTTCGGAACCCTATGATCACCCATTCTCTGCATGTGTCCGAGCCATCTCAATCTTGCCACCTTGATGAAACACACAATATCTGGTTGATTGTAGAGCTGATATAGTTCGTGATTATATCTTCGGCGCCAGATTCCTCGTTCTTGGGTCGCACCAAATATTGCACGAAGCATTCTTCTCTCAAATACACTTAAAGCCTGTTCTTCGCTCTGTGTTAAGCTCCATGCTTCTGCACCATAGGTTACCACCGGTCTTATCAGTGACCTGTACAGTGTGCACTTATGCTTGGGGTGGATTGTTTTGGACCTAAAAAGTTTAAGTAGCCCATAATAGCACCTGTTACCAAGAGTTATCCGCATTCTAATCTCCTCGCCCATCCGGTTTACGCTGTTCAGTTGCGAGCCCAAGTACACAAATGTATCTACTGTGTCAAAGTGCTTTCCGTCTAGTTCTAGCGTTGGTCCTACCTTCCTTAACTTTCCGAGTTTCGTTAGCCACCATGTATTTCGTTTTGTTTACGTTGACAGTGAGTCCTAGGTTATTTGCTTCCTTCTCCAGCAGCGAGTAAGTAGTTTTGGTCGCCTGTTCGCTTCTGCAAATTATATCAATGTCGTCTGCGTAGGCCAATAGTTGTGTTGACTTAAAGTACACAGTGCCGTTAGTATCCACTCCACTACTCCTAACGGCCTTTTCTAGTACGATGTTAAACAGTAAAGTTGCCAGTGGGTCTCCCTGTCGTAGTCCTTCCTCTGTTATAAAAGTCTCAGACAACTTGTTTCGTATTCTTACTACAAACGATACTTCAGACAGTGTTACTCTGGTTAGGGCTGTCAGTTTTTCAGGGAATCCGAAACTTGTCATTATCCCCCACAGTTTGTGTCTTATAACGCTGTCGTATGCTGCTCTGAAGTCCACGAATAGATGGTGTGTCGTGATATTGAACTCATTACATTTCTCCAGGATTTACCTAATGCCAAACAGTTGGTCTGTGGTTGACCTGTTTGTGCGGAAACCGCACTGGTATTCACCGATATTCTCTTCTGCGTATGGTAGTAAGCGACGGTACAACACATTAGCGAAGACCTTGTATGCAATGTTTAGCAGCGTTATCCCCCTGTAGTTAGAACAATCTAACTTATCACCTTTCTTGTACAATGGGCATATTATCCCTAGCTTCCATTCATCCGGTAGCTTTTCCGTTCTCCATATGTTTAATATGAGATCATGCATGCACGATATTAAGGCTCTACCTCCATACTTCAAGAATTCTCCTGGAATGTGATCTGCACCTGGCGCCTTATTGTTCTTGATCCTGCGCACTGCAGTCTCTACTTCTTCTAAGGTGGGTTCCTCCACTTGCTCGGTCCCTAATATTGATGTTGATGTTGGCGTTATACTTTCCTCTTGGACTACGTGAGTGTTCTGGTTGAGCAGGTCCCTGAAGTACTGACCCCACCTCTTGATACACTTTTCTGTGTGTCCGATTACTCTGCCGACCTTATCCTTACACAGAAGTGGCTGCTGTTTGTAGCCAAGTCTCGCATTTCTGACCATTTGATAGAGTCCCCGAGTTTCGTTGGCATTACTCATTCTTTCTATTTCCGCGAAATCTTCCTTATCTTTTTCCGATTTCTTTCTTCGGAAGAGTTTTTTCTCGACTTTCCGTTTGTTTCGATAATCCTCTACATTCGCTCTAGTATTTCGTTGTAGTACTTTTTCTCTGGCTTTGTTCTTCTCTGTCAGAGCTTCCTTGCATTCTTCATCGAACCAGTTATTACGCCTTTGTCCCTTCTTCCACCCCACAACCTCTGCTGCTGTATCTTCGATGTCCTGCTTGATCTTTTGCCACGCTTCATTGACCTCTACTAGGGCGTTTTCTGGCCGTTTGGATATTCGTTCCTGCATTTGGTATTGAAATCTCTCTTTCATCTCATCGGTTTTGAATTTTTCCAGATCGTATCTCTTAACTGCCGGCTGTTGTGTGCGTTGACAATCAATTCTAGCCCTAAGCACCGCCCTTACCAAATAATGATCCGAATCTACATTGAGGCCTCGACAGGCTCTTACATCCAGGATATTTGAACAGTGTCTCCCATCTATCATCACATGGTCTATCTGGTTCAATACTCTACCACCTGGTGATTTCCATGTGGCTTTGTGAATATTTTTGTGTGGGAAATATGTGCTACTGACTACCATGTTGTTGGTCGTCGCAAAGTCTATCATCCTACTTCCGTTTTCATTAGTCTCAGCATGAAGACTGTGCCGTCCGATTGTCGGTCGGTATATCTCCTCGCGTCCCACTTTAGCATTAAAATCACCAAGGATGATTTTGATATCTCCTTCTGGCGCATCACGATATGCTTTCTGCAGTTCCTCGTAAAATTGGTCCTTCACGTTTTCTTCCTTGTCCTCAGTTGGTGCGTGGACATTAATCAGGGTGACGTTTCTAAATTTCCCTCTTAGCCTTATGGAGCATAATCGTTCACTTATTGGGTTAAAACCAATCACTGCCTCTCTGGTCTTTCCTGTGACAATAAAACCCACTCCAAATTCCTTTTTGCCGCCCGTTTTACCACTGTAGTAAAATGAGTACTCCTTACTGGTTAGTAAGTTCTTTCCAGGTCACCTTGTTTCTTGAACAGCAGTTATGTCCATTCCGCCGATTTTTAGGGCATCCGTTAAAGTTCTCAACCCACCTGGCCTCGATAAAGTTACAACATTCCACGATGCAATTTTCCAATCGTTCTCCCTTTTCCGTTGCTTGTGTCGTTGCCGTATTTCCAGTCCATTCCGAGGCATTATTGAAGGTTTCATAACAGGTTTTGTTTTATGGTGCTGGTTGTTAACCACACGCCCAAACCCCCTGATGATCGGAGGACCATTTCTCCCGCTCTCGCTAGCCCTGACCACCCTTACCATCCATACGGGTTGGTTACCGCATCTCAAGCTAGAGTGGTCAGGTTACCAGGGTTCACCAGACGTGGAGGTGAGAGTCGGAATTGGGTAGGAGAGGCTATGCGACAATCTCTTTCAGTGCGATAGTCGTGTGGTACGCATGCACTACCCCCTTTGAACCCCACTCAACTATACATCTTATCTGTTATTTATGACAGACTAGATTAATTTCGCACACATTTTTTGCGACCGCAAGTTTTAATGTAATATAGTAATCTCGTCTATACACTAAATAATTGGTGGATTTTAGTCTAAATCCACAGACTAACTGCTTGCGTGAAGAAATTTGCAAACTTTTACTCACAATTTGGTGTCTGAAATAAATGAATGAAAAAAATTGTCGGTTTTGTTTTGGGCCGCATTGGAACTTGTCTTGCGGGCCGCGGGCCAATGCGGCCCAAAAAAAAGCCGACATTTTTTTCATTCATTTATCAAATTGACGCTTTTGTTTCGGGCCGCATTTCAACTTATCTTGTCCCAGTTTGACAATTTGTTTTTCAATTATTTACTAAATTTTGGGCCGCATTGCAACTTGTTCGCATGACGCTCAGTTTGAATTTGTTCATTATATTAACCGTTCTATTTTAAGCCGCATTGCAAATTGTCTTGCGACCGCAGTTTGGACACCCCTGACCTAAATTAAATACTCAACCGTATGCGTCATCTGCCATATATGACCGATATTTTCGCAATCCTTTAACATCCATGTGGACGATAGGCTTTATGGTAAGTACTTAGTTCACTCGCCTTTCATAGTTGCCAGTCTAAATATTCGGCGACAATCACTTTAGGGCTTGTGATGCCCATCAATGGGGGATGTAGCCGAGATCTTGGTAGTTGTTGTTGACGTTGATTTCGAAAGACAGCAGCGATTCCAGCCAGTTGTTGGTGTCCATGGGCACAGTGGAGTTGTTGTTGGTTTGAGGCTGTGCGCCGAGCTCGATGAGTTGGGTGAAGTTCATCGTCTCAAGCATATCCAAAGTGTTTAACAGATCCGCGGGGTCTAATCCAAGAGCCGATTCTGGCGTTTCGTTGATTGGGTAAGGCGGTTCTGCTTTAACAGAGTTTTGAGTTAAAGGATCTTGAGCCGCACTTGGCAGCAGTTCCCCGTTCTTATTTAAAATCTAAAGCACGTCGTCGACGGTTTGACTCTTTATACTCTTCTCCTTTTTAATAGCTTCTTCGTAAATCGGCGGCGGAGGTTCTTCTTCCGCCGCTTCGACCACTATCGAGTTAATAAAGTTCGGCAAGGCGGGCGAATCCGCGTGTTATTCTTCAGCTTGTTACTCCCTTGCACCAAATGGTTCAAAACCAAAGGGGCGTAGTTTCAACACCAAGTTCCCGTTTAAATTTTTCTGATTCTGAAACGCCACGTGTTGTTCCTGCTGGATCTTCGCCTGTTCCTCGCTCTGCAATATCTGCTGCATCTGTATGACCATCGACTGCTGTTGCTGCTTAGCTTGAAGATGCTTCTTCAGAGCCAAACACAGCGCTTTAGGCTCAGCGCTGGTGGCAGATTGCAGCTTCATCTGGGATAGCGTTAACTCCCTCTGCAACTCCTCAATCTTCCTCTGCTGATCCCGAACTAATTACGTCTTGCGTTTTCAAATCGTATTGGAGAATTTGGGGACTTTGCAGGTCCATCTCCATGTGTTCTTGATCCTCGGCCAAGCCGGGAGAACTGACGTCGGTGTGTTGGAGGGAGTTGTGAGAGGAGTCGTCGCCTCCGGAAGGTATGGAGCAATCTCCGTTGCTCATGTTGGTTTTGAGGCGTTCTATGTGTTGGGGTTTGGAACCGGAATCTTGTGCGGAGGGAGGGAGGTGTCTGAAGGAGCTGGTGATGGTACTGGGTTGCTTGTGGTGCTGTTTTCTATGTTCTTTTGGGCGTGGATGATGATTTTGGGGTATGTGTTGGAGTTGGAGCTACAATTGGAGGAGGAGGTCGTAGGAGTTTACACCGGAGGAGGGGTTGTTGGGGGAGGAACTCTTTTGAGCGCTAGGGGGTGGTTGGCTTTGCACTCGTGGAATTTGATTGTTCTTGATTTGCGGATTGCTTTCAATTTGGATTTCTTGCGGTTTTTGTCTTTACCGGGGATGGGATCGGGCGAGGGGTTAAGGTTACCGGTGCGGGGGTCGGAGGTTGAGACGGAGCTAGACTGGCTATTGAGGACAAAGGAGTCAGCGTCGTTGAAGTCGAGGATAGGGAAAGCGACGCCGAACTGGACGCTTGGTTGAGCAGAGGCGCCACGACATATACATTATAGAGAGACAATAGTAAAATCACAAACACAGCGTCAAAAAGAGTATCGACAGAGAAAAAAGAAATTTTTCAAACTATAGATTGTAAATGTACAGAGATAAATTTAAATCAAAGAAGAAACGTGTTGAACCTGAATCTTTACAATCATCGAAAGAACACTTTAAGGGGACACGAGGTCCCCTGACCGGAAACGTTTTTTCTTCCTTCGGGCTTGTTGGGCAACATTTCTTTTAGGCGTCTGTTATTGCTTCCACTATTGCATCGTTCAAGGTGTTATTATATCATTTATTAAAGGTTTATCTTCGAGTATTTTTCTGAGGTGTTCCTCGAATTTCCGTTCATCTCTTGGGTGTGTCCATGTCTTCGTTCGTTCTTTTTAAACATTTTGTGACGTTCGTAGCTAGTGTTTAGTACGATAGTGGGATCTTACCATTCGATGGTCGCTTGATTTTGCAAATCTATTGTCACATCCTTGAATATATGTCTTTTGTCAGTTATAAAGTAGTCTATCTCAGTCTTTGTCCTTCCGTCTGGGCTCTTCCAGGTCCATCTGCGCTGGGGTTTCTTGTAGTAGAAGCTGTTCATTAGAAGTAGGTTTTTCTCCAATAGAAAATTTAGAAGAGTGTTGCCACGATCATTTCGCCCTGGACTGCCAAAATTACCAAGAGCCGTTTCTGATGGATCCATTTTTGTTCCTATTTTGGCATTAAAATCGCCGCATACAATGGTGAAATGTGTAAGATTATTTGAGAGAGCTGCACCTAAATCATCATAAAGAACTTCGACTTTCTCGTCTGTATGTTCCGTTGTTGGGGCATAGACCTGAATAACTTTTAAGTCATACTGATTGGAAATCAGTAAACTGATTGGATCATTCTAAGATTTCCCACTAGCTTTTTGTTTATGAAGCACCCAACACCTCCCATTGACTCATGTTGTTCTCCGTGGTAGTAAAATAAGTGACCGGATTTAAGGGTCTCAAGACCTCGCCTTCCGACTTCACGAACTCCGACAATATCCCATCTTATGTTTTCTAATTCGCTTTCCATTTCAGTAAGACTTTCGACTGAAAGTAGAGTTCTAGTGTTTAAGGTTGCAATTTTGAGAACTGTTTGTTTCTTTAAACGTACTCTTCAAGTTTTTGTCCGCCCCAGAATCCTTGGGAGAGACTGATAAATCAGTGTGAAGGTATCTACTCACCTGGGGTAGTTTTGGTTTCGTTTTGAAATCCGACATTTGTAAGTGTTCATGGCCAAATACAATGCCACGCGAGCCACTGAGTGTTGCAGGGTTTCATTTTAGCCGCCCAATCTGGGAGCAGACGCTGTTTGCAGTCGTCCACTCTGGTTCAGACTCTGCTTGGGGTTCTCCTTAGCATCGCCTTCATCACTTCGAGACCTTACCGGCATGGGCGGCCCTACCAGTAGCTACGCTACCCCCGGCATCGCTCCCTGGATGTAAGGTTACTGAGCCCTCTCACCAACGACAAGGTGATGATCCCTCTAGAGAGGGCAATATGCACTACATGGAGGAAAATCTGTTTAGAGAAGTTACTGGATTAAACGCCTCTACTAGCTTGTCGTAAACTAGCTAGTCGTGTCTGTCATTCATTCATCAGTTTCACTAGGTTTGACGTAGACTAGGCTAAAGCAGTTTAGACCTATGCTGACCACACGTGCAGCAGTGTCCTTTAAGTTAAAATTAGTCTCGTGTCCTCCACGTGTCCAACTTAAAAACGTAAAATGTTAAAAACTAGAAAACAAACAAACCTAAAATCAATTCACTCAAAACAATTTTTGCAAAATCTTACTAACAATGTTAAACGGCTGCCGTAGTCGTGCTAATTGTTTGTAAATTGAATTTACCATTTTCGAAACACACTGCGAAAATGGACATTTTCGTAAACAATTAGCGCATCCACACTAGACGATTTGCCTTTTTTGGATTAGGGCGGGGGGCGATGTGCCGGAGATGTATAAAGAAGGCTCATTTAATACGTCCGCTCAATCACACGGGTTTAGACAACATCAATGACAAAACAAAATTATTTACAATTTTCACGACTATTCAATAGTTTTCAAGAACTAAGTATTGTAAGTTAATGCTGAATAAACAAGACTAGACAGACAAGACTAGACAGACAAGACTAGACAGACAAGACCAGACAGACAAGACCAGACAGACAAGACTAGACAGACAAGACTAGACAGACAAGACTAGACAGACAAGACTAGACAGACAAGACTAGACAGACAAGACTAGACAGACAAGACTAGACAGACAAGACTAGACAGACAAGACTAGACAGACAAGACTAGACAGACAAGACTAGACAGACAAGACTAGACAGACAAGACTAGACAGACAAGACTAGACAGACAAGACTAGACAGACAAGACTAGACAGACAAGACTAGACAGACAAGACTAGACAGACAAGACTAGACAGACAAGACTAGACAGACAAGACTAGACAGACAAGACTAGACAGACAAGACTAGACAGACAAGACTAGACAGACAAGACTAGACAGACAAGACTAGACAGACAAGACTAGACAGACAAGACTAGACAGACAAGACTAGACAGACAAGACTAGACAGACAAGACTAGACAGACAAGACTAGACAGACAAGACTAGACAGACAAGACTAGACAGACAAGACTAGACAGACAAGACTAGACAGACAAGACTAGACAGACAAGACTAGACAGACAAGACTAGACAGACAAGACTAGACAGACAAGACTAGACAGACAAGACTAGACAGACAAGACTAGACAGACAAGACTAGACAGACAAGACTAGACAGACAAGACTAGACAGACAAGACTAGACAGACAAGACTAGACAGACAAGACTAGACAGACAAGACTAGACAGACAAGACTAGACAGACAAGACTAGACAGACAAGACTAGACAGACAAGACTAGACAGACAAGACTAGACAGACAAGACTAGACAGACAAGACTAGACAGACAAGACTAGACAGACAAGACTAGACAGACAAGACTAGACAGACAAGACTAGACAGACAAGACTAGACAGACAAGACTAGACAGACAAGACTAGACAGACAAGACTAGACAGACAAGACTAGACAGACAAGACTAGACAGACAAGACTAGACAGACAAGACTAGACAGACAAGACTAGACAGACAAGACTAGACAGACAAGACTAGACAGACAAGACTAGACAGACAAGACTAGACAGACAAGACTAGACAGACAAGACTAGATAGACAAGACTAGACAGACAAGACTAGACACGCAAGCCTAGACACACGAGACTAGACACACAAGACTAGACACACAAGACTAGACAGACAAGACTAGACAGACAAGACTAGACAGACAAGACTAGACAGACAAGACTAGACACACAAGACTAGACACACAAGACTAGACACACAAGACTAGACAAACAAGTCTAGACAAACAATACGAGACAGACAAGACTAGACAGACAAGACTAGACAGACTAGACTAGACAGACAAGACTAGACAGACAAGACTAGACAGACAAGAATAGTCAGACCAGACTATACAGACCAGACTATACAGACAAGACTAGACAGACAAGACTAGACAGACAAGACTAGACAGACAAGACTAGACAGACAAGACTAGACAAACAAGACTAGACAGACAAGACTAGACAGACAAGACTAGACAGACAAGTCTAGACAGACAAGACTAGACAGACAAGACTAGACAGACAAGACTAGACAGACAAGACTAGACAGACAAGACTAGACAGACAAGACTAGACAGACAAGACTAGACAAACATTACTAGACAGACAAGACTAGACAGACAAGACTAGACAGACAAGACTAGACAGACAAGACTAGACAGACAAGACTAGACAGACAAGACTAGACAGACAAGACTAGACAGACAAGACTAGACAAACAATACTAGACAGACAAGACTAGACAGACAAGACTAGACAGACAAGACTAGACAGACAAGACTGGACAGACAAGACTAGACAGACAAGACTAGACAGACAAGACTAGACAGACCATACTATACAGACCTGACTAGACAGACAAGACTAGACAGACAAGACTAGACAGACAAGACTAGACAGACAAGACTAGACAGACAAGGCTAGACAGACCAGACTAGACAGACCAGACTATACAGACCTGACTAGACAGACAAGACTAGACAGACAAGACTAGACAGACAAGATTAGACAGACTAGACTAGACAGACAAGACTATACAGACAAGACTAGACAGACAAGACTAGACAGACAAGACTAGACAGACAAGACTAGACAGACAAGACTAGACAGACAAGACTAGACAGACAAGACTAGACAGACCAGACTAGACAGACAAGACTAGACAGACAAGACTAGACAGACAAGACTAGACAGACAAGACTAGACAGACAAGACTAGACAGACAAGACTAGACAGACAAGACTAGACAGACCAGACTAGACAGACAAGACTAGACAGACAAGACTAGAGAGACAAGACTAGACAGACAAGACTAGACAAACAAGACTAGACAGACAAGACTAGACAGACAAGACTAGACAGACAAGACTGGACAGAGAAGACTAGACAGACAAGACTAGACAGACAAGACTAGACAGACCAGACTAGACAGACCATACTATACAGACCTGACTAGACAGACAAGACTAGACAGACAAGACTAGACAGACAAGACTAGACAGACAAGACTAGACAGACAAGACTAGACAGACAAGACTAGACAGACAAGACTAGACAGACAAGACTATACAGACAAGACTAGACAGACAAGACTAGACAGACAAAACTAGACAGACAAGACTAGACAGACAAGACTAGACAGACAAGACTAGACAGACAAGACTAGACAGACAAGACTAGACAGACAAGACTAGACAGACAAGACTAGACAGACAAGACTAGACAGACAAGACTAGACAGACAAGACTAGACAGACAAGACTAGACAGACAAGACTAGACAGACAAGACTAGACAGACAAGACTAGACAGACAAGACTAGACAGACAAGACTAGACAGACAAGACTAGACAGACAAGACTAGACAGACAAGACTAGACAGACAAGACTAGACAGACAAGACTAGACAGACAAGACTAGACAGACAAGACTAGACAGACAAGACTAGACAGACAAGACTAGACAGACAAGACTAGACAGACAAGACTAGACAGACAAGACTAGACAGACAAGACTAGACAGACAAGACTAGACAGACAAGACTAGACAGACAAGGCTAGACAGACAAGACTAGACAGACAAGACTAGACAGACAAGACTAGACAGACAAGACTAGACAGACAAGACTATACAGACAAGACTAGACAGACAAGACTAGACAGACAAGACTAGACAGACAAGACTAGACAGACAAGACTAGACAGACAAGACTAGACAGACAAGACTAGACAGACAAGACTAGACAGACAAGACTAGACAGACAAGACTAGACAGACAAGACTAGACAGACAAGACTAGACAGACAAGACTAGACAGACAAGACTAGACAGACAAGACTAGACAGACAAGACTAGACAGACAAGACTAGACAGACAAGACTAGACAGACAAGACTAGACAGACAAGACTAGACAGACAAGACTAGACAGACAAGACTAGACAGACAAGACTAGACAGGCAAGACTAGAGAGACAAGACTAGACAGACAAGACTAGACAGACAAGACTAGACAGACAAGACTAGACAAACAAGACTAGACAGACAAGACTAGACAGACAAGACTAGACAGACAAGACTAGACAGACAAGACTAGACAGACAAGACTAGACAGAAAAGACTAGACAGACAAGACTAGACAGACAAGACTAGACAGACAAGACTAGACAGACAAGACTAGACAGACAAGACTAGACAGACAAGACTAGACAGACAAGACTAGACAGACAAGACTAGACAGACAAGACTAGACAGACAAAACTAGACAGACAAGACTAGACAGACAAGACTAGACAGACAAGACTAGACAGACAAGACTAGACAGACAAGACTAGACAGACAAGACTAGACAGACAAGACTAAACAGACAAGACTAGACAGACAATACTAGACAGACAAGACTAGACAGACAAGACTAGACGGACAAGACTAGACAGACAAGACTAGACAGACAAGACTAGACAGACAAGACTAGACAGACAAGACTAGACAGACAAGACTAGATAGACAAGACTAGACAGACAAAACTAGACAGACAAGAATAGACAGACAAGACTAGACAGACAAGACTAGACAGACAAGACTAGACAGACAAGACTAGACAGACAAGACTAGACAGACAAAACTAGACAGACAAGACTAGACAGACAAGACTAGACAGACAAGACTAGACAGACAAGACTAGACAGACAAGACTAGACAGACAAGACTAGACAGACAAGACTAGACAGACAAGACTAGACAGACAAGACTAGACAGACAAGACTAGACAGATAAGACTAGACAGACAAGACTAGACAGACAAGACTAGACAGACAAAACTAGACAGACAAGACTAGACAGACAAGACTATACAGACAAGACTAGACAGACAAGACTAGACAGACAAGACTAGACAGACAAGACTAGACAGGCAAGACTAGACAGACAAGACTAGACAGATAATACTAGACAGATAAGACTAGACTGACAACACTAGACAAACAAGACTAGACAGACATGACTAGACAGCTAAGACAAGACAGACAAAACAAGACGGACAAGACTAGTCAGACAAGACTAGACAGATAAGACTAGACTAACAACACTAGACAAACAAGAGTAGACAGACAAGACTAGACAGCCAAGACAAGACAGACAAAACAAAACGGACAAGACTAGTCAGACAAGACTACACAGACAAGACTAGACACACACGACTAGACATACAAGACCAGACAGACAAGACTAGGCAAACAAGGCTAGACAGATACGACTGGACCAAATAAACAGGTTTGTTTTGTTCATATCGTTTCAGGGAAGTTTTTCGAGATGTTTGCAATAGTTGCCGTCACATCCTTCTGCTTGCTGTTGTTTTACTTTCGAAACTTCCTGAGGATCCAGTGGTACGTCGACAAACTCCCGGGAACGCCGAAATGGCCTATCGTTGGCACTGCCTATTCCCATATAGGCCTTACACAAGATGGTAAGTAGAAGCAGTATTAATTTTGTGTTGTTGTCTATATTGTCTTGTCTGTCAGTAGGGAAAGATCCTATGTTTTATTCCCATCGCCACCACATAACCGAGGGGTGTGGGGTTACATAGACCTCACACCCCCTGTAGAGTTGGGTTACATCTGTCTAGTCTTGTCTGTCTAGTCTTGTCTGTCTAGTTTTGTCTGTCTAGTGTTTTCTGTCTGGTCTTGTGTCTCTAGTCTTGTCTGTCTAGTCTTGTTTATCTAGTCTTGTCTCTCTAATCTTGTCTGTCTAGTCTTGTCTGTCTATTCTTGTCTGTATAGTCTTGTCTGTCTAGTCTTGTCTGTCTAGTCTTGTCTGTCTAGTCTTGTCTGTCTAGTCTTGTCTGTCTAGTCTTGTCTGTCTAGTCTTGTCTGTCTAGTCTTGTCTGTCTAGTCTTGTCTGTCTAGTCTTGTCTGTCTAGTCTTGTCTGTCTAGTCTTGTCTGTCTAGTCTTGTCTGTCTAGTCTTGTCTGTCTAGTCTTGTCTGTCTAGTCTTGTCTGTCTAGTCTTGTCTGTCTGGTCTTGTGTATCTAGGCTTGTCCGTCTAGTCTTGTCTGCCTATTCTTCGTTGTCTAGTCTTATCTGTCTAGTCTAGTCTGTCTAGTCTTGTCTGTCTAGTCTTGTCTGTCTAGTCTTGTCTGTCTAGTCTTGTCTGTCTAGTCTTGTCTGTCTAGTCTTGTCTGTCTAGTCTTGTCTGTCTAGTCTTGTCTGTCTAGTCTTGTCTGTCTAGTCTTGTCTGTCTAGTCTTGTCTGTCTAGTCTTGTCTGTCTAGTCTTGTCTGTCTAGTCTTATCTGTCTAGTCTTGTCTGTCTAGTCTAGTCTGTCTAGTCTTGTCTGTCTAGTCTTGTCTGTCTAGTCTTGTCTGTCTAGTCTTGTCTGTCTAGTCTTGTCTGTCTAGTCTTGTCTGTCTAGTCTTGTCTGTCTAGTCTTGTCTGTCTAGTCTTGTCTGTCTAGTCTTGTCTGTCTAGTATTGTCTGTCTAGTCTTGTCTGTCTAGTCTTGTCTCTCTAGTCTTGTCTATCTAGTTTTGTCTGTCTAGTCTTGTCTGTCTAGTCTTGTCTGTCTAGTCTTGTCTGTCTAGTCTTGTCTGTCTAGTCTTGTCTGTCTAGTCTTGTCTGTCTAGTCTAGTCTGTCTAGTCTTGTCTGTCTAGTCTTGTCTGTCTAGTCTTGTCTGTCTAGTCTTGTCTGTCTAGTCTTGTCTGTCTAGTCTTGTCTGTCTAGTCTTGTCTGTCTAGTCTTGTCTGTCTAGTCTTGTCTGTCTAGTCTTGTCTGTCTAGTCTTGTCTGTCTAGTCTTGTCTGTCTAGTCTTGTCTGTCTAGTCTTGTCTGTCTAGTCTTGTCTGTCTAGTCTTGTCTGTCTAGTCTTGTCTGTCTAGTCTTGTCTGTCTAGTCTTGTCTGTCTAGTCTTGTCTGTCTAGTCTTATCTGTCTAGTCTAGTCTGTCTAGTCTTGTCTGTCTAGTCTTGTCTGTCTAGTCTTGTCTGTCTAGTCTTGTCTGTCTAGTCTTGTCTGTCTAGTCTTGTCTGTCTAGTCTTGTCTGTCTAGTCTTGTCTGTCTAGTCTTGTCTGTCTAGTCTTGTCTGTCTAGTCTTGTCTGTCTAGTCTTGTCTGTCTAGTATTGTCTGTCTAGTCTTGTCTGTCTAGTGTTGTCTCTCTAGTCTTGTCTATCTAGTTTTGTCTGTCTAGTATTGTCTGTCTGGTCTTGTCTCTCTAGTCTTATCTGTCTAGTCTTGCCTGTCTAGTCTTGTCTGTCTAGTCTTGTCCATCTAGTCTTGTCTGACTAGCCTTGTCTGTCTAGTCTTCTCTGTTTAGTTTTGTTTGTCTAATTTTTTATTACAAGTGTCGTCTGTCTAATATAATCTTGTCTGTTTAATTTATTCTCATTTGATTTCAGATATGTTTGAGTACATATGGGAACGCAATAAGGACTTCAGGTCGATCTTTCGCAGCTGGTATGGACTAACACCGATTGTTCACCTGCTGAAACCCGAGTATTGCGAGGTAACAAGCCGAGGATTTGCCCAATTTCCGCGCGTTAATGAAATTTTGGTTGCAGAAAGTTCTGAGCAGTTCTCGTCACATCACCAAAGGATCCACTTACCGAGCATTCAAGCCCTGGCTGGGCGAGGGACTCGTCACAATCGAATCAAGTAAACTAACTAAGTTTGGATAATTTAATTTGAATGAACTTGTCCGTCTTGTCTGTCTATTCTTATCTATCTAGTCTTGTCTGTCTAGTTTTGTTTGATCATGAGTGTCTGTTTAATCTCAGCAAGTTAATATTGTGTCAATATTAAAAGTTTCAACGTGAAGTTGTTTCAGCATGAAGTTGTTGTAACTGATATTATTTGATTAGACTTGACAGAATAATCTTAACAAAACGACGTTGTTTCTGCGTGAAGTTGTTTTAGTATGAAGTTCTTTCAATGTCAAACTTCACATTTTGTTTGTTTTAGTGTCGAGGTGGCACAGGAACCGGAAGCTGTTGACTCGCGCCTTCCATTACAACATCCTGGAGAATTTCCTGGAGGTGTTCAACGAGAAGGGGTGCGAGTTGGCCGGGCATTTGAGTCATCTGGCGGACGGGAACGAGCAGAACATGTACGATTTGATCACGCGATGCACGTTGGATATCATTTGTAGTAGGTGACGGTTTCCTGGCAGAACAATCCAAATGTCATTTTGGAATTTTGCTCAAGATTCCCATAAGATTCGAGACATCTTTTAGACTAATTACATATCAATTGTATGCAATTATAATTGCAATTATCAATTGTTTGTAATTATATATAAATGTAGTTTTAGAAGCTTTTTACTGACTCGATTTCTGTCGGTTAGGTTTTGAGATATCTTTGAAAGTGTGATGGTAATTTTGGATTAAAGTTTGTTGCTTTTCTTCCTCAGAAACCTCATTGGGAATCGAGTCTGGGGCCATGACCATTACGTCTGAATTCGTCAGCGCATTATACAAGTAAGTTTTTGTTGAAAGACTAGACAAAATCAGACAAGAACAAACAAAACCAGACAAGACCAAACAATACCAGACAAGACCAAGCAAGACCAAACAAGACCAGACAAGACCAGACGAGGTCAGACAAGACCAGGCGAGACCAGGCAAGACTAAACAAGACCAGACAAGACCAGAGAACACCAGACAAGACGAGATAAGATGAGACAAGACCAGACGAGACCAGACAAAACCTGGCACGACCAGACAAGACTAGATATTGTTCTTTGAAGTTAATTTAAGAGTTCTTTCTTATCAATCTTCAGGATTACTTGGTTTACAATGGAGAGGATAATGAAGCCTTGGACATTGTACGATTTTTATTATCGCCGGACGAAAGTCGGGCAGGAATATTACGCAACCGTCGAGATTTTGAACCGAGTCGCTGACAAGGTGAGTGAGGAGGAACTGCTGCTCGAGACGAGCGAGATTCAGGATGAACCTGGCACGTCGCGAGCTAGAATCGTGACGATCGGGAGTCGTGAGGAACCTGGCGCGTCGCGATCTAGAATCGTGACGATCGGGAGTCCTGAGGAACCTGGCGCGGCGCGATCTGGAATCGAGATAAGCGGAAGTCGTGACGAGTGAGGGGTCATCATTATCACCTTCCTAGCATTAATCCCGCTTTATTGCTGGGTCTGCTTTTCTGTACTTTTTCTTCTATTCTCTTCTTCTTCTTCTCGCCAGTGCATTGAGATACAACATGAGTTGTTTTACCGACCGGATTGTTGCTGAGCCTGCCATCCAACCCTTGGGACAGGGCTATGGCGTAGTTTTGACGAGTAAAGGGTACGTACGTATTGAGGATCAGTTGTTCGTTTTCCGGTCTACTATCATGACTTTGGTTTTACTGATGTTCCGTACTCTTCGCTTATATTTCCCAGCCTTGTCATGTTCATTTCCAGCTCGAGTTGATCTGCTGCCAATATAAGAGTATCATCGGCATATCTCGGATTACTTCCTCCCACTGCAATCCACCCATACCATTCATCGAGTACTTTGCGCGTGACCTACTCACTATATAGGTTAAATAGGATTGGTGACAGGATACACCCTTGTCTAAACTCTGCTTTAACGTCAAATTTGTTTGAACAAGTTTGTTCTATTTTGACCCTTGCTGCGCTGTGTTCATAGAGGTTCCGTATCAGTTGTATTAGGTGGTCTGGTGTGCCCATTTCCTCTAAGATCTGCCAGAGGGCATCCCACTTGATGGAGTCGAACGTTTTGGAGTACTCGACAAAGCACACGTTATATTTGCGTGCTTTTTCGATGATCTGGCGAATATTCAGTATTTGTTCGATGGTGTCTTTCCCTGGGACAAATCCACTCTGTTCGTCCGATATTTGGGGAAGAAGAAAAGGTTTCAATCTCTCGTTTATTATGGTGAGCATAATTTTACTAGTGTGTGATATTAATGCAACTGTTCTATAGTTGTTGCATTATGTAGGATTCCCTTTCTTTAATGGTGGGATGAATATTAACTCGTGCCATTCTGAATTCCGGTGTTCCATACTGCTTTGCATAATGAGTGTATTACGTCTACTCCCTTTTCCTCCATGGACTTTATGCTTTCTGATGTTATATTATCCGTGCCAGCAGCTTTCCGGTTATTTAGTTTTTTAATCGCATTTACCACTTCTGATCTTAGAATGTTCGTCTCCTTTTCTAGACAGTAGGTTGGTGTGCACCTTGGAATTTGCACGGTATCGGAAAACTCGGAGTTTCTGGCAGTACTGCCTTCAGACTTCCGCGATCCCATCTTTGTCGGTTATGATTTCTTCCCTTTCATTCTTTATTATTTGTGTCCGTGGTTTGAATTCTCTGGCAAAATATCCGATTTTGTCGAATAATTGATGGGAATCATTGTGTTTAGCATGGTGTGCCTAAAAAACAATTGCAAATTCAAATTGTTTGAATAAAACTTTGTGTTTATTTTTCTTGGTTTAGGTGTTACAGGAACGGAAGAGGGCGTTCAAGAAGTCGCAAGCTGATGGCGATGACGAAACTGGTTTGGACGGCAGGAAGCATCTGGCGTTCTTGGATCTGCTGCTGGAATACTCGCAGGGCGAAAATGAACTCACAGACCGTGAAATCCGCGACGAGATAAACACGATAGTGTCTGCTGTAAGAACATTTCGGTTGTATTTATTATTTAAGAAAAGTTTTCAAGTTTTCAACTCAAGCTTTCTTACAAGCTTTCAAGTGGAGAGGGAGTCGACTACGTAGCCAAAGTGTCTAGTCTGTATAGTCTGGCTAGACTGGCAAGTATGGCTGGTCTGACTGGTCTAGCTGGTCTGACTGGTCTGGCTGGTCTGACTGGTCTGGCTGGTCTAGCTGGAGTGGCTGGTCTGGCTGGTATGTCTGGCCTGGCTGGTCAGCCTGGTCTGACTGGCCTGGCTGGTCTGGCTGGCCTGGCTGGTCTGACTGGTCTCTGGCTGGTCTAGTCTGTCTCTTCTGTCTAGTCTGTCTAGTCCGTCTAGTCCGTCTAGTCTGTTTACTCTGTCTAGTCTCTCTAGTCTGTCTAGTGGGTATAATCTTGATTTCCCAGACTAGACCACTCAAGACTTACTAATCTAGTTTAGTCTTAACCATTCATTTTTTTGACCGACTAGTCCAGATTATTATTTAAATCCTAGTCTAGATCAAGCTGGACTAACTATTCTAGTTCTCAACTTGTCTACTCTTAAGATTTTCAATTTTTCGAATCTCTAACATTTCAAACCGCAATGGGACGGCATTGGTCTCCGCCGATAAATCAGCCCGCGTTTCCCACCGAAGGTATTAATAACGGAAACTATCGGCCGACGGAGTTACCCCGGCCGACAACTTTCGCCGCCCGGCTCCCCCGCCCGAAGCCGCAAACTCCGCCAAGAATCTATTAATCCCCGCCGAGAGATATTCAATCCGACAGTCGCGATAAAACTTAATGGTTTATCGGGCATTGTCTACACTAGACGACGCGATTTACAACTCTCGGTACTTTGACGGAGTTTTACTATCAATTGTTAATGTATTGAACTGGATACTAACTTTGTTGAAGACGAAATGTAGTTTGAATATATAAATATCAATCTCTTGATAATAATATAAAAATCAACCTCATCGTAGCTCAATTATATTAAGCCTTATTAAGACTATGAACAAATCATATGTTGAAACAACTACTTCTTTGGCTAATACCACGCATACAACAGACATTTGCATGTTATTACTAGTACCAGTACATCTGCAAGTTATTAACAATCACTAGATAAATAACATTGTCTTTTAAGACAATTTCTTTCTATTTAAATTAAGTTCCATCTGCAGACGCGTTTTGGGATTTATCTCTCATCAGTGCAGCTTTGCTGGTTTGAATTATCCATTGGAATAAACCTACATGAACTTGAACACCTTTACTATTACAAACTTTATATTAGTAACAGTCTAGCTTAGTCTTGTCTGCTCTGTGCTGTTCTAGTCTGCTCTGTGTTGTTCTAGTCTTATTTGTGTTGTTCTAGCATTCTCTGTGTGTTCTAGCCTTCTCTGTGTTGTTCTAGTCATATCTGTCCTGTTCTTGTCTTCTTTGTGTTGTTCGAGTCTTCTCAGTGTTGTTCGAGTCTTATCTGTGTTGTTCTAGTCTTCTCTGTGTTGTTCTTGCCTTATCTAAGTTGTTCCAATCTTATCTCTGTTGTTCTAGTCTTCTATGTGTTGTTCTAGTCTTCTCTGTGTTGTTCTAGTCTTCTCTGTGTTGTTCGAGTCTTCTCTGTGTTGTTCTAGTCTCCTTTGTGTTGATCTATTCTTATATGTGTTGTTCTAGTCTTCTCTGTGTTGTTCGAGTCTTCTCTGTGTTGTTCTAGTCTTATCTGCGTTGTTCTAGTCTTCTCTGTGTTGTTATAGTCTTCTCTGTGTTGTTCGACTCTTATCTGTGTTGTTCTAGTCTTCTCTGTGTTGTTCTAGTCTCCTTTGTGTTGATCTATTCTTATATGTGTTGTTCTAGTCTTCTCTGTGTTGTTCTAATCTTCTCTGTATTGTTCTAGTCTTCTCTGTGTTGTTCCAGTCTTCTCTATGTTGTTCTAGTCTTCTCTGTGTTGTTCTAGTCTTATCTGTGTTGTTCTAGTCTTTTCTGTCTTTTTGTAGTCTTCTCTGTGTTGTTCTAGTCTTATCTGTGTTGTTCTAGTCTTCTCTGTGTTGTTCTAGTCTTATCTGTGTTGTTCTAGTCTTATCTGTGTTCTTCTAGTCTTCTCTGTGTTGTTCTAATCTTCTCTGTATTGTTCTAGTCTTCTCTGTGTTGTTCCAGTCTTCTCTATGTTGTTCTAGTCTTCTCTGTGTTGTTCTAGTCTTATCTGTGTTGTTCTAGTCTTTTCTGTCTTTTTGTAGTCTTATCTGCGTTGTTCTAGTCTTCTCTGTGTTGTTATAGTCTTCTCTGTGTTGTTCGACTCTTATCTGTGTTGTTCTAGTCTTATCTGTGTTGTTCTAGTCTTTTCTGTCTTTTTGTAGTCTTCTCTGTGTTGTTCTAGTCTTATCTGTGTTGTTCTAGTCTTCTCTGTGTTGTTCTAGTCTTATCTGTGTTGTTCTAGTCTTATCTGTGTTCTTCTAGTCTTCTCTGTGTTGTTCTAATCTTCTCTGTGTTGTTACAGTCTTCTCTATGTTGTTCTAGTCTTCTCTGTATTGTTCTAGTCTTCTCTGTGTTGTTCGAGTCTTCTCTGTGTTGTTCTAGTCTCCTTTGTGTTGATCTATTCTTATATGTGTTGTTCTAGTCTTCTCTGTGTTGTTCGAGTCTTCTCTGTGTTGTTCTAGTCTTATCTCCGTTGTTCTAGTCTTCTCTGTGTTGTTCGACTCTTATCTGTGTTGTTCTAGTCTTCTCTGTGTTGTTCTAGTCTCCTTTGTGTTGATCTATTCTTATATGTGTTGTTCTAGTCTTCTCTGTGTTGTTCTAATCTTCTCTGTATTGTTCTAGTCTTCTCTGTGTTGTTACAGTCTTCTCTATGTTGTTCTAGTCTTCTCTGTGTTGTTCTAGTCTTATCTGTGTTGTTCTAGTCTTATCTGTCTTTTTTTAGTCTTCTCTGTGTTGTTCTAGTCTTATCTAAGTTGTTCTAGTCTTCTCTGTGTTGTTCTAGTCTTATCTGTGTTCTAGTCTCATCTGTGTTCTTCTAGTCTTCTCTGTGTTGTTCTAGTCTTCTCTGTGTTGTTACAGTCTTCTCTATGTTGTTCTAGTCTTCTCTGTGTTGTTCTGGTCTTATCTGTGTTGTTCTAGTCTTATCTGTGTTCTTCTGGTCTTCTCTGTGTAGTTCTAGTCTTCTCTGTGTTGTACTAGTATTCTCTGTATTGCTCTAGTCTTCTCTGTATTGTTCTAGTCTTCTCTGTGTTGTTCCCGTCTTCTCTATGTTGTTCTAGTCTTCTCTGTGTTGTTCTTGCCTTATCTAAGTTGTTCCAATCTTATCTCTGTTGTTCTAGTCTTCTATGTGTTGTTCTAGTCTTCTCTGTGTTGTTCTAGTCTTCTCTGTGTTGTTCGAGTCTTCTCTGTGTTGTTCTAGTCTCCTTTGTGTTGATCTATTCTTATATGTGTTGTTCTAGTCTTCTCTGTGTTGTTCGAGTCTTCTCTGTGTTGTTCTAGTCTTATCTCCGTTGTTCTAGTCTTCTCTGTGTTGTTCGACTCTTATCTGTGTTGTTCTAGTCTTCTCTGTGTTGTTCTAGTCTCCTTTGTGTTGATCTATTCTTATATGTGTTGTTCTAGTCTTCTCTGTGTTGTTCTAATCTTCTCTGTATTGTTCTAGTCTTCTCTGTGTTGTTACAGTCTTCTCTATGTTGTTCTAGTCTTCTCTGTGTTGTTCTAGTCTTATCTGTGTTGTTCTAGTCTTATCTGTCTTTTTTTAGTCTTCTCTGTGTTGTTCTAGTCTTATCTAAGTTGTTCTAGTCTTCTCTGTGTTGTTCTAGTCTTATCTGTGTTCTAGTCTCATCTGTGTTCTTCTAGTCTTCTCTGTGTTGTTCTAGTCTTCTCTGTGTTGTTACAGTCTTCTCTATGTTGTTCTAGTCTTCTCTGTGTTGTTCTGGTCTTATCTGTGTTGTTCTAGTCTTATCTGTGTTCTTCTGGTCTTCTCTGTGTAGTTCTAGTCTTCTCTGTGTTGTACTAGTATTCTCTGTATTGCTCTAGTCTTCTCTGTATTGTTCTAGTCTTCTCTGTGTTGTTCCCGTCTTCTCTATGTTGTTCTAGTCTTCTCTGTGTTGTTCTAGTCTTATCTGTGTTGTTCTAGTCTTATCTGTCTTTTTGTAGTCTTCTCTGTATTGTTCGAGTTTTCTCTGTGTTGTTCTACTGTGTTGTTCTAGTCTTCTCTGTGTTGTCATAGTCTTCTCTGTGTTGTTCTAGTCTCCTTTGTGTTGATCTATTCTTATATGTGTTGTTCTAATCTTCTCTGTATTGTTCTAGTCTTCTCTGTGTTGTTCCAGTCTTCTCTATGTTGTTCTAGTCTTCTCTGTGTTGTTCTAGTCTTATCTGTGTTGTTCTAGTCTTATCTGTCTTTTTGTAGCCTTCTCTGTGTTGTTCTAGTCTTATCTGTGTTGTTCTAGTCTTCTCTGTGTTGTTCTACTCTTATCTGTGTTGTTCTAGTCTTATCTGTGTTCTTCTAGTCTTTTCTGTGTTTTTCTAGTCTTCTCTGTGTTGTACTAGTATTCTCTGGTTTGTTCTAGTCTTCTCTGTATTGTTCTAGTCTTCTCTGTGTTGTTCCAGTCTTCTCTATGTTGTTCTAGTCTTCTCTGTATTGTTCTAGTCTTCTCTGTGTTGTTCCAGTCTTCTCTATGTTGTTCTAGTCTTCTCTGTGTTGTTCTAGTCTTATCTGTGTTGTTCTAGTCTTATCTGTCTTTTTGTAGTCTTCTCTGTGTTGTTCTAGTCTTATCTGTGTTGTTCTAGTCTTCTCTGTGTTGTTCCAGTCTTCTCTATGTTGTTCTAGTCTTATCTGTGTTGTTCTAGTCTTATCGGTGTTGTTCTAGTCTTATCTGTCTTTTTGTAGTCTTCTCTGTGTTGTTCTAGTCTTATCTGTGTTGTTCTAGTCTTCTCTGTGTTGTTCTAGTCTTATCTGTGTTGTTCTAGTCTTATCTGTGTTCTTCTAGTCTTCTCTGTGTTGTTCTAGTCTTAACTGTGTTGTTCTAGTCTTCTTTATGTTGTTCTAGTCTTATCTGTGTTGTTCTAGTCTTCTCTGCATTGTTCTGGTTTTATCTGTGTTGTGCTAGACTGCTCTGTGCTGTTCTAGTCTTATCTGTGTTGTTCTAGTCTTATCTGTGTTGTTCTAGTCTTATCTGCGTTCTTCTAGTCTTCTCTGTGTTGTTCTAGTCTTATCTGCGTTGTTATAATCTTTTCTGTGTTGTTCGAGTCTTCTCTGTGTTGTTCGAGTCTTATCTGTGTTGTTCTAGTCTTCTCTGTGTTGTTCTAGTCTCCTTTGTGTTATTCTAGTCTTATCTCTGTTGTTCTAGTCTTATCTGTGTTCTTCTAGTCTTCTCTGTGTTGTTCTAGTCTTAACTGTGTTGTTCTAGTCTTCTCTGTGTTGTTCTAGTCTTCTCTGTATTGTTCTAGTCTTCTCTGTGTTGTTCCAGTCTTCTCTATGTTGTTCTAGTCTTATCTGTGTTCTTCTAGTCTTATCTGTATTCTTCTAGTCTTCTCTGTGTTGTTCTAGTCTTATCTATATTGCTCTAGACTTCTCTGTATTGTTCTAGTCTTCTCTGTATTGTTCTAGTCTAATCTGTGTTGTTCTAGTCTTCTCTGCGTTGCTCTGGTTTTATCTGTGTTGTGCTAGACTTCTCTGTGCTGTTCTAGTCTTATCTGTGTTGTTCTAGTCTTATCTGCGTTCTTATAGTCTTCTCTGTCTTGTTCTAGTCTTATCTGTGTTGTTCTAGTCTTCTCTGTGTTGTTCTAGTCTTCTCTGTATTGTTTTAGTCTTCTCTGCATTGTTCTAGTCTTCTCTGTGTTGTTCCAGTCTTCTCTATGTTGTTCTAGTCTTCTCTGTGTTTTTCGAGTCTTATCTGTGTTCTTCTAGTCTTCTCTGTGTTGTTCTAGTCTTACCTGTGTTGTTCTAGTCTTCTCTGTGTTGTTCTAGTCTTCTCTGTGTTGTTCTAGTCTTCTCTGTATTGTTCTAGTCTTCTCTGTATTGTTCTAGTCTTCTCTGTGTTGTTCCAGTCTTCTCTGTGTTTTTCGAGTCTTCTCTGTGTTGTTCTAGTCTTATATGTGTTGTTCTAGTCTTATCTGTGTTCTTCTAGTCTTCTCTGTGTTGTTCTAGTCTTATCTATGTTGTTCTAGTCTTCTCTGTGTTGTTCTAGTCTTATCTATGTTGTTCTAGTCTTCTCTGTGTTGTTCTAGTCTTATCTATGTTGTTCTAGTCTTCTCTGTATTGATCTAGTCTTCTCTGTATTGTTCCAGTCTTATCTATGATTATATAGTCTTCTCTGTGTTGTTCTAGTCTTATATGTGTTGTTCTAGTCTTATCTGTGTTCTTCTAGTCTTCTCTGTGTTGTTCTAGTCTTATCTATGTTGTTCTAGTCTTCTCTGTGTTGTTCTAGTCTTATATGTGTTGTTCTAGTCTTATCTGTGTTCTTCTAGTCTTCTCTGTGTTGTTCTAGTCTTATCTATGTTGTTCTAGTCTTCTCTGTGTTGTTCTAGTCTTCTCTGTATTGTTCTAGTCTTCTCTGTATTGTTCTAGTCTTCTCTATGTTGTTCCAGTCTTCTCTGTGTTTTTCGAGTCTTCTCTGTGTTGTTCTAGTCTTATATGTGTTGTTCTAGTCTTATCTGTGTTCTTCTAGTCTTCTCTGTGTTGTTCTAGTCTTATCTATGTTGTTCTAGTCTTCTCTGTGTTGTTCTAGTCTTCTCTGTATTGTTCTAGTCTTCTCTGTGTTGTTCTAGTCTTATCTATGTTGTTCCAGTCTTCTCTGTGTTTTTCGAGTCTTCTCTGTGTTGTTCTAGTCTTATATGTGTTGTTCTAGTCTTATCTGTGTTCTTCTAGTCTTCTCTGTGTTGTTCTAGTCTTATCTATGTTGTTCTAGTCTTCTCTGTGTTGTTCTAGTCTTATATGTGTTGTTCTAGTCTTATCTGTGTTCTTCTAGTTTTCTCTGTGTTGTTCTAGTCTTATATGTGTTGTTCTAGTCTTATCTGTGTTCTTCTAGTCTTCTCTGTGTTGTTCTAGTCTTATCTATGTTGTTCTAGTCTTCTCTGTATTGTTCTAGTCTTCTCTGTATTGTTCCAGTCTTCTCTATGTTGATCTAGTCTTCTCTGTGTTGTTCTAGTCTTATCTGTGCTGTTCTAGTCTTATCTGTGTTGTTCCAGTCTTCTTTGTCTTGTTCTAGTCTTCTCTATGTTGTTCTAGTCTTCTCTATGTTGTTCTAGTCTTCTCTGTGTTGTTCTAGTCGCAATAGTCTTGTTCGATCTTGTCCATTTACTCTAACACTAAGCGATCTCAATCTCACTTAAATTGTTTCTAGGGGTTCGACACGTCGTCCTCAGCTATTTCCTGGACGCTGCTCCTGCTAGGAAACCATCAGGAAGTTCAGGTTTGAGGCCAAAGCAATTTAATTAATTCAAATATTCTGCATTCAACATTTTTCATTCCGCGATTTTGATTTAGCAAATCAGTATTCTGCATTCAACTTTCCACATCCCTGGTAAAAATGATATTGAGTTGAATGAAGTGTTTGAACGAAGTGTCGGTAATGCGTGAACGAAGTGTCGATAAAGTGTCGTTTGGAGCACTGAAATAAAAATTGCTATATTGCATTCCTCATTCTATATTAAAAACAGTGTATAGTTATTGAATTGTTCTTTGTGAAGTGTCGAGGATGTGTTTGACATTTGTGTTGACATTTGTGTGACAAACATTTCCTTGTACTTTGACAACACTCCGTTTGTCTCGAAAACACTTCGCTGCACTTCGACGACACCTTGTTTGTCTCGGAAACGCTTCGTTGCGCTTCGAAGACACTTCCGTGAGCTTCGACGACACTTTATACGACACTTCATTTTCAGCAGGGATTCCACATTTTACAATCTACATTATCTACTACATACCACTTTCTACATACCTCACTCTACATTCTATATTCCACATTCTACATACCTCATTCTACATTTCACATACCACATTCTACTCTCTAAATTCCACATTCCGTATTCTGCATTCTAGATTCTATATACCTCATTCTACATTCTATATTCCACTTTCAACATTCTGCAACCTCATTCTATATTCGACATTCTACATACCTGATTCTACATTCTATATTCCACATTCTATATTCCACGTTCCGCATTGCACACTCTACGTTCTATATTCCAAATTTCTTATTCTATATTCGACCTTGCACATACTGCAACCTCATTCTACAGTCCATCTTCTACATTCCTCATTCTTTGTTCCACGTTCCGCTTCCCGCATTCCACATCCTGCATATCTTATCCTGCATTCTACATTCCACATTCTATATATTTTATTCTTCATTCTATATTCCACGTTCCACATCCTGCAACCTCATTCTAAATTCGACATTCTACATACATGATTCTACGTTCTATATTTCACATTCTTCATTCTATATTCCACTTTCCGCATTGCACACTCTGCGTTCTATATTTCACATTTCTCATTCTATATTCTGCGTTGCACATACTGCAACCTCATTCTACAGTACATATTCCACATTACTCATTCTTTATTCCACGTTCTACATACTGCAACCTCATTCTATATTATATATTCCACATTCTACTTTCTATATTCTACATGCCTCAATACATATTCCACGTACCACATACTGAAACCTCATTCTACATTCTATATTGCACAATCTACGTTCTGTATTCCTCATTCTAAATTTCACCTTGTACATACTGCAACCTCATTCTACAGTCCATATTCCACATTCTATATTCCACGTTCTATATACTGCAACCCAATTCGATATTCTATATTCCACATTCTACGTTCTATATTCTACATTCCTTATTGTATATTCCACGTTCCACGTATAGCAACCTTATTCTACAGTCCACATTTCTCATTCTATATTTCACGTTCGCATACTGCAACCTTATTCTATATTCTACATTACCCATTTTACGTTTTATATTCTACATTCCTCATACTATATTACACGTTCCAAATAGTGCAACCTCATTCTACATTCCACATTCTATGTTCTATATTCCATATTCCTCATTCTATATTACACGTTCTACATACTGCAACCTCATTCTATAATTCATGTTCTACATTCCTCATTCTATATTTTACGTTCTACATACTGCAACCTCATTCTATAATTCATATTCTACATTCGTCATTCTATATTCTACGTTCTACATACTGCAACCTGATTCTACATTCTATATTTTACATATAACGTTCTATATTCCACATTCCTCATTCTATATTCCACATTCTACGTTGTATGTTCCACATTCCTCATTCTATATACCACGTTGTACATACTGCAACATCATTCTACAGTCCACATTCCTCATTCTATATTTCAGGTTCGACATACTGCAACCTCATTCTATATTCTATATTCCACATTCTACGTAATATAATCTACATTCCTTATTTTATATTCCACGTTCCACATACGGCAACCTCATTTTACATTCTACGTTCTATATTCCTCATTCTATATTCCACGTTGCACATATTGCAAATTCATTTTACAGTCCTTGTTCCACATTCATCATTCTATATTTCACGTTCGACATACTGCAACCTCATTCTACATTCCACATTCTACGTTCTATATTCTACATTCCTCATTCTATATTCCACGTTGCACATACTGCAACCTTATTCTACAATCCACATTCCTCATTCTATATTTCACGTTCGCATACTGCAACCTCATTCTATATTCTACATTCCACATTTTACGTTTTATATTCTACATTCCTCATTCTATATTACACGTTACACATACTTCAACCTAATTCTACATTCCACATTCTATTTTCTATATTCCATATTCCTCATTATATATTTCACGTTGTATCCACTGCAACCTCATTCTATAATCCATATTCTACATTCCTCATTCTATATTTTACGTTCTACATACTGCAACCTCATTCTATATTCTATATTCCACATTCTACGTTCTATAATCTACATTCCCCATTCTATATTCCACGTTCCACATACTGCAACCTCATTCTACATTCCACATTCTAGGTTTTATATTCCACATTCGTCATTCTATATTCCACGTTGCACATACTGCAACCTCAATCTACAGTCCATATTTCACATTCCTCATTCTATATGCCACTTGCACATACTGCAAATTCATTCAACAGTCGATGTTGCACATTCCTCATTCTATATTTTACGTTTTACATACTGCAACTTCATTGGTATATTCCACATTATACTTTATATATGCTACATACCTCATTCTATATTCCACTTTCCACAAACTGCAATCTCATTCTACATTCTATATTCCACATTCTACGTTCTATATTCCACATTCCATATTCGACGTTACACATACTGCAAATTGCATTCTACAGTCCATGTTCCACTTTCCTCGTTCTATATTTCACGTTCTACATACTGCAACCTCATTCTATATTCCACATTCTACTTTCTATATTCTATATACCCCATTCTAGATTCCACTTTCCACATACTGCAACCTCATTCTACATTCCACATTCTACGTTCTATATATCACATTCTATATTCTACGTTACACATACTGCTAATTCATTCTGCAGCACATGTTCCACAATCCTCGTTCTATATTTTACGTTCGACATACTGCAACCTCATTTTATATTTCACATTCTACGTTCTATATTCTACATTTCTCAATCTATATTCCACGTTCCACATACTGCAATCTCATTCTACATTCCACATTCTACGTTCTATATTCCACATTCCTTATACTGTATTCCACGTTGCACATACTGCAACCTCTATCTAGAGTCCATATTCCACATTCCTCATTTTATATTCTGCTTGGCACATACTGCAAATTCATTCTACATACAGTCCATGTTCCACGTTCGTCACTCTATATTTCATGTTTGATATACTAAAACCTCAGTCTTTATTCCACATGCTATGTTATATATTCTACATTCCTCATTTTATATTCCACGTTCCACATACTGCATCCTCATTCTACATTCTATATGTCACATCCCTCATTCTATATTCCACGTTTTACATACTGCAACCTAATTCTATATTCCCTATTCTACGTTCTATATTCCACATTCCTCATTCTATCTTCCATGTTCCACATACTGCAACCTCATTCTACCTCCTATATTCCACATTCTATATGTTAGATTCGTTATTCTATATTCCACGTTGCACATACTGCAACCTCATTCCAGAGTCCATATTCCACATTCTATATTCGCTGTTCTACATACTGCAACCTCATTCTATATTCCACATTATACGTTCTATATTCCACTTTCCTCATTCTATATTCCAGGTTCCACATACTGAAACCTCATTCTACATTCCACATTCTACGTTCTATATTCCACATTCCTCATTCCATATTCCACATTGCACATACTGCAATCTCATTCTACATTGTATATTCCTCATTCTATATTTCACGTTCCACCTCATTCTAAATTTTATATTCTAGATTCTACATACCTCATTCATCGTTCCAATTTCTACATTTCTTATTATATATTCCACGTTCCATATTCTATAACCTCGTTACACATTCTACATACCTCAATCTACATTCTACATTTCACTTTCCTCATTCTATATTCTACGGTAGACATCATACAACCTCTTTCCACATTCTATATGCCACATTTCACACTCTACATTCCACGTATTATATTCCACGTTCCACATCCTGCAGCCTCATTTCACTTTCTTCATACCTCACTCCACATTCTATTCCTCATTCTATATTCTGTTCCACATCCTGAAACCTCCTTTTCCATTTTATATGCCACATTCTAAATAAGACCTTCTACATTCTATATTCCACATTCCCGATTCTGTATGCCACGTTTCCTACCCTGCAACTTCATGATTCATTCTATATTCCACGTTCCTCATTCTATACTCCACGTTTCTTATCCTGCAACTTCTTTTTACATTCTATATTCCACATTCTTCATTCTATATTCCACGATTTTTATCCTGCAACTTCATTTCACATTCTATATTCCACATTCCTCATTCCATACTCCACCTTCCACACCCTGCAACCGCATTCTACATTTGATATTCTACATTCATCCTCATATCCTTATTCTACATTCCATATTTAAAAACATTCTAAACCTTCAGCATTCTATATTCTGTAATGATCATTCTGTACAGGACAAAGTTCGGCAGGAAATCGGCGACATCCTGCAGGACAGCAGCAGAGTCAGAAGCCAGCACATACGCGACCTCAAATACCTAGAAAGAGTCATCAAGGAGAGCCAACGGTTATTCCCCAGCGTTCCAGTAATCAGCCGCGTCTTACAACACGACGTTCAACTCGGTAAGAAAAAAACTTCACAAGATTAGAATGATTTGGAAAGCAAACAGGATTAGGCGGGATTAGACTAGATTCGAGAGGATTAGGCAGGATTAAGCTAAATTAGTTCCTTTTGCTTTCGAGGAAAATACTTGATCCCGGCCGGAGTTACGGTGACGCTGCACATGAACGAAATGCACCGCGACCCGGAGAACTTCCCGGAGCCGGAGACTTTCGATCCGGACAGGTTTCTGCCGGAGCGGAGCCGCGGCCGCCACCCCTACTGCTACGTCCCTTTCAGCGCCGGACCTAGAAACTGCATTGGTAAGTGATGAGACTACATACACTGACTAGATAGATTAAACTAGATGGATTGGAATTGTCGGGCTAGACTAGATAGACAAGACTAGGTAGACAAGATTAGACAGACAAGACTAGACAGACAAGACTGGATAGACAAGACTAGACAGACAAGACTGGATAGACAAGACTAGACAGACAAGACTAGACAGACAAGACTAGACAGACAAGACTAGACTGACAAGACTGGATAGACAAGACTAGACAGACAAGACTAGACAGACAAGACTAGACAGACAAGACTAGACAGACAAGACTAGACAGACAAGACTAGACAGACAAGACTAGACAGACAAGACTAGACAGACAAGACTAGACAGACAAGACTAGACAGACAAGACTAGACAGACAAGACTAGACAGACAAGACTAGACAGACAAGACTAGACAGACAAGACTAGACAGACAAGACTAGACAGACAAGACTAGACAGACAAGACTAGACAGACAAGACTAGACAGACAAGACTAGACAGACAAGACTAGACAGACAAGACTAGACAGACAAGACTAGACAGACAAGACTAGACAGACAAGACTAGACAGACAAGACTAGACAGACAAGACTAGACAGACAAGACTAGACAGACAAGACTAGACAGACAAGACTAGACAGACAAGACTAGACAGACAAGACTAGACAGACAAGACTAGACAGACAAGACTAGACAGACAAGACTAGACAGACAAGACTAGACAGACAAGACTAGACAGACAAGACTAGACAGACAAGACTAGACAGACAAGACTAGACTGACAAGACTGGATAGACAAGACTAGACAGACAAGACTAGACAGACAAGACTAGACAGACAAGACTAGACAGACAAGACTAGACAGACAAGACTAGACAGACAAGACTAGACAGACAAGACTAGACAGACAAGACTAGACAGACAAGACTAGACAGACAAGACTAGACAGACAAGACTAGACAGACAAGACTAGACAGACAAGACTAGACAGACAAGACTAGACAGACAAGACTAGACAGACAAGACTAGACAGACAAGACTAGACAGACAAGACTAGACAGACAAGACTAGACAGACAAGACTAGACAGACAAGACTAGACAGACAAGACTAGACAGACAAGACTAGACAGACAAGACTAGACAGACAAGACTAGACAGTTGTTACAACTTCTTGTTGTTTGTTTTTGTTAGGTCAGAAGTTTGCGATGATGGAGGTCAAGGTTATACTGGTGCATATTTTGAGGAACTACCGTGTGGTGGCGCTGGAGCGGCCGCAGGACCTGAAAACTTGGATCCAGGTGATCAGCAAGCCGCAGAGCGGCGTCAGAGTGCTGTTAGAGAAAGTCAGTCTATGATATTATTCTTTATTGTGTACCTGTATTGATGACAGCATTGATGAGAGTATTTAGTTAAACCGACAATGTTTTGCGTGTAATAAATTGAGGTTATGTTTACCTAACCTAAACCTAACTTTCCAGGTATTTGCAGGATTTGTGAGACTAGACCAGATAAGATATGGATTAGATAAGAATAAATATGACCGGACTAAGATTTAATATTATTAATCATGAATCATCCTGTTGGAAAGGAAGTGTGGTATGAAGTGTAACGAAGTGTTGCCGAAACAAAAGAGGTGTCAGTCGGCGCAAAAATGTGAACACCTCTCCAAGGCATCGATGACGTTTCACAATAAAAAAGTCGCAATGAAGGATTGTCGAGACACACGAAGTGTTGGTCGGCGCAAATGTCAACAGTTCTTCGACGCATCGACGACGTTAACAATAAAAAAGTTAAAACAATGAATTAGACACTTCACAGAAAATCAGTTCAACGAAGCTTCACTGTTCAAATTTCAGTGTCCCCAGACGCTTCCTTGTTACTTTGACTACACTTCGTTGAAGCATTATCGACACCTTGTTTAGACGATATTGAATTGTCACAAGGATAGACAAGATTAGATAAGAATAGGACAGTGCCAGGCAGTAGTTATACAAGTCTAGATAGACTAGACAGACGAGACTTAAAAGACAAGACTAGTTAAACAAATTTGTAACTCATCATACTATTATACCTTTTTATTGATCCATCCACTTTATGCCTTAGTGTTGGATTCTTACCGGCTAAACCCCCTTTACCTCGCGCACATTACACTGGCATTTACACGCGCATTCTTTCAGTGCAAGAGCCGTTTGTTTTAGTTTCTGTTTAAATTCTCCTTTGTTCCCATTATTTGTCAAATAACTGTATGAGGTTTCCCATGTTCTTGCTGACTCTATTAGTCTGTTCATCATATCCTTAGCATTAAATAATTCTGTTATTTATCTCACATTGTCTCACTTAGGCTACGGCCTGAGTGAAAGTGCGTTGAGCGGCGAGCGGGGCGTGCAGTTTAAGCGGACAATGTCTGGCCTGAGTTATGAGCGGGGCGTGCAGCGTGCAGCTGCATCCGACGCGACGGTGCACGCTGTAGAGGAACGCTAAACACAAACTGATTTGAAATGAGCGTGCACACCACGCTGCCCGCCCCACTGCACGCAAAAACCCAAACGCCCCGCTCACTTACTTACTCAGGACGCCTGCTACCAAGACCATGTGTTTGAGATGCACGCTGCACGCCATGCCACGCTCTGTTTGAGCGGGCACTCAGGCCGTAGACTTAGGTCACGCGAGCACGTTTATCTTCGGCGTCGTCGATGTTTTCGCAGTAACGACATTTATTTGAGTCAACTCTTGGATCTTTCTATCGTACAGGTATATTTGGAAGCAGCCACATCCTGACAGTGCTTGGGTTAAGAAGTAATCCATTTCTCCGTGACTTTTGATAACCCACTTGCAAATATCCGCAATGAATTGGAAGGTCCATAGCGTCCATATCTCCCGTTTTTCCATTTTCTTGCCACTTTGTTCGGTATTTTTGCGAACTATATTAAAATATACTGTAAGTACGTATGTATCACCGTTTCCTCCACTGTAGGCCCCTACGTTCTTTTTCCCAGCGCTTGCATTGGAGGATCGTGTGTGCGACGTTGTCTTCAGCTCCACAGTACTCACAAAAGGTGTCCGTTGCTTTTCCGATTTTGAATAAATAATTACGGAAGCAGCCGTGGCCGCTGAGTACTTGAGTCATGTGGTAGTCTATCTCTCCATGTGTCCTTGTGGCCCATTTATAGATATGTGGAATAATGCGCCTTGTCCATGTTCCTGTTTTTGAGTTATCCCATTGATTTTGCCAGGTCTCGTACCAGGTCAGGTCCGTGGCAGCTTTTTTGATGTCCTGTTTAGACATATTGCCTTGGCGTTTCAACGAATAGGTGTTTTTTCTCAGCGACACTAGCACCTCTATGGGTGGTATTCCTGCAATTACAAGAATGGCTTCCATGGATACCGTTCTGTACGCACTACTAACTCTTAGTGCAAGTTTCCGTTGCACTGTCGCCAGTTTGTTTCTTGTCTTTTGTACCATCATGGCCCTATACCAAATTGGAGCTCCATAAAGCATCACAGAGAGTGCTACCGAACATAGTAACTTCCTTTTGCTGGCAGTGGGATTAGACGTTTGGCATTAGCCTTTCCAGCGCATTGGTGGTTCTATACGCTTTATCCGCCGCTTTGGAGACATGGTCGCTAAACGAGAGGTTTTTGTCGATAATAACACCTAAGTACTTAACTGCACTTTTCGGTGATATTATGGCATCTTTGATCTTCAAAGTTATCTCACTTAACTGTCTCTTACCCGCCAAAACTACGGCCTCTGTCTTCTCTGGGGCTAGCTTTAGGTTCTTTTTCTCCAGCCACTCGTCCACCAGCCTCATTGTTTCGTTCGCCTTGTCCATTACTATGCTTTCGGTTTTTCCACAGATTGTTATAGCTAAGTCGTCCGCGAAACCGACTATCTCGACTCCTTTTGGCATTCTTAATCTGAGCACTCCGTCATACCACAAAGTTTGGCCCAGTACAGAGCCTTGCGGAACACCGCTGGTGATTTCTAGCTCAAGTGTTTTGTTTTCTGACTGTATTGCAATTTTCCGGTTATCCAGGTAGCTTCTTATTATGCGGAGTAGGTATGCGGGGAGTCCTACTTTTGTCGCTTCGTCCATTATGTGTTGCCAGCTTGCAGAATTAAACGCGTTTCTGATGTCTAGCGTTATGAGGAAACATATCTCTCTTGTCCTCCACGTTCCTGCTTTGGCTGACCTCGCCGTTTCCACCACCTTTCCAATGGCGTCAATCGTTGACCTTCCTGGCCTAAAACCGAACTGTCTCTCGGACATGTTTATTTCCGCTCTTATTCTTACTACGAGGAGTTGCTCCAGCAGTTTGCCTGCCACGTCCAGAAGGCACAGTGGTCTATATCCGGCGGCTTCATGAGTGTTATTTAGATTTTTTTAAGTAGAAACCAACTACCAACAAGTAGCGACTTTCCATATCTTTGGGAATTGTCCTAGTTGGAGACATCTATGCATAGCCTCAAGTACGTATTCAGGTTTTTTACACGCTGCGAGTTTTATGACCTCCGGTGGAATTCCGTCGGGCCCTGGGGCCCTGCCATCTCGGATGCAATCTTTAGCTATTCTTAGTTCTTCCAGGGTGAATTCAGGGATGTCGCTTACCGTTGGCTGCACCCAGTTCGGTACCTTATGTTTGGGAAAAAGAATGCCGGTTATTTCCATGATTTTTTCAATTGGGAGTTTTGGCGGGGGGTATCTAGCCTTTAACCCTCTTGTGACTATTCCGTAGGCGTCTCCCCACGGATCATCGTCTACCATCTGGCACAGTTTCTTGCAGTGTTCCTTCTTAGAGGCATTAATTTCCCTTCTTAAGCTTTTTTTCGTATTCTTATAATCCTCCCTGTATTTAGTTGTCTCTTCCTTGAGTTCAGGGTTTTTCTTGATGGTCCTCTGGAACTTTCTTCTTAGTGTGATGCATTTTTTCCTAAGTTGGGCGATGTTTTCGTTCCATCAGTAGACTTTCCTTTTATTTCCATTCTTTTTACGGTTTGGTAATACATCGTTGCAGACTCTAGTGATGACCGCTACCATTTCCTCTGCTGTAATTTCCTGTGCTCTGTCGGTTTCTGTCTCGAGTCGTTTTGTCAGTTTTTCTTCGTTTAGGTGCTTGATTGAAAAGCCCTGTGTAGTCATTGTCTGTATGTGTATGTGTAGTTGGTCTTTTTTTGTCTTCCGTTTGTATAGTGTAGTGTATATACCTATGGTCGCTTAGGGTTTCCCTGTCTAGTACCTCCCAACATTTCACTTTTCCCCCGAGATTTTCGGTGAGAGTGAGATCTATAATGGATCGTGACGTTCTTCGTTCGAAGGTGGGTACATCTCCTGGGTTTTCTATATGGAGATCTAGTTGGGAGGTCCAGTCAGCGACTAGATCGCCTCGCTCGTCCATTTTCCTACTTCCCCAGCTTGGGGATTTTGCATTAAAATCACCCGCAATAAGTTTGGGTTTCTTGTTTTTCCTTGTCATTACACCGATTTCGTCGAGGGATTTCTCCAGTTCTTTTAGTTTCTGATTTAGGGAGAAATAGCAACTGTACACCACCAGGTTGCTTGTTTCCACCCAGGCAAAACCTGTCCCACTTCCACTACCCGTTATTATTATGTTCGCATTATTTATCCTGATCGCTGTGTCCCTTTTCCCGTCTTTGTACAACTTATGTCCACTTGTTTTGTTTAGTTTTATTTGGTTCGCTTACGATTGTTATGTCGATTCCCATTTCTGCTACTGTTGCGTCTAGGAGGTCGTGTGCCGCTCGGCATCGCATCGCATTTATTTGGAGTATTTTAATCATTTTGTGGTGTGTGCCTCTGTTTGTCTTACGTCTGTGTTTTGTGGGGTCACTCTTTGTCCTTTACCCCCACCTTCGCTTTCGTGTCTTTGTGGACTCTTTTCCTCCCTATTTGGCGAGGCCGAGGACGATGGCTTGTGAGCGCCGCCTGCAGGACTCTCTCGCCGTTTCGATTTAGTTAGTTTCCTCGCCTTGGACAAACTGTGGCGGAAAAATTCACATTTGCCACTGTTGGCGCTGTGATCTTCTTTGTTGCAGATTGGACAGGATTTTTCGTTGCGGCAGTCTTTAGCTGTGTGCCCTTCCTTTCCGCACGCAAAACACAGCTTCGACCTGTCGGGTCCGTCACAGTTCTTGCCCAGGTGTTCGTAGCACCAGCATTTGTGGCAGCGATCAATTTTAATTCTTCTCTCTAGCGAGCACCGCACTAGTCCTACCTATAGGTGTAGCTCTTCCATTAACTTGTCCGCCTCCTCCTTGCTTACCACAAGCGTAGCAGCTTGGGTATGATTTGCGTTAGGTCGTAATTCGCTTAGCTTTATCATTTTGTTATGTGTGTCCCCAATTTTATCTTTGACCGCTGTTAGGACCTCTTCCTTATCTGCTGCTTCGTCCAGGCCTCTTATGTGTAGAGTTTCGATCTCTGTTCTTTCCGCCTCACTTTGGTACCATCGTGGAAAGCATCTGTGAGGGCTTTCCCTAGTTCCTCTATCGCCTTTGCGTCTGGGTCAGCGGTGATTAGGACGTTACCTTCCCTTGAGCTCCTTATTGACCGTATGGCCTCCTTCGCGTTACTTCCGGCTAGGATTCGCTTAACGTCCCTTAGCGTGCTTAAGAAGTCCCTATTCTTGTTTTCTACGATGAGGGCCTCGGTGTTCCTCGGTTTAGGTTTTTTGTCTGTGTATGCCTGTTTGTCCTTTATTTCCTTGGTTTGTGTGCCCGTGGTATATATATCAACCTTGGTATTTGTATGGTGGAAAATGCCTTTTGCGCAGGCGTATAACAGACATGGCCTTTATGTGGTGCATAATTATCTTTTCCTCACCCATTGTTTCTTCTTTCAGTTTGCAGAGTTTATCCCAGATGTGCGGGTCCGTGCCGTTATGCCTGATATGGATTATCCTTTTTTGTTTTAGGTTCTCAAAGCCATTGTCATATTTGATTTTGATGTTTTGCTCGATTACAGCGAAGTCCTCTTTGGTGTGGTTAAGCTCCGGATACTTTCGTTGGTATAGCCTTTGGATGCTTCTTTCCATATTCGCATCCTCCGATTCTACCAGGACTACTTTGACCTCTGATTCTTCAGCGTCCAGCGGGTTCCCGGTAATGATCTGTGATCGGGTATAGATTCCGTCGTCCCAGTCCATGTTCTCCACCTCTTTCCAATCTGTCAGATTCGCTAATTCTGGGAGGGTTTGCAGCTCGTTTGTGGGAGTTTCTGTCCATGTAACTTTTGTGGTCTGGGTGGAGCAGTGGGTCGATGAATGCGGTTTGATGTTTGCCTGCACCTCTATATCGTATGTGGGAATTTCTACCTTCTCCCATTTATGATCTTCCCACCATCTTTTGACGGAGTCTCGCTCAAAAACCTGTACGTTCCGTTGGAGTCTCTCAGCAAGTGTTCTTATCTCTTTTTTTGTGTTATTTGTACCTTCAATGGCCTTTGATATATCGGTTGCGTACTTAAAGGTCATCCTCATTGCCTCCATTATATTAAACGCTGTGGCGTCTTCCCGTCTTCTGATCGGGTCCACTTGGTCACAGTCCACCAGGTGACTACCAGAGGTCTCGGGCAGTTTCCTTTTCTTTTGTGGTCCTGACAGCGAGTTACAGCGCTGGTGCTGACTTTGGGGATTTAGCCTGCTATGCGGCAGTTGCTTGCCTGTACCTCCATTGTTATGTTTTCCAGTGGCGATTCCCACCCTATAGGTAGGCGTCGTGGCCTGGTCACCCGTCCGCGGGCTTCGTTCCTTCTCTACATGGCGGGCGTTGGGTGTCTGAGCGCCCATCACCTGTTCGGCCGGCACTGGGAGTCCAAAACCCTGAACCATGATTGAGAAGCCGCTATCGTTGTCCTTGTCCTGTGTTGCATAATCGATAAGTGCCCCCCCCCTTTTTCCGTGGAGCGACTAATCTACAACCGAATAACCCCACGAATCCTGGACATCTTATCTGTGGAACAAGCTGGTTTCCGACCTGGACGCAACTACGAAGATCAGGTTCTTGCACTTCTGACCTATATCGAGAGAGGCTTTGAGGAACGCAGTAAAACAGGAGTAACCTTCATAGACCTAACAGCTGCTTACGATACTCTCTGGAGGGAAGGCCTAATGTATAAATTCCTGACAACCATAAAATGTAAGAAGCTGACAGCACTTGTGAGCAACATGCTCTCCAATAGGTCCCTTCAGACTATACTGGGGGACACACGAAGCAGACCCAAGCTGCTTAACAACGACCTACCTCAAGGCTCAGTCCTGGCTCCACTTCTTTTCAATCTATACGTGGCTGACCTTCCACAAACACCAAGCCGCAAGTTTATGTATGCCGATAATTTTGGCAACCCAGCATTCGAACATGGGAAACATAGAGGCCACCTTGTCAGCGGACCTAGACATTCTGTCGGACTACTTTAGGAAGTGGAGGCTGACACCCAGCGCTGCGAAAACCGAGACCTGTTGTTTGTGCACAACAGAATGGCATCTACCAGCCTAAAAGTCACTCTAAATGGCACTGTTTTACGCCACAACTACAACCCCAAATACCTGGGCGTTACGTTGGATCGTACCCTCTCGTTCAACAAACACCTGACCAACTTGGCAGCGAAAAATCCTATACAAGCTGGCTGGATCGACCTGGGGAGACTGGGGAGCTGATGCTCGAACCCTTCGTACTTCTGCACTTGGTCTTGTCTCCTCAACGGCCGAGTGCTGCGCATCGGCTTGGATAAAGAGCCCCTACGTACGTAAAATCGACACAGTTCTGAACCAAACGATGAGAATAATTACGGGATCCATTAAACCTACACCAATCGAATGGCTGCCAGTGCTATCTCACATAGAGCCGCCGAGAGTCCGCAGAAAGCAGATCCTGGTCCGAGAGTACAATAAAATAACCGCGAACCCGGACTTAACAATCCACCAGGATCTCATACATTTTAATCGACTAAAGTCTAGAAGTCCCTCTGTCAGAACGGCACAACAGCTAATAAAAAGCTAATAAAAACTAACAACTTTGACGGATACGAGGAGTGGCTGTCGAACTGGCAGGGCAAAGTCTCACCGACCTGGCACCCCTACTCAACTCTAAAGAACCACCACCTGGTTTTAACCTGCCTCGCAAGCTCTGGGTTCGACTGAATAGAATACGTACTGGACACGGCAGAAGTGGGTCGGCACTGCCTAGGTGGGGAATGTGCCCCAGTCCAGAGTGCGAACTTGAGTGACCTGCCTCTCAAACAATGGAACACATCACCCGCGAATGCTCGCTAACAGCCTTCCCTGGAACGAGTGACGACTTGTTACACGCGACACCAGAGACCATCTCCTGGCTCGAACAGTTACGCCTGGAGCTGTAATAATAAAGACAATAATTGCAATTATGTTTGTGATATATGTGCTAGTATTGACGTAGCATATAGCTGGATATGCAGAGCAAACTCTAGTACCTATCATCCCCGAGTCTCGGTAGAAGTGTTCAGTTGTTTGTTCGAATTCCAAGCTGCTGCAGCATATAAGAGTTGAGACTGTATCACACTCGATAACAGTCTTCTCTTGGATGCCTTGGGTCAACATCCTCCAATGTTCGGCATAAAGTTATCGAAGACAGTCATAAACTGAGGGGTTCTGCTAACGCGCTCAGTGAGACAAGATTAGACTAGTCAAGAACAAGAGTTCTTGATCGAGCAATACCTGAGGTACTTTACAGCTCTGGGGTTGGGTCTGGGGCTCCTTAGGCTCTTCACAGACAGTCCGCTTTACTGTACACAGTGCGCTGTCTAGCTGGGTGTAATTGTAAAACCCTGTCCGTGAAAGGCAACCACAAATAACTTCCTTTCAGTTGTAAGTAGCACTGCCTTAGTCCTCTCTGTGCCAGTTCCAGTTTCGTTGTTTCCAACCAGTTTAAAACTCGCTATAGTGCAGTCCTTGTCCAATTCTTTAGAATTTCTTCCTCTTTTGCAGTCACCACCAACGCAATGTGGTCAGTAAAACCTATTAACGTGCTTCCTTATAGCATTTCTGTTTACAGAAAACCGTCAAAGTATTTCATAGGGTTCGTGCCTTTACTGATCCCTCTGGAACACCGCAGATTATTTTCATTGTTTTAGTAGTTCACTATGCTTTTAAACTACCTCCCTCTTTGATAAATATGAAGCTATAATATTGATTAGACTTTTTCTCAGTGTTCCTCTTTCTTACTTCTTCTACGATTTGCTGCCATAATTCGCAATTAAAAGCAGTTTTCACGTCTAACTTTTTAACTGCACACAGTCTTCGGCGACGAACAGAATAGGCTACTGCTGACTAGTCCCATCAGTCAAGTCTTTTCTTTAAAAACTAGTCTGTATCGCCTTGTCTGTCTGGTCTTGTCTGTCTAGTCTGGTCTGTGTGGTTTGTGTAGTCGGTGTGGTCTGTGCTGCCTGTGTAATCTGTCTGGTTTGTGTGGTCTGTGTGGTCTGTCTGGTCTGTGTGGTTTGTTTAGTCTGTGTGGTCTGTGTTATCTGTGTGGTCTGTCTGGTCTGTGTGGTCTGTTTGGTCTGTTTGGTCTGCGTGGTCTGTGTGGTCGGTGTGGTCTGTGTGGTCTTTGTGGTCTGTGTGGTATGTGTGGTCTGTGTTGTCTGTGTGGTCTGTCTGCTCTGTGTGGTCTGTGTAGTCTGTGTGGTATCTGCGGTCTGTGTGGTCTGTGTTGTCTGTGTGCTCTATGTGGCATGTATGGTCTGTCTGGTCTGTATGGTCTGTCTGGTCTGTGTGGTCTGTATAGTTTTGTGGTATGTGTGGTCTGTCTGGTCTGTCTGGACTGTGTGGTCCGTGTGATATGTGTGGTCTGTCTGGTCTGTGTTGTCTGTGTGCTCTGTGTGGTATCTATGGTCTGTCTAGTCTGAGTGGTATGTGTGATATATATGGTGTGTCTGGTCTGTGTGGTCTATGCGGCCTGTGTTGTCTGTGAGCTCTGTGTGGTATGTATGATCTGTCTGGACTGTGTGGTCTGTATGGTATGTGTGGTCTGTGTTGTCTGTGTAGTCTGTGTTGTCTGTGTGCTCTGTGTGGTATGTATGGTATGTCTGGTCTGTGTGGTCTGTCTGGTCTGTGTGGTCTGTCTGGTCTGTGTGGTCTGTCTGATCTATCTGCTCTGTGTGGTCTGTGTGGTTTGTGTGGTATGTGTGATCTGTCTGGCCTGTCTGGACTATGTGGTCTGTGTGGTATGTGTGGTATGTCTGGTCTGTGTGGTCTGTCTGGTCTGTGTGGTCTGTCTGGTCTGTGTGGTCTGTCTGATCTATCTGCTCTGTGTGGTCTGTGTGGTTTGTGTGGTATGTGTGATCTGTCTGGCCTGTCTGGACTATGTGGTCTGTGTGGTATGTGTGGTCTGTCTGGTCTGTGTGGTCTGTCTGGTCTGTGTGGTCTGTCTGGTCTGTGTGGTCTGTCTGATCTATCTGCTCTGTGTGGTTTGTGTGGTATGTGTGATCTGTCTGGCCTGTCTGGACAATGTGGTCTGTGTGGTATGTGTGGTATGTCTGGTCTGTGTGGTCTGTGTTGCCTGTGTGGTCTGTCTGGTCTTTGTTGTCCGTCTGGTCTATCTGGTCTGTCTGGACCGTGTGGTCTGTGTGGTCTGTGTGGTCTGTATTATCTGTGTGGTCTGTGTGGTCTGTCTGGTCTGTGTGGTCTGTCTGGTCTGCCTGGTCTGTGTTGTCTGTATGGTTTGTGTAAATTATAGGGTCGACGTAGTACGTGTGGTCTGTGTGGTATGTACGGTCCATCTAGTCTGTGTGGTCTGTGTGATCTGTGTGGTATGTGTGGTCTGTCTGGTCTGAGTGGTCTGTGTGGTCTGCGTTGTCTGTGTGGTCGATGTGGCCTGTGTGGTATGTGTGGTCTGTGTGGTTTGTGTGGTATGTGTGGTCTGGAGGTCTGTCTGGTCTGTCTGGTATGTCTGGTCCGCCTGGTCCATTTGGTTCGTCTGGTCCGTCTTGTCCGTCTAGCCCGTCTAGTCAGTCTAGTCTGTCTAGTTATTGTCCGTATAGTTATTCTCCAAATTTGAAAGGTCGTGAACCTTTATTTGTCAAAATCTGTCACAACGCAATGACAATCTATCCAGTGTTTAGGCAATTTCTCGAAATCTTCGGCAAATCGAATAAATAACTGTCCTCAGTAATGCGTGCAATCTCCTTAGTCGGCCGCTGCTTCGTGAGCCCGCTGGACCTGACCCGCGACGAGATCAAATCGCTGCTGTGGACCGCCATCGATATCCGCCGGCGCCAACAAGCCGGCAGCCTCGCTCTTAAGCCCATGCCCGACCGCAACCTCTTCCACCTCAGCCGGCAGAACGACATCAAGTACCTGGCCCTCTCGTCCGCCGCTCACCTCCTGGGGGCCAACATCGACCGCATGGCGTTGGCGGGCTGGGACGAGCGCTACAACGTGCAGGAACTGCGCACGATCTTCGAGAAGAACAACGTCCACATGCTGTTCTGCCAGCCGAAGAAGTACAACCTGCTGCTGCAGATGTCGCACGAGGCCAAGATTCCGGTGATACTGATCAGCTGCTGCAAGCACAATTTAGTGGTGACGCTGGCGACGGTGATGACGCTGCAGCAGAGGTTCGGCTACATGAAAGGGCTACGCGTGGCGTGGCATGGACCGCCTTGCGGGAAGATGAACTCCTTCATGACCATCCTGTCACAGATAGGTACTTAGTTAAGCTTGTGCTAAATCCTGATCGAAATCTCCGCAGGGATCAACGTCAACTTCGCCTGCAGCTTGGCTCCCGACGTGTCGGTGTCGCCGATGATCCTGCCGGAGGTGAACGCGATCCCAGACCACGCACTCGTCGAGGAACACCTCGACCTCGTCGACAACTTCAAAGACACGAACGTGATCGTGCTCCGCCCGTACGTCAACTGCGAGTTCAACCTGCGCGAGGAGCACGTGCGCGCCGCCGCCAAGGACTGCGTCCTCATCAGGGACTTCCCGCGCGGCAAGGCCAAGCTGAGCTGCAGCCTCGCGGACCGCGACATCAGCTGGGATTGCATCATGAACATGCACTTCGTATACGCCGCCATCATCTTGAGATTCCTCGGCGAACACGAGCACACGACGCCTTTTCCTAACTTCGAGGGCAAAGATAAAATCATTAAATAGTTTCGTTCATATTTCTGAATTATTTAAAGATTCATTGTGGCAAATGGTCTCTCTAACCTTGTCTATCTGGTCTAGTCTGTCCAGTCTGTCTAGGCCGTGCAGGCCGTGTAGACCGTGTAAGCCGTCTAGGCCGTGTAGTCCGTCTAGGCTGTGTTGGCCGTGTAGGCCGTCTAAGCCATCTAAGCCATCTAAGCCGTGTAAGCCGTCTAGCCCATCTAGGGCGTCCAGGCCGTGTGAACCATCTAGTCCGTCTAAGCTGTGTAGGCGGTCTAAGCCGTATAGCCCGCCTAGTTCGTCTAGGACGTCTAGACAATCTAGGCCGTTTAGGCCATCTAGGTCGTGTAGCCCGTGTAGACCGTATAGGCCGCATAGGCCATCTAAGCCGTGTAAGCCGTCTAGGCCGCCCAGGCCGTCCAGGCCGTGTAGGCCGTCTAAGTCGTCTAGGCCGTGTAGGCCGTATAGTCCGCCTAGTCCGTCTAGGCTGTGTAGGCCGTGTGGGCCGTTTAGACCGTATAGACTTAGTCTAGGCCGTGTTGGCCGTCTAGGCCATCTAGTCCGTATAAGCCGTGTAGGCCGTCTAGGCCATGTAGGCCGTCTAGGCCATCTAGGCCGTCTAGACTATCTAAGCCGTGCAGGCCGTGTAGACCGTCTAGGCCGTTTTGTCCGTATAGGCCGTGTAGGCCCTTTAGGCCGTGTAAGTCGTCTAGGCCGTATAGGCCGTCCAGGTCGTGTAGGCCGTCTAGGCCATCTAGGCCGTCTAGACCATCTAGGCCGTGCAGGCTGCACGTATAGGCCTGTATAGACAGCCGCGTATAGACTGTATAGGCCGTCTATGTCGTCAAGGCCGTTTAGTCCGTATAGGCCGTCTATGCCATCTAGGCAATCTAGGCCGTCTAGGCCGTTTAGGCCATGCAGGCTGTGTAGGCCGTCTAGGCCGTTTAGTCCGTATAGGCGTGTAGGCTATCTAGGTCGTGTAGGCCATCTAGGCCGTATAGCCGGTGTAAGCCGTATAGTTGGTGTAAGCCGTCTAGGCCGTGTAGACCGTCTAGGCTGTGTAGTCCGTCTAGGCCGTTTAGGTCGTGTAGGCCGTCTAGGCCGTCTAGACCATCTATGCCGTGTAGGCTATGTAGACCATATAGGCCGTCTATGTCGTCTAGGCCGTTTAGTCCGTATGGGCCGTATAGGCCGTCTATGCCATCAAGGCCGTCTACGCCGTCTAGGCCATCTAGGCCGTTTAGGCCGTGCAGGCTGAGTAGGCCGTCTAGGACGTTTAGTCCGTATAGGCCGTATAGGCTGTCTAGGTCGTGTAGGCCATCTAGGCCGTATAGGCGGTGTAGGCCGTCTAGGCGGTGTAAGCCGTCTAGACCGTGTAGGCCGTCTAGACTGTGTAGTACGTCTAGGCCGTTTAGGTCGTGTAGTCCGCCTAAGTCGTCTAGTTCTGTCTAGTCTGCCTAATCCGTCTAGTTCATCTAGTCCGTCTAACTCTCCTAGGCAGTGTAGCCCGCCTAGTCTGTCTAGTCCATTTAGTCTGTCTAGTCAGTCTAGTCCATTTAGTCTGTCTAGCTTTATATGCTTAGTCTGGTGAACTAAACTATTTAATATTTTCTGTCTAGTAATTGTTTTTGTGACACTTAATTTCATGTTGCAACAACTTCATGCTGACACAACTTATGTTAGGTGTGACGTTGGTGTAAGTAATGTTGCCTACTTAGTGTGTCGTGAATTATGAATATTTTCATTTTTTGGGCTGGCAGCGGGGGGCGATAAATAAATATTAATAAAAAGGTAGCGAGCGGAGTAAATTGTGAAGTGTCTGCCGTGGAGGGCACTTAAGGGACGTCGGCATTACAACAGCAACACTTGTTAAGGGCGGCCGTTAGGGCTGCGAACGTTCCGGCGGCCGTTATGAAAATTTATCCGCGCGTTTCGGCGGCGATAAAAAATAAGTCAGACTGCACGCGTCAAATTTAGACGAATTTTTATTTTTGCATGGATTTGCTAAATTTCTTGCAAAACATCTGCGTTTGGAGGATATTTCGAATTTTCGCTCGGCGACAACAATAAAATACTAATTGATTCCGCTGCAAACCGCTGTTTAACTAAATGGGATTAGTTTTCAGACTAAGCTGTAGTCACGTAGTTGGTAATTACTTTCACGTTTAACTTGAATCACCAACATTAATTAGACTTCAACGTTCGATTAAGGATTGAGAAATAGACAGGCAAGCCAGAGAGACTAGACCGACTAAATAGACTAGACAAACTAGACAGACTAGAGAGACTAGAGAGATTAGAGAGACTAGACAGACTAGATAGACTGGGCAGACTATACATACTAGACAGACCAGACAGACCAGACAGATCAGACAGACCAGACAGACCAGACATACCAGACAGACCAGACAGACCAGACAGACCAGACAGACTAGACAGCGCCTCCATGGAAAAAAACGTACAGTGACGGGAACACTATTTGGTCGTTGTCGATGTAATCTAGATTAACCTAGATTTAATCTGGATTAGGTTATGGTTAGATTAAATTATATTAAAGCCAGATAAATCCAGACTGAAAGGTCGGAGACATATTGATTCAAAATTAATTGAATTTTAGTAAACGTCAGAAAATTTATTTTCACTACGTCTTATGTTTTTTGTTTTGTGTTGCCTTACACAAAACAAAACCTTACAAGTTGTTGCCTTAGTAACAACAAACAGAAATCGTTTAATAATGAAACTCCATTTGATTTACATCACACTTTTACGCATGATTTGCAAACTTTTACACACGATTATAATAATGGCATCCTTCACATAAAATAATATATTCATTCATTATTGTCTGCTGCCCTATGTTGTGTTAGTTGGTATTGTCTGATTAACAACTTATCAAGTTTTGTTATCATATTAATCATGAAAATCATCATATAGTCTAAATAATAGTGATTTATAACACAAGTGTGTGAAGAAGGGCTTTTGTGCATGAGTTGCGAAATTTAACTAAAGCCTACTTATTATATATCTAATTCATGGTAATTTCAAGACATTCTGATAAATATTGTTAGAATTATTTGGTTAAAACTAATTATGTGATTTGTTTCATGTGATCATTTATTTAAAAATGTATTTGATGATGATAAATGTTGTTGATCTGAAGATACCACTTTGTTGGTTAAACTGAATAATCTAAATAAATGATCACATGAAACAAATTACATAAGGTGGAGTGGGGTAAATGTAATAACGGGGCAATTGTGTTAGTCTCCTCCCAAAACTTGCAAGTTAATTAGTTTTAATCAAATAATTTAAAATATATATGTGGTCTTATGTGGTCAATACGCGCCGCGCGTATATGGTCTTGATCAGATAAAACAAGACTACATACTATGCGCGGCAGCTGCGCGCGTATGTGGTCTTGATCAGATAAATCAAGATTACATACTACCGTCTTGATCAAATAAATCAAGACTACATACTACGCGCGCCAGTGACGTGCGTATGTGGTGTTGATCAGATAAATCAAGATTACATACTACGCGCAGCAGCGCCGCACGTGTGTGACCTTGTTCAGATAAATCAAGACTACATATTAGGCAGCGCCGCGCGCATACGACCTTGATCAAATAAATCAAGATTACATACTACGCGCGCCAGCGCTGCGCGTATGCAGTCTTGATCAGATAAATCAAGACTACATATTACGCGCGGCATACTACTGTCTACATGTCTACATACTGGCTACATACTACATAACTACATAAGATACTACATAAGACTACATACTACGCGCGCCAGTGACGCGCGTATGTGATCTTGTTCAGATAAATCAAGACTACATATTATGCTATACGATCTTGATCAGATAAATCAAGATTACATACTGCCTTTAGATGCTGCCGCGCGAATGTTATCTTTTTCAGATAAATCAAGACTACATACTACTGTCTTGGTGCGATATATCAAGACTATATACTACGCGCGGCATACTAACCCGGCGCTGCCGCGCGTATGTGGTTTTGATCAGATAAATCAAGACTACATATAACGCGCGCCAGCGCCGCGCGTATGTGGTCCTGATCAGTTAAATCAAGAGAACATACTACGCGCGGCAGCGCTGCGCGTATGTGATCTTGATCATATAAATCAAGATTACATATTACGCGCGGCAGCGCCGCGCGTATGTGATCTTGTTCAGATAAATCAGGACTACATACTACTGTCTTGATCAGATAAATCAAGACTATATATTACGCGCGGCAGCGCCGCGCGTATGTGGTCACATGAAGGATCACATGAAGGATCACATGAAGGATCACATGAATGATCACATGAAATAAATTACATAATTAGATTTATTCAAATAATTTAAAATATGTATGTGGTCTTATGTGGTCAATACGCGCCGCGCGTATGTCTTCTTGATCAGATAAGTTATATAGATATAGACTAGACAGAATTATACAGCATAGACTAGATACTACTCGCGACAGCGGCGTGCGTATGTTGTCTTGATCAGATAAATCAAGATTAGATACTACGCGCGGCAGCGCCGCGAGTATGTGGTTTTAATCAGATAAATCAAGACTACATACTATGCGCGCCAGTGACGCGCGTATGTGGTCTTCATCAGAAAAATCAACATTAGATACTACGCGCGGCAGCGCCGCGCGTGTGTGATCTTCTTCAAATAAAACAAGACTACATACTACGCGCGGCTGCGCCGTGCGTATGTGGTCTTGATCAGATAAATCAAGATTACATACTACGCGCGACAGCGCCGCGCGTGTGGGATCTTGTTCACATAAAACAAGACTACATACTATGCGCGCCAGAGCCGCGCGTATATCGTCTTGATCAGATAAATCAAGATTACATCCTACGCGCGGCAGCAATCAGCGCGAAAGATTGTTCAGATAAATCTAGACTCATATTACTGTCTTGATCAGATAAATCAAGACTATATACTACGCGCGGCAGCGCCGCGCCTATGTGGTCACATAAAGGATCACATGAAGGATCACATGAAGGATCACATGAAGGATCACATGAATGGTCACTTGAAATAAATTACATAATTAGATTTAATCAAATGATTTAAGATATGTATGTGGTCTTATGTGGTCAATACGCGCCGCGCGTATGTGTTCTTGCTCAGATAAGTTATATAGATATAGACTAGACAGAATTATACAGCATAGACTAGATAGTACGCGCGGCAGCGGCGCGCGTATGTGGTTTTTATCAGATAAATGAAGACTACATACTACGCGCGCCAGTGACGCGCGTATGTTGTCTAGATCAGATAAATCAACATCACATACTACGCGCGGCATCGCCGCGCGGGTGTGATCTTCAGATAAAACAAGACTACATACTACGCCCGGCTGCGCCGCGCGTATTTGGTTTTGATCAGTTAAATCAAGATTACATACTACCGTCTTGATTAAATAAATCAAGACTACATACTACGCGCGGCAGCGCCGCGCGTGTGTGGTCTTGATTAGATAAATCAAGATTACATACTACGCGCGGCAGCGCCGCGGGTATGTGGTTTTGATCAGATAAATGAAGACTACATACTACGCGCGCCAGTGACGCGCGTATGTTGTCTAGATCAGATAAATCAACATTACATACTACGCGCGGCAGCGCCGCGTGTGTGTGATCTTGTTCAGATAAAACAAGACTACATACTACGCTCGCCAGTTCCGCGCGTATGTCGTCTTGATCAGATAAATCAAGATTACATACTACCGTCTTGATTAAATAAATCAAGACTACATACTACGCGCGGCAGCGCCGCGCGTGTGTGATCTTCTTCAGATAAATCAAGACTACATACTACTGTCTTGATCAGATAAATCAAGACTATATACTACGCGCGGCAGCGCCGCGCGTATGTGGTCACATGAAGGATCACATGAAGGAGCACATGAAGGATCACATGAAGGATCACATGAAGGATCACATGAACGATCACATGAAGGATCACATGAATGGTCACATGAAATAAATTACATAATTAGATTTAATCAAATAATTTAAAATATGTATGTGGTCTTATGTGGTCAATACCCGCCGCGCGTATGTGTTCTTGATCAGATAAGTTATATAGATATAGACTAGACAGAATTATACAGCATAGACTAGATACTACGCGCGGCAGCGGCGCGCGTATGTTGTCTTGATGCGACAAATCAAGATTACATACTACCGTCTTGATTAAATAAATCAAGACTACATACAACGCGCGCCAGTGCCGCGCGTATGTGGTCTTGATCAGATAAATCAAGATTACATACTACGCGCGGCAGCGCCGCGCGTGAATGATCTTGTACAGGTAAAACAAGACTACATACTCGCAGCCGTGCGTATGTGATCTTGATCAGATAAATCAAGATTACGTACTACGCGCGGCAGCGCCACGCGTGTGTGATCTTGTTCAGATAAATCAAGACTACATACTACGCGCGGCGCAGCCGTGATTTTTTCTCCTCTAAAAAACCTCTAATCACCGACGGTGGAGGGAGGAAGTAAGGCCTTAAATTGACCCAAACTGCAGACACCTTTAGAAACTAATAAATAGACAACGTAATCTTGGAGCTAAATGCCATGAGGCGGTACCAAGATGATGGTGTTATTTCAGGGGGCCACTTGCCAAGTTAACAGAATGACTAGACAGACTATGCGGACTAGACAGACTAGACGGACTAGACGGACTAGACGGACTAGACGGACTAGACGGACTAGACGGACTAGACAGACTAGACTATACAGACAAGCCTAAACAGACCCGACTAGACAAGACCTTGTCTGGTCTTGTCTGGTCGTGTCTGGGCTGTTCTAGTTTTGCCCGGTCTTGTAAGGTCTTGCCTGCTCCTGTCAACTCTTGTCTGGTATTGCCTGGTCTTCTCAGGTCTTGTGTGGTCTTGTGTGGTCTACTCTGCTCTTGCTTAGTCTCCTCTGGTCTTGCGTGGTCTTCTCTGGTCTTATCTGGTCTTCTCTGGTGTTGTCTAGTCTTATCTATTCTCATCTAATCCATTAGGGCTTCGCATGTAATCTCAAGATTTGTTTCTCGCGCTACGTGTTCGTCTCCCCTAATTTTATTCCTCAGCTCGCGGCGGCGTTATTATTATGTATTGCGTAATAATAATAACAAATGCGTCGCGACGCGAGGCATTTGCATGACCTGGGGACCTGGCGGCGGATTTTTTTCAGTCGTGAGACACGTTTTTTTTTTCTTGAGCCATCCGGCTAGATAAATTAGAATATATTGAGCTTTCCGCCTCGCAAACGTCCCCTAAATCCAATTTAAAAGAAAGTGGAGGTTGTCGCTGGGCTTGATTAATAATGCTAGATGCTGATGGACTTAGCAGACAAGACGGTTTCTAGTTGAAATAACTTCGTGTTGCAACAACTTCATTCTAATGCAAATTTTTCTTGAAACAACTTCATTCCAATACAATTTCCTCTGGCACAAACTTTCTAATTCTAATGCCATTTCTTGTTGAAACAACTTCGTTCTGACACAATTCTAATACATTCTAACACAAGGAAGAGAAAAAGTCGAGATAGTGAAAGTCGTACGTATCAAAATCGCTCGTGATCAAACTAAGTTTATTGTTAAATAAAACGCGAACTTAAATATAAAATTTACATAATTTTAAAATCGCATGGTCCTCACCTTCTGATAGTTCAAGTGCATTTTTTTTTGTTTGCCTGACGAGAAAAGGACAGGGCTGCACTCAAAAATATTTGGTGATATAAAATGAGGTGCTGGTCATGTAAAAAACCTCCTGAAAAGGGAAGAGATATATTTACGTGTGATATCTGTAAAGATTTTCAATGCAAAGAGTGCTATGGCTTAACCTCCTCTGAAGTGAAAGTTATGGAGCTCATACGTAGAGTTATGACCCTGGCCTGCTGTAAATGCCAGAATCAGTCTCATTTTGAATTTTTCCACAAAAAGTTTACGGGCCATGGAGCAAACAATGATTGAAGAATTAAAAAATCTACAGAGAATTATTGAGTGCCAGAAAAAATTCAGAACAAGGTGAGGTGATAAATAAAATACTAAAGAAAACATTTCTCAATGATGCTGGTAGCAGTAAAAGCTATGCTAAACGCAGCAGCTCGTGAAGTTATTGAAAATTCAAAAATTATAGTTATGAAACCAAGAGATAAGCAAGACGGTGATGTAACAAAAGGCAAATTAAAGGAAAAAATGATCCCAAGGGTTTGGCTATTGGCTACATCATTAATTGTACTAATTCAGTGGCAAAGCAGAAAATCAAGCATAGGGTGGAGAGTGACCTTGGAAATAAATATAGTGTGGCGGATGGAATACAAAAAAAATCAAAAATTATTATTCGAGACGTAGAAGAAGAAAACATTGAGAATGATGATAGTGTTATAATAGAATGTATAAGAGAACATAATCCTTCATATCGACGAGTCTACAATAATAGAGGTGCAGAGGAAGTATAAACAGAAGGACAAAGTTGATAAGGGCAATATAGTACTTACTGTGGATGTCTCACTCAAGGAAAGAATTAGTGAACTGGGTAGGATAAACATCTTGCACATTTGAAGCACCTCAACACACTGAAAAACTTTTGCGCCGTACATCTTCTCCATGATGTACGGCGCAAAAGTTTTTTAGTGTGCTGAGGTGCTTCAAATGTGCAAGATATGGACATACAGCTCAAAACTGTGAAAATAGCATAACATGCTTCAACTGTGGAGGTATGCCTAAATCAAATGATTGCCCTGATCCCGAAAACGTTAATGCATAAATTGTGCTGATACTGAACAGTGCAAAAAAAGCTAACAGAGCTGTCAAGCTAACAGAGCTTGTGACAAAAGAAGCTGTACAAAAAGTGCTAACAACAAACCATACTGAATACCCTTGCTATAAGAGGCTTCTAATTCACCAGGAAGCACTCTACACACAGACATTTCCACACATAAGTTATTAGTAAACTTATGGATTTGGTAGTTAAGGTCACCGGGGTTCAAAGGGTAGTGCATGCGCAACCGCACGACAATCGCACAGGAAGAGATTGTAGCATAGCCTCTCCTACCCAAGTCCGACTCTCACCTCCACGTGGTGAACCCTGGTAACCTGAGCAACCAAGCTGGAGATGCGGTAACCAACCCGTATGGAAAGCGCGGTCAGGGCCAACGAGAGCGGGTGAAATGGTCCTCCGAAAAGGGGGTTTTGCGATGGGCCAACAACTCATCCATGGGGAAAAAAAAAAGAAACCGTTACGAAACCACCAAACGTGCCTCGGACTGGACTGACTACTCGGCAACGACCACAGCAATGCACAAGAAAATCGAAAGAAATTACGATGGGAACATGGAATGTAAGGAGCCTCTACCAGATAGGTGCACTAAAAGCCTTAACAAACGAAATGGAGAGATACAAACTCGACATAGTGGCACTACAGGAGACCAACTGGAGCGATAGCGGCATCATGGATATAGGAAAATATAGGATATGTAAAAGCAGTAATAATGGGAAGGCGCACAAGTTAGGAACAGGCTTCATACTCAAGAAAAGTGTAGGGAAGGATATTATGGACTTCCAAGCAGTAGATGACAGACTCTGCATGATCCGAATAAGAATGAAGCTCTTCAATCTGACAATAATGAACGTACATGCACCGAGCGAAGAGAAAACAGACGACGAAAAAGAGATCTTCTACGCAAAACTAGATAGGCTATTCGATTCGACACACAACAACGACGTAAAGATGATCTTGGGGGATTTCAATGCTAAGATAGGGAAAGAAGACGTATACAGACCCACGATTGGAAAACACAGCCTAGACTAGTGGACAGACACTAGTGGACCTAGCAGCATCTAGAAACCTTGTAATCAGCAGTACGCTATTCCCACATAAAGACATCCACAAGATGACATGGAGATCACCAGACGGAAGGACACTTAATCAAATAGACCATGTCTTAATAATCACAAGATTTATGTCCAGCATACAGGACGTCAGAAGCTGCAAAGGGGCAGATTGCAACTCGGACCATTACCTGGCGAGGATTAAATTAAAACAAAGGCTAACCAACTCGAAAAAGCCAGAAAACGGAATAGAAAAATGGGATGTGGAAAAACTGAACTTAACCAGGGTAAGGCAACGATACGAAGAAAAGATCGCCGAAAAACTAGGAGTGTTGACGGAAAATCATAGTATTGAAGAACAATGGACGGAAATTGCAAAGGGGATTAAGGAATCGGCAGAGGAGGCTCTCGGGAAAGTCCATAGGAAAAAACGAAACCAATGGTACGATGCAGAGTGTGAAGAAGCACGCGAGAAACAACAGAAAGCTAGGGCAGAGAGTTTGCAGAGACCCACGAGAGCCAAACAAGCTGAATACAACAGGCAAAGAAAGGAAGCATCCAAATTATTTCGGAAGAAGAAACGGGCCCATTTTAACGACCAGGTGGCACAGATAGGACACCACCAAGAGAAACACGAAATTAGAGAATGCTACAAGATAGTGAACAACCTGCGAAATGGATTTCAGCCCAGAGCAACAATAATCAACAGTAAAGAGGGCACCTTACTGGCTGAAGAAAGTAAAGCGGAATATTTTAACGAACTCCTGAATACCTCACTACGAGTGGAATTAACCGGACAAACAGCTGAAGACGACCCAATTCACACACCAGAAGTAAGAGATCTGAGAGAAGATAACGAACCATCACAAAGAGAAATAAGCGAGGCGATAAAGGCACTAAAGAACCACAAAGCACCGGGACCGGACATGATACCATCTGAAATGATCAAAATGGGAGGAGACGCTCTGAACTGTGCTTTACACCAGCTGATAGGAAGAATCTGGAGGACAGAAGAGATACCCGAGGAATGGCGGGAGGGGAAGATATGCCCTATCTATAAGAAAGGAAACAAACTGGAGTGCAAGAACTATCGTGGTATAACTCTTCTTAACACGGCCTACAAGGTGCTGTCATGGATAATCGGACGAAGACTCCAACCGTACGCAGAGAGCATTATAGGACAGTATCAGACAGGTTTCCGGAAAGGAAAGTCGACGACTGACCAAATGTTTACACTCAGACAAATACTAGAAAAGACATGGGAAATGAACATCAGCACATACCAGGTCTTCGTAGACTTTAAACAAGCGTATGATACTATCGATAGAAGAACTCTCATGAAGACAATGGAAGAATTCGAGATACCACAAAAGTTCATTAAATTGGTAAATTGTACGTTAAAAAAGACTTGGAACCAAGTCGGTATCCAAAAAACGACATCGCACAAGTTTGAAACCATTACAGATCTGAGACAAGGAGACAGTCTATCACCCATATTATTTAACATCGCGCTCGAAAAAGCTATAAGGAAAGCTCAGATAGAATGCAACGGTACCATCTACAATAAATCCACGCAACTTTTGGACTATGCTGACGACCTAAACATCATCGGTAGATCGCTAACGGCAATGAAAGATGCTTACGGTAAAATGGAGAAAAGAGCCAAGGAGATAGGTCTGTCAATAAACAAGGATAAAACAAAAGTAATGATGGTAAGACCGGGAGCGCCAGTACACGCAGTAAATAATCTGGATATGGGAGAGTACACTGTAGAAGTCGTCAACAACTTTAAATATCTGGGATCAACCGTCACGGATCAGAACGACGAAGGGGTGGAAGTACAACATAGAATCATGCAAGCCAACAGGGCATACTTCACTCTTAAATCCATCCTTAACTCGAAGCTAGCTAGCAGACAAACGAAGTGTAATATATATAAAGCAATTATACGACCCATCCTCACATATGGAAGCGAAGCATGGACGCTGACCCAGAAATCGGAAAAGATGCTGGAGATTTTTGAGCGAAAGATCCTGAGGAAAATTTATGGGGCAATTAACAGCGAAGAGGGCTGAAGAATTAGGATGAACTTCGAACTATATCAGTTATACAAAAGCCCAGATGTGGTATCCCACATAAAACTAAGCAGGCTAAGATGGGCGGGACATGTGTGCCGGATGGCTCCAACAGCAGTGCCGAGACAAATACTCAGAGTGCCGGAAGGTAGAAGGAAAGCGGGCAGGCCAAGGGCGAGATGGGAGGAAAGTGTGAAAAGGGATGCGAGAGAGATGCTGGGGGTGCGGAACTGGCGGGCGGCGGCAGAGGAAAGGGAACGCTGGAGACAACGTTTGGTGGAGGCCAGTGCTCGCTTCGGGCTGTAGCGCCATTGGAGAGAGATTTAAGGTCACCAATAATATTATCGCAAAGGCGCTAAATTATCGCCAATTATGAAGAAAATTAAAAAATATGACTTTCTGGAAAAAAATCATTCGTGGCTCTTGATACAGTTTGAAATTATTTTATATAGAAATTTGGCTTTTAAGTTTATAGAGTTTGCCGACCCCTGCCCTAATAATAATTGAACGGCTCACCACAGAGATTCTGTCTTTACCAATCGATTCAGCGTCATAAAATTAGTACAAAGACATATATAATATTTCTTAGGAAGCTTTCAGTTAAGAAATAGTATCGACACGGGGAGTCTAGACCGTGGAAACGACGAAATGCGAGAAAATCGATTTTGTCAAAATTGTTATTTTTCGAGTTACCGCAAAATTTAAAAACGTTTCTGAAAGTATTTTTGCTGCTGATTACAGATATGCAAATTATATTTCGCTAGCTCTTCCCGTTCACTATCGCCTGCAAGAATTGTAGAAATTTTTAAGAAATTTCGGCGCTCGAGTAGCGATCTCGGAAAGTCGTGAATCTCCCGCGGAAAATCTTAGCGTATTAATAGGAAAATGAGCTTCTAGAAACGATGCCGCAATCGGAGTTTAATTATCTGCAACCGTTTCCGAGTTATCTACTTAGCAAATCGAGAATCGGGTAAATTTCAGTTTGAAAATTTTCGAAAAATTATTGAATCTTTGCGAACAATTTACACATCAATTTGTTCGTCTGGTCGACAGGAGTCACCTATTTCGAGATTTCCCATGATTCTAATCATTCTTTTTTGGATTGTAAAGACTTCTTGACTGTGTGACCCACCCCAAACAAGGATTCCGTATGACATTACCGAGTAACCGAGACAAGCTGCACTGCTTGTTTCACATGTTCTGACCAACACATAAATTCATCAATGGTAATTCCAAGAAAGTTTGTTTTGTTGGCATATAATAAAGATTGATGGAGTCTGGATACAGTGAAGTATTTCTACCATATCTGAAAAGAATACAGTTTGTTTTGGATGTATTCAGAAGTAGAGCGTTATTTTCTGTGGCATAGATAGTTTTGTCACACAATAGGGTATAGTTCTTTTCTACTATAAGCAAGTCATCGGCATAAGAAGTTACTGCAATAGTTGGGTCTGTTATAATATTTGACATATCTTTTACATATGGGATAAACAAGATCGGACCAAGTACACTACCCTGTGGTACACTCATAGCAATTGTTTTCTCATATGATACAGTTTGTTTTGGATGTATTCAGATGCAGAGCGTTATTTTCTATGACATAGATAGTTTTGTCACAAATAGGGTATAGTTCTCTTCTACTATAAGCAAGTCATCGGCATATGAAGTTACTGCAATTGTTGGGTCTGTTATAATATTTGACATATCTTTTACATATGGGATAAACAAGATCGGACCAAGTACACTACCCTGTGGTACACCCATAGCAATTGTTTTCTCATATGATACAGTTTGTTTTGGATGTATTCAGATGCAGAGCGTTATTTTCTGTGGCATAGATAGTTTTGTCACACAATAGGGTATAGTTCTTTTCTACTGTAAGCAAGTCATCGGCATATGAAGTTACTACAATAGTTGGGTCTGTTATAATATTTGACATATCTTTTACATATGGAATAAACAAGATCGGACCAAGTACACTACCCTGTGGTACACCCATAGCAATTGTTTTCTCATATGAAAAATATGTCTTTGTATTATGCTTTACACATACTGTTTGTACTCTGTTGTAAAGATAAGATCTAAACCAGTCATGCGCTATTCCGCGAATCCCCATTTTATATAACTTGCACAGAAGTATTTCATAGTTCACTCAGTTAGAAGCCTTCGACAGGGCCAGAAATACATCATGAGCAATAAAGCCATTGTCCAGATAATGAAGGATACTATCAATAACAGCGAAAGTGAAACTTAAGGATTCGTCCTTAAAATCCCCCAATGTCGCTGGAAAGAGCGCGTCAAGTCGCGGACGTATTATTCCCAGAGCATGCTCCCTTTGACTGGCTACAACCAGAAGTCGTAAATACGCCCCACTTCACGAAAGATAAACTTTCTATTGCGAACAAGCGCATTAGAAACGGCAGAACATCAGGCCTCGACGGTATACCACCTGAGGTAGTGAAGATAACAGCTGCACATCAGTCCGACTTCGTCCTGAAAGTCATGAATAACTTGCTAACCGCCGGAAACTTTCCAACTAGATGGAAGCGTGCGCCCTCATCAGGAAGGGGGATAAACCAATAGATGATCCCACATCCTACAGGCCTATCTGCTTACTCGAGGTATGTGGGAAACTATTAGAACAACTTTTACTTACGAGATTGAAGGAAGAGCTCAAGACAGGAGTCGGATTGTCAAAGCACCAGTATGGTATCAGGGAAGGACGATCCACCATCACGGCCTTAAAAACTGTACTGGAAATCGCAGAACTGGCCAACAGTGGGTCCCAGAGAACCAAGCAAATGAGCACACATTTGCTTGGTTCTCTGGGACCCACTGTTGACCAGTTCTGCGATTTCCAGTACAGTTTTTAAGGCCGTGATGGTGGATCGTCCTTCCCTGATACCATACTGGTGCTTTGACAATCCGACTCCTGTCTTGAGCTCTTCCTTCAATCTCTCACTCCTAACATTCACTCCTAACATTCGATGTTAGAAATGCGTTTAACAGTGCATCGTGGAAGCATATTATGGACTGTTTAACAACTAGAGGCATATCCCCCTATCTATTGCGGATGCTGCAAAGCTACCTCAGTGGCAGAAGCATCATACTGCAAGGAGATCGACGGACTGAAGAGAAAAAAATTAGTAGTGGTGTTCCACAGGGTTCGATATTGGGACCCACTTTGTGAAACATACTATACGACGGAATTCTGACAATGAGGCTTCCAGTGGGGGCTACTATAATCGGCTTCGCAGATGATATATTACTGGTTGCCAGAGCCAGGACAGAACAAGAGCTGATGCAAAAAGCAAACCATGTAACATCTCTAATCAGTGCGTGGTTGAAAGAAAAAAAACCTGAGTTTAGCACCAGAAAAAACTGAAGCAGTCCTCCTCACGGGACTGAGACAACTTTGCCCCATATTATTTAAAGTGGAAGAGGCAATAATAATACCAAAAGAGACAATTAAGTACCTTGGAATAATCTTCGACAAAAGTCTTTCGTTCGCTGCACACATAACCGAAGCAGCAGCAAGGGGTTTAAGAACATTGACAGGCAACGCATGCCAAGTCTACGGGGGGGGGGGGGGCAAAGAGTAGTTAGCGCAGAATTCTCAGCTCTGTAGTGCAGACTACCATGGTGTGCCCCTATATGGGCCTCTGAACTACAAAAAGAAATTAACCTGCAGAAGCTCGCACAAGTTCAGCGAAAAATGGCACTATGTGTAAACAGAGCTTACAGAACAGTTTCAAGAGTGTCCGCGCAGGTTATTTCAGGTATCCCCCCAATAGACCTGATCGAAAAGAGTGTATGACTCAGAGGGCGACAAACAAAGTAAACGTCTGGCCAGACAAGAACTCCTCGAGAAGTGGCAAGAAAGGCGGCAGTTAAGCGAACGAGACTGTTAATCCCGGACAAACCTCCCTGGATCACCAGAAAACACGGGGAAATTAGCTACCATCTAGCCCAGTTCCTCTCCGGCCACGGATGTTTCCAGGACTATCTGCACAACATCGGCAAGGCAGCTGACGACCTGTGTGTATACTGCGGGGAGAAGGACAGCGTGATCCACACGATATTCGATTGCTGGAGGTGGGAAACAGACAGAGAAGAAGCGGAAAAAAAAACTGGCAGAATCACTTCATCCGAGAACTATAATCGAAAGTATGTTGAGTATGTTTATGTAAGATGAGTCACGGTGGAGGAACATCTAAGGGCTGGTTCATAAAATAATGAGCGAGAAGGAGGCGGATGAGATCAAATCGAGAAACAAAATAAAGTAGATTAAATTTAAGCCATCCGTCACTCTGAGGTTATGCGAAAAGCGGGTCTAGAGTGTCTCTTCGGGTCCAGAGATCCACTTGCCTGGTTAGGTTAAGTTACCGCCAGCTACGTCCCCGTACTAGGCGGACTAGAAGTACTAGACGGACTAGCCGGACCAGCCGAACTAGGGATACTAACTAGACGGTCTAGGAGGACTAGATAGGCGGAGAGACGAGATAGACGAATAAGACTAGATAGACAAGACTAAATATAAAAGCTTAAAAAACTCTTTGATCAAGTTTCTTGGTCATAATCTTTTAAATAGAAAGCGGATTATGTTCTGCTTATGATAAGTTGGTGTAGTACAACTTCTGTTTGAAACAACTACATGTTGGAACTATTGCTTGCTGGAACGACTTGAAGTTGAAACAGCTTCGAGTTGAAGTTACTTCTTGTTGAAACAATTTCGTGTTGGAACAGCTTCATGTTGATACAACTTCGCGCTGAGACAGCTTCGAGTTGGTAAATCTACTTCGGAAAACATAAACAAGTTGAAACGGAACGGGCTGGAATTACGCGGAATATTTAAAGTGCAATTATGGAATTGGACAAGTCCAATTAGTTTTACGGCGCGAAATTAAGCGCGGGGTTAATTAGGGTGGATTTTCGGCCGGGGATTGTTTGTCTGTGTGTGTGGGTGTGTGTGTGGAGCAGGAACAATTAAAACTTTTTGGCCGGTAACTGTTAAAATTCGACCCTTTACGTACGGAAATGCGCGTTAATTCCCCATTAAACTCGACTATTATTCGCCAAAAAAAAACAAACATTAAAAACATCCCCGAAATATCTAGTTCATGCGAAAGTATCCAATTTAGTCGGCATCGGGCTAATTCAACATTATACTCTTACACTCTAAACTCTAAACGGAAAGTTGTTTCGACGTAAAGTTGTTTTGACTTGAAGTTGTTTCGACGTGAAGTTGTTTCAAGGTGAAGTTGTTTCAACGTGAGGTTGTTTCCATCCGAAGTTTCTTCAGAAAGTAGTCTGTTAGACATTGCCAAAATAAACAGGAACAAGCTTAGAATTCTAACAAGTGTCCTGACGGGACGCTGCAGACTTAGAAAACACCTCAAGGCCCTAGGCCTTGAGGAAGATGACAGATGCAGATTCTGTGGAAGAAACCCCATACATTTGCTCAAAGACTGCGGAGCACTGATCCACAAGAGACAGATGCACCTGGTGGTTCGCTGCTTGAACGCAGAGGAGCTGCAGTCTTTGAATCCCACCCAGATCCTGAAATTCCTAAGGGAATCAGGACTAGAGAAGCCGCTCTGGATGAGTAACCAACGTTTAGGGAGGTTTAGGAGTAGGTTTAGGGAGTATACCAACGTTTAGGGAGGAGGTGGGGGTACAGTCGGACTAGAGAAGATTCGACAATGTTCGAGTATATTATACAAGAGCTGCCAAGACTAGACTGTAAGGCAACAAGATAAGGCGACAAGAAATCATCATTCTCCAAAATATCGGGATTTCAAGTTAAATAGACTCAAAAACTCAAGGGATTCAATGTTGCTCTAATCTACAAGAGGCTTCTAATCCATAAGACTTCGAAGTCACCTGCTTTTCAAAACTCAAAGAATTCGTGATACCTGGTTTCCAAGAAACCAAGACTCTACAACATCAAGCGACTAGCTTTCTAGAATCTAAGACTTGAAGAATCAAATATATAAAGTCTAAAAAGGTTTGGTTTTAAGACTTGAGGACGTAAAGAATTCCTGATGTCAAGGTACAAAGGATCCTTAGCTTCAACACTACATAACGTAACGACTTGAATACTCTTAGTCTTCACGACTCATAGTTTTGAAGAATCCAAGATAAACATACTTCAAGACAATCTGTTTCCAAGATTCTAAGATTCTTCAGGATATGCTTGGAAATCAAGGACTGCAACGGCTCTTCGTTCAAGCCGTAGGCGCCAAGGTACCTTTGTTTCTTGCGAAACAATGCTCCACAGTCTTTGAGCAGATGTATGGGGGTTTCCTCTGTTGAACTGAAGAAACTGCAACTATCATCTTCCTCTAGGCTCAGGGTCTTGAAGTGTTTTCTGCAGTGTTCCGTCAAGACTTCCGCGTTCTGTCTCTCAGAATTCTACCTGTTTCTACCTGTAACTCCTTCCTGTTTAGTTTCAGGTAAACATTTGCTCTTTTCTGGTTAAAAGATCCCAGCATTACTTTGGATTGTCTTAGCACGATTATCTTATGCTATTAGCATACCATTTCGTCTTTTGGTATTTTCAGCCAGGAGATATTGGCTTTAGACTCTGCTCCCGATTATTTTGCTTCTGCCTATTCCTTCCTTGATGAACCTTCCAATCGCCGATCTGGCGGTCACCTCCACGACAAGGTGCAACGAAGTCAAATCCAACAGCAATTCCGTTGCTGCTGTCGGGCATGACTCCTTCGCCTCCTTGATGCAAACACACACCAGTCTTTGAATCTTGAAGACTGGATGACTTGAGGAATTGAAAAGTTTAAGATATGAGGACGCTAACACTTAAAAATTAGAGGACTTTAATACTTGAAGGCTTGAAGAGTTGAAAGCTTAAGGGCTCAAGGAATGCAAGACTAGATGATTTGAAGATTGAAGACTAGAAGACTTGGGGTTTTGAGGTTGAAGACTTGTAGACTTGAGGGCTTGAAAACTGAAAATGCCTGAAGATTAGAGGACTTGAAGGCTTGAAGACTAGAAGACTTAGAGTTTTGAGTTTGAAGTCTTCTAGACCTTAGGGCTTGAAAACTGAAAGTGCCTGAAGATTTGAGGACTTGAAGACTTGAAGACGTGAATGCTTGAAGACTTGAAGACTCGAGGGCCTGAGAGCTTGGAAACTTAAGGGCCTAAAGATTTGAGGATTTGAAGACTTGAAGACTTTAGGGCTTGAAGAGTTGCAGACCTGAGACTTAAAGACTTGAAAACTTGAAGGATTGAAGACTTGACAATTTGAAGACTTGAGGGCTTGAAGACCAGAGATTTAAAGCCTTGAAGACTTAAAGGTCTGAACAGTTGAAGAACTGAAGATGTGAAAACTTAAATACTAGAAGACTAGAAGATTTGAAGCCTGGAAGACTATAAGACTGGAACACTCGAAGACTCCAGGACTGTTAGACTGTAAACTGGAAGATATTAAGACTGGAAGACTTAAATACTTGATGACTTAAGCACTTCAAGAAGACGGCTTGAAGAAGACTTGAATAAGACGTTTAGAAAACTTGAAATAGACTTCAAGAAATCTTGAGGAAGACTTGTAGAAAACCTGAAGTAGTCTTGAAGAAGACTTGAGGAACACTTGAAGAAGATTTGAAGAAATTTTTTGAAAAGGCTTGAGGACGTTAATACTTGAAGGCTAGAGGACTTTCATATTTGAATGCTTGAAGAGTTGAAAGCTTAAGGGCTCAAGGAATGCAGGACTAGAGAATTTCAAGATTGAAGACTAGAAGACTTGGGGTTTTGAGGTTGAAGACTTGTACACTTGAGGGCTTGAAAACTGAAAGTGCCTTAAGATTTGAGGACTTGAAGGCTTGAAGACTTGAAGACGTGAATGCTTGAAGACTTGAAGACTCGAGGGCCTGAGAGCTTGGAAACTTAAGGGCCTAAAGATTTGAGGATTTGAAGACTTCAAGACTTGAAGACTTTAGGGCTTGAAGACTTGAAGACCTGAGACTTAAAGACTTGAAAGCTTGAAGGATTGAAGACTTGACAATTTGAAGACTTGAGGGCTTGAAGACCTGAGACTTAAAGCCTTGAAGACCTAAAGGTCTGAACAGTTGAAGAATTGAAGATGTGAAAACTTTAATACTAGAAAACTTGAAGATTTGAGGCCTGGAAGACTATAAGGCTGGAACACTCGAGAGAGGAACCAGAGGAAGAGGACCAGGAACCAGGACTGTTAGACTGTAAACTGGAAGATATTAAGACTGGAAGACTTAAATACTTGATGACTTAAGCACTTCAAGAAGACGGCTTGAAGAAGACTTGAAAAAGACGTGAAGAAAACCTGAAATAGACTTAAAGAAATCTTGAGGAAGACTTGTAGAAAACCTGAAGTAGCCTTGAAGAAGACTTGAAGAACACATGAAGAAGATTTGAAGAAATTTTTTGAAAAGGCTTGAGGACGTTAATACTTGAAGACTAGAGAACTTTAATACTTGAAGGCTTGAAGAGTTGAAAGCTTAAGGGCTCAAGGAATGCAGGACTAGAGAATTTGAAGATTGAAGACTTGGGGTTTTGAGGTTGAAGACTTGTAAACATGAGGGCTTGAAAACTGAAAGTGCCTGAAGATTTGAGGACTTGAAGGCTTGAAGACGTGAATGCTTGAAGACTTGAAAACTCGAGGGCCTGAGGGCTTGAAAACTTAAGGGCCTAAAGATTTGAGGATTTGAGACTTATGGATTTGAAGACTTGAGGGCTTGAAGACTTGAAGATCTGAGAATTAAAGACTTGAAGGCTTGAAGAGTTGAAAACTTGACAATTTGAAGACTAGAGGGCTTGAAGATCTGAGACTTAAAGACTTGAAGACTTAAAGGTTTGAAGAATTGAAGATGTGAAAACTTAAATACTAGAAGATTTGAAGACTGGAAGACGATAAGGCTGGAGGACTCGAAGACTCTAGGACTGGTAGACTGAAAACTGGAAGTCTTTAAGACTGTAAGACTTAAATACTTGATGCCTTAAGCACTTCAAGAAGACGGCTTGAAGAAGACGTGAAGAAAACTTGGAAAAGGTATCAAGAAATCTTGAGGAAGACTTGCAGAAAAACTGAAGTAGCCGTGAAGAAGACTTGAAGAAAACTTAAAGAAGATTTGAAGAAATCATAAGGAACACTCGGAGAAAACTTCAAGCAGCCTTGAAGAAGATTTGAAAAAGACTAGAAGAAGGCTTCAAGAAGGCTTAAAGAAAGAAGACTTTTAGAGGACTTGCTAAAATAAGCAGGAACAAGCTTAGAGTTCTAACAGGGGTCCTGACGAGACATTGCAGACTTGGAAAACACATCAAGGCCCTAGACCAAGAGGAAGATGACATATGCAGATTCTGTGGAGGAAACCCCATGCATCTGCTCAAAGACTGCGGAGCACTGATCCAAAAGAGACAGATATACCTGGTGACGCGCTGCTTGAACGCAGAGGAGATGTAATTATTGAATCCCACCCAGATCCTGAAATTTCTAAGGGAATCAGGACTAGAGAAGCCGCGCTGGATGAGTAAGTATTCCAACGTTTAGGAAGAGGGTGGGGTACAATCGGACTAGAGAAGATTGGACAATGTTCGAGTATATTATACAATAGCTGTCAAGACTAGACTGTAAGGCAACAAGATAAGGCGACAAGAAATCAACATTCTCCAAAATATCGGGATTTCAAGGTGCCTAGACACAAAAACTCAAGGAATTCAATGTTGCTCTAATCTACAAGAGGCTTCTAATCTACAAGACTTGCTCATCTGCTTTTCAAAACTCAAAGAATTCTTGATACCTGGTTTCCAAGAAACCAAGACTCTATAACATCAAGCGACTAGCTTTCTAGAATCTAAGACTTGAAGAATCAAATATATAACGTCTTTAAGAAGGTTTGGTTTTAAGACTTGAGGACGTTAAGAATTCCTGATGTCAAGGTACGAAGGATCCCTAGATTCAACACTGCATGACATAACGACTTAGTCTCTTAGTCTTCACGACTCCAAGTTTTGAAGAAACCAAGATAAACATACTTCAAGACAATTTGTTGTCGAGATTCTAAGATTCTTCAGGATATGTTTGGAAATCAAGGACTGCAACTGCTCTTGGTTCAAGCCGTAGGCGACAAGGTAGATTTGTTTCTTGCGGAACAATGCTCCACAGTCTTTGAGCAGATGTATGGGGGTTTCCTCTGTTGGACTGAAGAAACTGCAACTATCATCTTCCTCTAGACTCAGGGCCTTGAAGTGTTTCTGCAGTGTTCCGTCAAGACTCCCTTTAGAATCCCAAACTTCTTCCTGTTTAGTTTCAGGTAAGCATTTGTTCTTTTCTGGTTAAAAGATCCCAGGATTGTCTTAGCACGATTATCTTATGCTATTTGCACACCATTTCGTCTTTTGGTATTTCCAGCCAGGAGATCTTGGCTTTAGACTCTGCTCCCGATTATTTTCCTTCTGCCTATTCCTTCCTTGATGAACCTTCCAATCGCCGATCTGGCGGTCCCCTCCACGACAAGGTGCAACGAAGTTAAATCCAACAGCAATTCACACCAGTCTCGCCAACTCAACACACACCAGTCTTTGAATTTTGAAAACTGGATGACTTGAGTACTTGAAAAGTTCAAGACTTGAGGACGCTAACATTTGAAGACTAGAGGACTTTAATACTTGAAGGCTTGAAGAGTTGAAAGTTTAAGGGCTCAAGGAATACAGGACTGGAGAATTTAAAGTTTGAAGGCTAGAAGACTTGGGGTTTTGATGTTAAAGACTTGTAGACTTGAAGGCTTGAAAACTGAAAGTGCCTCAAGATTTGAGGACTTGAAGACTTGAAGACGTGAATGGTTGATGACTTGAAGACAAGAGGGCCTGAGGACTTGAAAACTTAAGGGCCTAAAGATTTGAGGATTTGAAGACTTGAAGACTTTAGGGCTTGAAGACTTGAAGACCTGAGACTTAAAGACTTGAAGGCTTGAAGGATTGAAGACTTGACAATTTGAAGACTTGAGGGCTTGAAGACCTGAGACTTAAAGCCTTGAAGACTTAAAGGTCTGAATAGTTGAAGAATTGAAGATGTGAAAACTTAAATACTAGAATATTTGAAGATTTGAAGCCTGGAAGACTATAAGGCTGGAACACTCGAAGGCCCCAGGACTGGTAGACTGAGAACTGGAAGATTTTAAGACTTTAAGACTTAAATACTTGATGACTTAAGCACATCAAGAAGACGGCTTGAAGAAGACTTGAAGAAGACGTGAAGAAAACTTGAAAACTCGAGGGCCTGAGGGCTTGAAAACTTAAGGGCCTTAAGATTTGAGGATTTGAAGACTTCAAGACTTGAAGACTTTAGGGCTTGAAGACTTGAAGACCTGAGACTTAAAGACTTGAAGGATTGAAGGATTGAAGACTTGACAATTTGAAGACTTGAGGGCTTGAAGACCTGAGACCTAAAGCCCTGAAGACTTAAAGGTCTGAACAATTGGAGAATTGAAGATGTGAAAACTTAAATACTAGAAGACTTGAAGATTTGAAGCCTGGAAGACTATAAGGCTGGAACACTCGAAGACTCCAGGACTGGTAGACTGAAAACTGGAAGATTTTAAGACTGGAAAACTTAAATACTTGATGACTTAAGCACTGCAAGAAGACGGCTTGAAGAAGACTTGAAGAAGACGTGAAGAAAACTTGAAATAGACTTCAAGAAATCTTAAGGAAGACTTCTAGAAAACCTGAAGTAGCCTTGAAGAAGACTTGAAGAACACTTGAAGAAGATTTGAAGAAATTTTTTGAAAAGGCTTGAGGACGTTAATACTTGAAGACTAGAGGACTTTAATACTTCAAGGCTTGAAGAGTTGAAAGCTTAAGGGCTCAAGGAATGCAGGACTAGATAATTTGAAGATTGAAGACTAGAAGACTTAGGGTTTTGAGGTCGAAGACTTGTAGAAAAACTGAAGTAGCCTTGAAGAAGACTTAAAGAAAACTTAAAGAAGATTTAAAGAAATCTTAAGGAACACTCTTTCGGAGAAAAGTTCAAGCAGCCTTGAAGAAGACTTGAAAAAGACTAGAAGAAGACGTCTAGAAGACTTAAAGAAAGACGACTTCAAGAGGACTTGCTAAAATAAGCAGGAACAAGCTTAGAATTCTAACAGGGGTCCTGACGAGACACAGCAGACTTAGAAAACACCTCAAGGCCCTAGGCCTAGAGAAAGATTACATATGCAGATTCTGTGGAAGAAACCCCATACATCTGCTCAAAGACTGCGGAGCACTAATCCACCAGAGACAGATGTTTCTGGTGGCCCGCTGCTTGAACGCAGAGGAGATGCAGTCCTTGAATCCCACCCAGATCCTGAAATTCCTAAGGGAATCAGGACTAGAGAAGCCGCTCTGGATGAGTAAGTATACCAACGTTTAGGAAGAGAATGTCTGAAGGTCGCAGTACCAGTCATCGCCAAATCTAGAATATATAATCTAGACATTGCTTCTAGACTTGCTAAGACTGGACAATCTTCGAGTATATTATACAAGAGTAGACAAGACTAGACTGTACGGCAAAAAGACTTCAATTCTCCAAATGATCGTGATTTCATGTGGCCAAGACTAAAAAACTTCAGGAATTCAATGTTGCTCTAATCTACAAGTAAAGAAGACTGAGAGATTGATAACCTAAAAGACTGGAAGACGGCGTGAAGAAGACTTGAACAAGACTTGAAGAAGACGTGAAGAAAACTTGAAGCAGACTTCAAGAAATCTTTAAGAAGACTTGGAGAAAACCTGAAGTAGCCTTGAAGAAAACTTGAAGAAGACTTGAAGAAATATTAAGGAACACTTGGAGAAGACTTCAAGCAGCCTTGATGGAAGAAGACTCGAAAAAAACTAGAAGAAGACTTCATGTCTACTTGAAGATGAGTGGAGGTCTTCTTGAAGAAGACTTCAAGAAAACTTGAAGAAGACTTGAAGAAATCTTGAGAAAGACTTGGTAAAGACCTGAAGCAGCCTTGAAGAAGACGGAAGACTGAATACTTGATAACTTAAGCACTTCACGAAGACGGATTGAAGAAGACTTGACCAAGACTTGAAGAAGACGTTAAGAAAACTTGAAGAAGAGTTCAAGAAATCTTGGAGAAGACTTGGAGAAAACCTGAAGTAGCCTTGAAGAAGATTTGAAGAAATATTAAGGAACACTTGGAGAAGACTTCAAGCAGCCTTGAAGAAGACTCGAAAAAAACTATAAGAAGACCACGTCTTCCTGAAGATGAGTGGAAGTCTTCTTAAAGAAGACTTCAAGAAAACCTGAAGAAGACTTGGAGAAAACCTGAAGTAGCCTTGAAGAAAACCTGAAGAACACTTGAAGAAATATTAAGGAACACTTGGAGAAGACTTTAAGCAGCCTTGAAGAAGACTTCAAAAAAAACTAGAAGAAGACTTTAAGTCTTCTTGAAGATGAGTGGAAGTCTGCTTGAAGAAGACTTCAAGAAAACTTGAAGAAGACTTGAAGAAATCTTAAGAAAGACTTGGTGAAGACCTAAAGCAGCCTTGAAGAAGACGGAAGACTGAATACTTGATGACTTAAGCACTTCACGAAGACGGCTTGAAGAAGACTTCAACAGAACTTGAAGAAGACGTGAAGAAAACTTGAAGAAGACTTCAAAAAATATTGAAGAAGACTTGGAGAAGACTTCAAGCAGCCTTGAAGAAGACTTGAAAAAAACTAGAAGAAGAGTGCAAGTTTTCTTGAAGAAGAGTGGAAGTCTTCTTGAAGAAAACTTCAAGAAAACTTGAAGACTTGAAGAAATCTTGAGAAACACTTGGTGAAGACCTGAAGCAGCCTTGAAGTAGACGGAAGACTGAATACTTGATGACTTAAGCACTTCAAGAAGACGGCTTGAAGAAGACTTGAACAAGACTTGAAGAAGACGTGAAGAAAATTTGAAGAAGACTTCAAGAAATCTTGAAGAAGACTTGGAGAAAACCAGAAGTATCCTTGATGAAGACTTAAAGGAGACTGGAAGAAATATTAAGGAAGACTGGAAGAAATATTAAGGAACACTTGGAGAAGACTTCGAGCAGTCTTGAAGAGAACTTGAAAAAAACTAGAAGAAGACTTCAAGTCTTCTTGAAAAAGAGTGGAAGTCTTCATGAAGAAGACTTCAAGAAAACTTGAAGAAGACTTGAAAAAATCTTGAGAAAGTCTTGGTGAAGACCTGAAGCAGCCTTGAAGAAGACGAAAGACTGAATACTTGATTTCTTAAGCACTTCACAAAGACGGCTTGAAGAAGACTTGAACAAGACTTGAAGAAGACGTAAAGAAAACTTGAGGAAGGCTTCGAGAAATTTTGAAGAAGACTTGGAGAAAACCTGAAGTAGCCTTGAAGAAAACTCGAAGAAGACTTGAAGAAATATTAAGGAACACTTGGAGAAGACTTCAAGCAGCCTTGAAGAAGACTTGAAAAAAACTAGAAAAAGACTTGAAGTCTTCTTGAAGAAGAGTGGAAGTCTTCTTCAAGAAGACTTCAAGAAGACTTGAAGAAGACTTGGAGAAATCTTGAGAAAGACTTGGTGAAGACCTGAAGCAGCCTTGAAGAAAACGAAAATCTGAATAATTGATGATTTAAGCACTTCAAGAAGACGACTTGAATAAGACTTGAACAAGACTTGAAGAAGACGTGAAGAAAACCTGAAGAAGACTTCAAGAAATCTTGAAGAAGATTTGGAGAAAACCTAAAGTAGCCTTGAAGAAAACTTGAGGAAATCTTAAGGAACACTTGGAGAAGACTTCAAGCAGTCTTGAAGAAGACTTGAAAAAAACTAGAAAAAGACGCCAAGAAGACTTTAAGTCTTCCTGAAGAAGAATGGAAGTCTTCTTGAAGAAGACTTCAAGAAAACTTGAAGAAGACTTCTTGAGAAAGACTTGGTGAAGACCTTAAGCAGCCTTGAAGAAGACTTTAATAGGACTTGAAGACGTGAAGAGTCAAAGACTCGACGACTCGAAGATTTGGACCCTAGAAACCTTGTAAAACTAGTTAAACTATCTAAACTCGTCAACAATCCGGAAACATTTGTTTGTCTTTCCAACGTAAAGTTAATTTTCCGTCTTGATTCTGCTGCAAATTTAACGAATTCCGTCGGTGAATCGCGGGCGCGTCGAGATGATGAATCACCCCCGGGAGCTTTTTATGAGGGATTATAGTTCGTTACGCAAGAAATGGATTCGGGACTTGAGTGCGCTGGCAACAGAAAATTGCGTTTAAGCGATTGCGTTCCCGTTTTCCCACCGCCATTCATCAATTCCAACACCTCAACTAATCCCCCCACAAGACTCAATAACCATTAACATCGACGCTTAAAGATAGTCAAGGGACTATCAATAAACATTGATGGACAAGCTAACTAAAACTATACACAAAAGATGAATGGATGGATGAAATGTCGTCAAATGCCCGAACGATGTGCATCAACAAAGCATGTCGGTAAAGCGTGAACGAGGTGTCAGGAAAGTGTCTTTTGGAACAATGAAGTTTCGCAAAACTAATTTTCTGTGAAGGGTCGTCGAATTGTCGGGAAGTGTTGACATTCGTACAATCCAAGTATCAGTGATACGTCGTTGAACTGTTTTATTGTGAAGTGTCGTCCAAGTGCCAGGAGAGTATTGACATTCGTGCAATCGCAGAATCAATGAAGTGCCATTGAACTGTTTTATTCGTCCAAGTGTCAGGGAAGTAATGACATTCGCACTATTGAAGTATCAATGAAGTGCCGTTGAACTGTTTTATTATGAAGTGTAGTCCAAGTGTCAGGGAAGTAATGACTTTCGCGCTATGGCAGTATCAGTGAAGTGTCGTCCAAGTGTTAGGGAAGTATTGACATTCGTGCTATAGAAGTATCAATGAAGTGCCGTTGAACTGTTTAATTGTAAATTGTCGTAAAAGTGTTGACGTTCGCGCAATCCAAGTCTCATTGAGGTATCGTTGAATTGTTTTATTATGAAGTGTCGTCCAAGTGTCAGGGAAGTATTGACATTCGAGCTATCAAAGTATCAGTGAAGTGCCGTTGAACTGTTTTATTGTAAATTGTCCTAAAAGTGTTGACGTTCGTGTAATCCAAGTCTCAGTGAGGTATCGTTGAACTGTTTTATTATCAAGTGTCGCCGAAGCGTCGGATAAGTGTTGACATTTGTGCAAGTCGACACTTTGCATGTGTTGGAAACACTTCGTTGCACTTTTGACGACATTGCGTTTGTAATTGAAACACTTCGTTGCACTTCGACGACACTTCGTTGCACTTCAAGGACACTTCGATGTATTTCGACGACAATTAGTTGCACATCGACGACACTTCGTTGCACTTCGACGACACTTCGTTGCACTTCGACAACACCTAATTTTCAACGGGGAAAACTAGCTAAGTTAATGAAAGTACACACGATGTCTATCCATAAAGGCCGATTCTCATATACGCGACACTCAGCTACGCGACGTCACGCGACATCGCCTGTCAAATAATGATTAAATGAGCACGTTCTCACTAAGGTTACGCAACAGCTACGCGACGTGCCCATTTGAAACAATGTAATCATTATTTGATAGGCGATGTCGCTCGACGTCGCGTAGCTGAGTGTCGCGCATATGGAAATCGACCTTTAGGCTTGATAGATTAGTAAACTCAAGAGGCTTGATGGCCTAGCTAAGTTAAACTAGATACAAAGGATGATTATATGCCCGCTCCACACTCTCGCGGAGTAACTTCGGCGAGGATTCTCGCCGAAGTTGTTCGAGGCGAGGAACTAGACAGAGGAGGCATCTACACTCTCACCTAACTTCGCGAGGACCTCAGTGCCATGACTGACACCGAACAGGTGATAGCCGCTGCTGTAACTATTTGTGTGTATAATATATAGGAAAGGACGAGTAAACACAAGAGTGTAGACGTGATACTCTCCCATCCTCGTACTCGCGCCTCGTGTCCCTTTGACCCGGGTACGCAAATACCGCCTCATGAAGCGAATTTGGCCAAGGCGAGGCGAGGAAGCACAAGGCGGACCGAGTAACCTGACCACACTCTCGTTCCTCGCTCAACTCCGTGCTACTTCGCGAGAGTGTGGAGCGGGTATTTGTTAGGTTAATATCGAATGAATTTCTCTGCGAGAAATTACAGTGCATTACAGGGCATTATGTTAGGTTAATATCGAATGAATTTCTCTGTGGAAATTCTGTTGGTAAATTTTGTGGAAAGCGCGAAATTCAATTCCACGTTTCGTTTCGTCGAGCCAAGTCATCAATCACTTATCTCTCTGTCGGTCTGTTGAGCGGTCAATTCCGGCGATGTCTCGCAAGGCGATAAGAAAAACGCAGACGGGCATGCCCGGCTGTCTTCCATCATTTTCCAAGCGATTTGCTCTGCCGTGCTTGCTTTCTAATTGTCAAGTTCGGAATAGACAGACAAGACTAAATGGATAAGACTGGATGGATGGACAGACAAGACTAGACAGACAAGACTAGACAGACAAGACTAGACAGACAAGACTAGACAGACAAGACTAGACAGACAAGACTAGACAGACAAGACTAGACAGACAAGACTAGACAGACAAGACTAGACAGACAAGACTAGACAGACAAGACTAGACAGACAAGACTAGACAGACAAGACTAGACAGACAAGACTAGACAGACAAGACTAGACAGACAAGACTAGACAGACAAGACTAGACAGACAAGACTAGACAGACAAGACAAGACAGACAAGACTAGACAGACAAGACTAGACAGACAAGACTAGACAGACAAGACTAGACAGACAAGACTAGACAGACAAGACTAGACAGACAAGACTAGACAGACAAGACTAGACAGACAAGACTAGACAGACAAGACTAGACAGACAAGACTAGACAGACAAGACTAGACAGACAAGACTAGACAGACAAGACTAGACAGACAAGACTAGACAGACAAGACTAGACAGACAAGACTAGACAGACAAGACTAGACAGACAAGACTAGACAGACAAGACTAGACAGACAAGACTAGACAGACAAGACTAGACAGACAAGACTAGACAGACAAGACTAGACAGACAAGACTAGACAGACAAGACTAGACAGACAAGACTAGACAGACAAGACTAGACAGACAAGACTAGACAGACAAGACTAGACAGACAAGACTAGACAGACAAGACTAGACAGACAAGACTAGACAGACAAGACTAGACAGACAAGACTAGACAGACAAGACTAGACAGACAAGACTAGACAGACAAGACTAGACAGACAAGACTAGACAGACAAGACTAGACAGACAAGACTAGACAGACAAGACTAGACAGACAAGACTAGACAGACAAGACTAGACAGACAAGACTAGACAGACAAGACTAGACAGACAAGACTAGACAGACAAGACTAGACAGACAAGACTAGACAGACAAGACTAGACAGACAAGACTAGACAGACAAGACTAGACAGACAAGACTAGACAGACAAGACTAGACAGACAAGACTAGACAGACAAGACTAGACAGACAAGACTAGACAGACAAGACTAGACAGACAAGACTAGACAGACAAGACTAGACAGACAAGACTAGACAGACAAGACTAGACAGAAAAGACTAGATAGACAAGACTAGACAGACAATAATAGGCAACTGAAACAACATCATGTTAAGACAACTTCGTGTGGAGACAACTTCAGGTCGATACAAGTTCGGATTCCAGAGGATAATCTAGTCGACGATAATAGTATGGCGATGAGGAATGCAGCAATCACAGTCGAGCTAGCAAAATGCAAAAACGCTCCACGACTCCGCCGATTCAACTAAATGGATTCTGAATGGGAGCCGCTTTGCTCCATGCATCCCCCAGCCATTAGAGACATAATTCCACCCCCATGATAAATAGATTCAATCTATCTGCACTGCTATCCCCGCGCAAAAACGACAGACGTAACTAAACTTAACGACCTGGACACTTACCACAAATCAATGTTTATCTAGTTTTGTCTGTCTAGTCTTGTCTATCTAATCTTGTCTGTCGAGTCTTGCCTGTCTAGTCTTGTCTGTCTAGTCTGGTCTGTCTAGTCTTGTCTGTCTAGTCTTGTCTGTCTAGTCTTGTCTGTCTAGTCTTGTCTGTCTAGTCTTGTCTGTCTAGTCTTGTCTGTCTAGTCTTGTCTGTCTAGTCTTGTCTGTCTAGTCTTGTCTGTCTAGCCTTGTCTGTCTAGTCTTGTCTGTCTAGTCTTGTCTGTCTAGTCTTGTCTGTCTAGTCTTGTCTGTCTAGTCTTGTCTGTCTAGTCTTGTCTGTCTAGTCTTGTCTGTCTAGTCTTGTCTGTCTAGTCTTGTCTGTCTAGTCTTGTCTGTCTAGTCTTGTCTGTCTAGTCTTGTCTGTCTAGTCTTGTCTGTCTAGTCTTGTCTGTCTAGTCTTGTCTGTCTAGTCTTGTCTGTCTAGTCTTGTCTGTCTAGTCTTGTCTGTCTAGTCTTGTCTGTCTAGTCTTGTCTGCCTAGTCTTGTCTGTCTAGTCTTGTCTGTCTAGTCTTGTCTGTCTAGTCTTGTCTGTCTAGTCTTGTCTGTCTAGTCTTGTCTGTCTAGTCTTGTCTGTCTAGTCTTGTCTGTCTAGTCTTGTCTGTCTAGTCTTGTCTGTCTAGTCTTGTCTGTCTAGTCTTGTCTGTCTAGTCTTGTCTGTCTAGTCTTGTCTGTCTAGTCTTGTCTGTCTAGTCTTGTCTGTCTAGTCTTGTCTGTCTAGTCTTGTCTGTCTAGTCTTGTCTGTCTAGTCTTGTCTGTCTAGTCTTGTCTGTCTAGTCTTGTCTGTCTAGTCTTGTCTGTCTAGTCTTGCCTGTCTAGTCTTGCCTGTCTAGTCTTGTCTGTCTAGTCTTGTCTGTCTAGTCTTGTCTGTCTAGTCTTGTCTGTCTAGTCTTGTCTGTCTAGTCTTGTCTGTCTAGTCTTGTCTGTCTAGTCTTGTCTGTCTAGTCTTGTCTGTCTAGTCTTGTCTGTCTAGTCTTGTCTGTCTAGTCTTGTCTGTCTAGTCTTGTCTGTCTAGTCTTGTCTGTCTAGTCTTGTCTGTCTAGTCTTGTCTGTCTAGTCTTGTCTGTCTAGTCTTGTCTGTCTAGTCTTGTCTGTCTAGTCTTGTCTGTCCAGTCTTGTCTGTTCAGTCTTGTCTGTCCAGTCTTGTCTGTCTAGTCTTGTCTGTCTAGTCTTGTCTGTCTAGTCTTGTCTGTCTAGTCTTGTCTGTCTAGTCTTGTCTGTCTAGTCTTGTCTGTCTAGTCTTGTCTGTCTAGTCTTGTCTGTCTAGTCTTGTCTGTCTAGTCTTGTCTGTCTAGTCTTGTCTGTCTAGTCTTGTCTGTCTAGTCTTGTCTGTCTAGTCTTGTCTGTCTAGTCTTGTCTGTCTAGTCTTGTCTGTCTAGTCTTGTCTGTCTAGTCTTGTCTGTCTAGTCTTGTCTGTCTAGTCTTGTCTGTCTAGTCTTGTCTGTCTAGTCTTGTCTGTCTAGTCTTGTCTGTCTAGTCTTGTCTGTCTAGTCTTGTCTGTCTAGTCTTGTCTGTCTAGTCTTGTCTGTCTAGTCTTGTCTGTCTAGTCTTGTCTGTCTAGTCTTGTCTGTCTAGTCTTGTCTGTCTAGTCTTGTCTGTCTAGTCTTGTCTGTCTAGTCTTGTCTGTCTAGTCTTGTCTGTCTAGTCTTGTCTGTCTAGTCTTGTCTGTCTAGTCTTGTCTGTCTAGTCTTGTCTGTCTAGTCTTGTCTGTCTAGTCTTGTCTGTCTAGTCTTGTCTGTCTAGTCTTGTCTGTCTAGTCTTGTCTGTCTAGTCTTGTCTGTCTAGTCTTGTCTGTCTAGTCTTGTCTGTCTAGTCTTGTCTGTCTAGTCTTGTCTGTCTAGTCTTGTCTGTCTAGTCTTGTCTGTCTAGTCTTGTCTGTCTAGTCTTGTCTGTCTAGTCTTGTCTGTCTAGTCTTGTCTGTCTAGTCTTGTCTGTCTAGTCTTGTCTGTCTAGTCTTGTCTGTCTAGTCTTGTCTGTCTAGTCTTGTCTGTCTAGTCTTGTCTGTCTAGTCTTGTCTGTCTAGTCTTGTCTGTCTAGTCTTGTCTGTCTAGTCTTGTCTGTCTAGTCTTGTCTGTCTAGTCTTGTCTGTCTAGTCTTGTCTGTCTAGTCTTGTCTGTCTAGTCTTGTCTGTCTAGTCTTGTCTGTCTAGTCTTGTCTGTCTAGTCTTGTCTGTCTAGTCTTGTCTGTCTAGTCTTGTCTGTCTAGTCTTGTCTGTCTAGTCTTGTCTGTCTAGTCTTGTCTGTCTAGTCTTGTCTGTCTAGTCTTGTCTGTCTAGTCTTGTCTGTCTAGTCTTGTCTGTCTAGTCTTGTCTGTCTAGTCTTGTCTGTCTAGTCTTGTCTGTCTAGTCTTGTCTGTCTAGTCTTGTCTGTCTAGTCTTGTCTGTCTAGTCTTGTCTGTCTAGTCTTGTCTGTCTAGTCTTGTCTGTCTAGTCTTGTCTGTCTAGTCTTGTCTGTCTAGTCTTGTCTGTCTAGTCTTGTCTGTCTAGTCTTGTCTGTCTAGTCTTGTCTGTCTAGTCTTGTCTGTCTAGTCTTGTCTGTCTAGTCTTGTCTGTCTAGTCTTGTCTGTCTAGTCTTGTCTGTCTAGTCTTGTCTGTCTAGTCTTGTCTGTCTAGTCTTGTCTGTCTAGTCTTGTCTGTCTAGTCTTGTCTGTCTAGTCTTGTCTGTCTAGTCTTGTCTGTCTAGTCTTGTCTGTCTAGTCTTGTCTGTCTAGTCTTGTCTGTCTAGTCTTGTCTGTCTAGTCTTGTCTGTCTAGTCTTGTCTGTCTAGTCTTGTCTGTCTAGTCTTGTCTGTCTAGTCTTGTCTGTCTAGTCTTGTCTGTCTAGTCTTGTCTGTCTAGTCTTGTCTGTCTAGTCTTGTCTGTCTAGTCTTGTCTGTCTAGTCTTGTCTGTCTAGTCTTGTCTGTCTAGTCTTGTCTGTCTAGTCTTGTCTGTCTAGTCTTGTCTGTCTAGTCTTGTCTGTCTAGTCTTGTCTGTCTAGTCTTGTCTGTCTAGTCTTGTCTGTCTAGTCTTGTCTGTCTAGTCTTGTCTGTCTAGTCTTGTCTGTCTAGTCTTGTCTGTCTAGTCTTGTCTGTCTAGTCTTGTCTGTCTAGTCTTGTCTGTCTAGTCTTGTCTGTCTTTTTTTTTTTTTTTTTTTTTTTTTTTTTTTTTTTTTTTTTTTTTTTTTTTTTCACCCCCCAGTAGGGGAGTGTTTCTTTAATTTATTTTTAGCTTTGGGGAGAATCCGTCCAGTATGGAATCTTTCCTGAAGCAGAAAGTAAGCAGGGGTACAGGGGATATGGAAAGCCGGGCGAGGAGCCAGTCCATTGGTGAAACCCCGAAGAAAAGAAAAGTGGCGGATCGGTCGACGGATGACGTCGACGCTTACAAAAAAAAAAACTGAGTGCTCGATTGTCTTTACGATCGTGGAGGCGATTGGGGCACTCAATAGACAGGTGGAGGAGCTGGAGAGGGCCATCGCTGGAGGAAGCAGCACGAAGCGTGACATCAAGGAAGCAGCAGCGCGAGTCAGGAGAACAACAAATGTTTTCTCGCGCCACTCCGTGACCAGTTGGCTCGAGGAGCATCGCTTCCAGCCCATTGAGAAGGTACTGTACGACGTTGAGGTACAAACGGTAGGTACGGTGTGTAAGGAAGTCAGCACCCAAACGGAGGCTGAATGTAGAATCACCAGTGCGCTAAAGCCGGGGATGAATGTACAGGAGTACATGTCCCTGGCGAGGGAGAGGTGGTCCGAGGACGCCTTCACCGTAGTGAAGATGGCCAAGGGCTCTCCTCTGGCCAGGGACGAGGATGTACTCCTGTTAGTTGCAGGAGAGAAAGGGGATAACTGTGGACAGCTGGGCTGGGGGATGCTCGACCAGCTCCCTCAGGCCAAGCGAGTGGCTGAAGGCTTGAATGTAGGTTCCGTGGCCTACATCAAGAGCGAGAATGTGGTGTGTATGGGAGGCGATGAGTCGTTGGACTCCGAGAGGAAGTACCACTTCATCGCCCGGCTGGATGATAATAAGGTCGAGGGCGCCGAAGAAAAGGCGTTCGAGACCTTATTAAGGATGAAAGGTCTTTGTGAGAAGACTGAGAGAAAGAGGTTCGCTATCGGTGTGGCTGGTAACCTTAATATGTGGCTAGTACGAAAGATGGCTGAATGCGTGTGGCATGGCACAGGAGTTGAGCTAACCCTGTGCTGGATGAATGCGGAGGGCCAAAAGCCCAGAGTGGAAGGGGCCGGAGGCACCAGAAAGGCAGAAACCTTACTGGTGAGGAGGGCAGAGGGTGTTTCTTACGCCCATATGGTGAATGTCCTTAAGAAGGAAGTAGACATGGAGGATATAAATGTAAGGGCGATGAGGAAAACCCACGCTGGCGACCTCATCGTCAGAGTGAATGATGATGGGGAAAAGAAGCGACTGGCAGAGCGAATGGCCCTAGTGACTGAGGCTGTAAGGGATGTCAGGACGGAGGTGGGGCTCAGAAGTGTCCTTGTTAGGGGCATGGATGAGGCTACCACCACCGATGAGGTGAAAGGAGCCATTCAGAAGGCGGCTGAATGTAAGGAGTGTGTGGTAAAGTCTCTCCGCACAGTACGCGGAGGGGCCAGTATGGCAGTTGTCACTCTTCCAGTAAGAGCGGCACAAACCATACTGGAGAAAGGAAGAATGAAAGTTGGATGGATCATGTGCCGAGTGACCGAAGACAATAAGCCGATCAGGTGCTACAGATGCCTTGGCTTCGGGCACCTGGCGGCAGCATGCAAGGGAATAGAGAGAAAGAATGCGTGTTTGCGATGCGACGAAAGTGGGCACAAAGCACACGAGTGCACGGCCAAAGAGGCTAAGTGCTTCGTGTGCGGAGTGAGTGGGCATAGGGCGGACTCCATGAACTGTCCTGCGTACAGGAAACTGTGCAGGGAAAGTATGAAAGGGACGTCCCAAAGAAACAGATTATGCTAGTATTGCAGACGAACTCAAATAGGAGTGCGGCTGCAATGGAGCTGGTATGGAAGACGGTGCATGATGAGAGAGTGGATGTGGCCATTGTCTCCGAACCAAATCTTCGGACTATTGGTAAGGGAGGCTGGCACGTGGACCAGTGTAAGAATGTTGCTGTGAGGATTTTCCAATCGGAAAATCCTATGGTTAAGTGTGGATGTGGAAATGGATATGTGTGGGTCGAATGGGAAAACTGGGTCCTGTATGGGTGCTACATCTCGCCTAACATAATGTTAGAGCAGTTTGTAGCTTTTATGGATGAGCTAAGGGCCAGTATGAAAAGCTGGTCCAAAGAGATTGTTGTCGGGGGGGATTTCAACGCCAAGTCCGCTTGGTGGGGATCCCCTAGAGAGGATGAGAGAGGGAGAATGATGGAAGAGTGGCTGGCAGAGGAGGACCTGGTGGTTCACAACAGTGGGAATGTGCCTACCTTCGTGCGGGGTGAAAGTATGTCTTTCATAGACATCACTTTTAGCACCTCACGGATTGCAGGCAGAGTGAAAGAGTGGCGTGTCAGAGAGGGAGAGAATCTGAGTGATCACCAGGATATTCTCTTCGACGTACGAAAGGATGTTTCTGAGGGACCGGTTGCTTGTGGAACGAATGGATGGAGAGTGGACAAGAGTCTACTAGAAAGATTGGGAGACGTCATGAAAGAGCTGGCTGAAAGGACAGGCCCCGAAAATGGATTGCGGAGCTCCTGCGAAGCAGTTCTTCAAGGGGCCTGTGATGCGGTGTTTCGGAGAAAACGGAGGGGCGTCAGAGGCAGGAAGCCAGTTTACTGGTGGAATGAGCAGGTAGCTGAAAAGCGTAAAACCTGTTTGCGTGAAAGGAGATGCATGGTGAGGAGTAATAGGCGAGCAAATGAGGAAGTGCGTGAGGAGTGCAGAAGGAGGTATAACTTGGCGCGCAGGGAACTTCGCAGAGCCATCGCGAACTCCAAGCAAGAAGCTTGGAGAGTGCTCTGCGAAGAGGTGAATAATAACATCTGGGGTGACGGCTATAAGATCGTCACCAGAAAAATTGTGCACAGGGTTAATACTCTCCGGGGGGATAGCCTAATGACGGAAGTCAAGAAGCTGTTCCCAGTACATGAGCGAATGAACTGGCTGGAACCCGTGGGATGGAGATCGGCGCCCCTTTTCACTCCGGCCGAGCTGCAGAGTGCAGTTGGCCGGATGAAGGAGGGAAAAGCGCCGGGTCCTGATGGTGTTCCACCGGAAGCGTGCAAGGTGTTTGGGCATGTGTGTGAGGACATGTGCTTGAGCATGATGAATGAATTGTTGATGAATGGCAGTTTCCCCAAAGAGTGGAAGAGAGCGAGACTGGTGATGATTGAAAAAGAGCGAAAGGAAGGAGAGGAAGCTAATTACAGGCCAATCTGCCTACTGAATGGGATAGCGAAGATGTTTGAGAGTATGATCGGAGCTAGGATAAATGAGGATATCGAGAGGGCAGGGGGTCTTTCAGAGGAACAGTATGGGTTCAGAGGCGGCCGCACTACGGTGAACGCAATGATGCGTGTGATAGAGAGAGCAAGGTTAGCAAATACGGGTCCATGGCGTACCCGTAGCTACTGCGTGCTTGTAACCCTGGACGTGAAAAATGCCTTCAATTCGGTCCCATGGGGCGGAATCATGGAGGCTTTGGAACTAAAGGGGGTAGCTCCCTACCTTCGAAAGATGGTGGGGAGCTACTTGAATGATAGGGAGATAGTGACTGTGGAAGGTAAAATCTTCAAAATGAGTGCGGGTGTTCCACAGGGTTCGGTTCTTGGGCCGATACTGTGGAACATATTTTATGATGAGGTTTTGAGATTGAGGCTGCCAGACGGGGTTACACTCGTAGGGTACGCTGATGACTTAGCGGTGGTCGCTGTCGCAAGAACGGAAGAAAGTCTGAAAGCGATAATAAATGAGGCAATTGGTAGGATTGATCGGTGGATGGGGGTAAAAGGGCTTGCTCTGGCTCCCCACAAAACCAAAGCGGTCCTGCTAATTGGGAGAAGAAAGCTGCGTGAATTGACCGTGCGAATGGGGACAGTTGACGTACCGGCTCGGGAATCTGTAAGATACCTTGGGGTAGAGCTCCAGCGAAATCTCAGGGTGTCCGATCAGGTCACCCGGGTGGTGAGCAAGGCTACAGCATGTGTGAGAGCCCTTGGACGGCTGATGCCCAACATAGGTGGGCCGTTGGCCTCCAAGAGGAGGGTTATGAATGCGGTCGTGCACTCCATTCTCCTGTATGGGGTGCCGGCATGGATAAATGCGTTCAGGATTGAATGTTATAGAGCGAGACTGATGAGAGTGCAAAGGTGTATGCTGCTGCGTGTGTGCAGCGCATACAGGACTGTTTCTGGCGACGCCGTGGCGGTCGTTGCTGGAGTTATCCCGTTAGACCTTCTGGCGCATGAAAGGGTGAGAGTTTGGGGAGGTAATGACCCTAGAAATGAAAGGGAAAAAACAATGCGTGTATGGCAAGAGCTATGGCAGGGGTCGGAAAAGGGAGCCTGGACCAGGCAACTGATTCCGACTATCGATGAATGGGTCAACCGTGGGCACGGGGAGGTGAATTATCACCTCACCCAGGCGCTTACGGGGCATGGATGCTTTGGGTCTTACCTGGTGCGCATCGGGAAACTGGTTGAGGCGCACTGTAGGTACTGTGGAGCGACTGAGGACACTGCGGAGCATACCATCTTCGAGTGTACGAGATGGGAGAGAATGAGGAGCGCCGCAGAATGCAAGGTGGGAGAGAATGTGAACAAGGAGAGTATGGTGAGAATTATGCTCCGCAGTGAGTATGAATGGGGCGTGCTGACTGGAATGATAGGTTATATAATGAGGAGAAAGGAGAAGGATGAAAGGGACGAGCGTAAGGCGGGTCGAGGGGTTGCTACGCGCGAGCCGAGCGTGCCATCGCCGGGCCCCCCTTAGTGCGAAGGGGGCGCACAAATTTATTGTAAACTCTTATGTGAGGGGGGGCACGGCGATTAACGACGCGCCCGGCACAACGAATGAATGGATGAATGCTTTGGATATGAAAGGGGGAGGAACGTGGTGAAGTTATGCCAAATTTTGGATTCCATCACGTTCTCTCTGGTTTTGACTGGGGGGTCTGAATGGTGGGGGTTTTTTAGTGGGTCGCCCCTTTTGGGGGCAGCCCCACACTACCACTCGACACGGGTCGGGTGGTGTCTGTTTGCAGATTTTCACCTCCAGCACGTGCAAAAAAAAAAAAAAAAAAAAGTCTTGTCTGTCTAGTCTTGTCTGTCTAGTCTTGTCTGTCTAGTCTTGTCTGTCTAGTCTTGTCTGTCTAGTCTTGTCTGTCTAGTCTTGTCTGTCTAGTCTTGTCTGTCTAGTCTTGTCTGTCTAGTCTTGTCTGTCTAGTCTTGTCGCTCTAGTCTTGTCTCTCTAGTCTTGTCCCTCTAGTCTTGTCTGTCTAGTCTTGTCTATCTAGTCTTGTCGGCCTAGTCTTGTCTCTCTTGTTTTGTCTGCCTAGTTTCGTCTCTCTAGTCTTGTCTGTTTTGTCTAGTATGTCTAGTCTTGTCTAGTACAGTCTTTGTTCCTTTTAACAACTGCGGCAATTCTGCGCAGATAATGACCCAATTCGCTGAGTTACGACGGAGGTTGGGGATACGAGGCATTCGGGCTGAAACCGTACGATGGTGATAATAAAAAAGGGGTTGGCGGGACGACGGGGTCGGGGCGCTGAACAGTCGAAAAACACACGCGTGCACACAAAGAATCGTTAGCCCTAATAACAATAACAAAGGGGATGGAAGTTGTAATTGAATCGGGGGCGGGATGGGAGCTCTGGGGGGTGGATTACTAGTACGAAGACCGTTTTCTCTCTACAGTGTGTTGAGAGTACTGCTCTAGACTAGACAGACTAGTCGCGCTGGCTAGACGGGCTGGTTAGACGGGATGGTTAGACGGTCTGGCTAGACGGTCTGGCTAGACGGACTGGTTAGACGGGCTGACTCGACGGGCTGGCTAGATGGGCTGGCTAGATGGCCCAGTGGAAGGAAATATGCGAAGACGTTGATAGGGACTTTTGGGGGCTTGGCTACAAAATCGTTACGACAAGCTGAAAAAGCCGCAGCTACAGCTGGGCCAAGATTTCAAGAAAAGGATGGTGGAAATCCTTTTTGTGGCGCATGAAAGAAACGTATGGTTGCGAGCACGGCAATACCACGTCCAGGAAATATCGTCCGAGGATCTAGATGAGACAGTGGCGAAAATAAAAACCAAAAAAGCGCCGGGCCCTGACGGTCTACCAGCGGAAATCTTAAAGCTCGTGTACGAGCGTTTTCCCGAAACCGTGCGGCACGTACTAAACCTAGAGCTAAAAGGCGCAACGTTCCCGAAAAGGTGGAAAACAGCTCATACCGAAACGCAATAAACCTCCGACTAGTCCAGACGCTTATCGACCAATATGCATGTTGGACAATATCGGCAAGCTGTTCGAGAAAATCCTGGTTTAAAGAATCAACAACAAACTGACAGGGAAGGCGGCGCTCTCAGTGAGACAACACGGGTTTAGGAAGGGAAAGTCCACAGTTACGGCTGCAAGATACACCTTAAATCTGGCGGATGAAGAAATAAGATGAAAAGATGATGAAAAACAAGGTAACTTGTAGCACTAGTAACGATAGACGTGAAGAATGCTTTCAACTCGGCAGCGTGGAGGATTATTGTCGAGAAGTTGGAACGCAGGAGGATGCCCGAATGCCTGGTAGGCATGACAATGAGTTACTTCAGCGACAGGCGACAGTTGGTGGAGGGGCAGGACGAGATAGAAGTAACGGCCGGGGTCCCCCAAGGGTCCGTGCTGGGTCCGCTTTTGTGGAACCTTTCTGTATGACGGAGTACTGAATTTAGCCTTACCCGACGGTGAGGAAACCGTCGCCTACGCCGACGACCTGGCCCTAGTGGTCAAAGCAAGACGAGAAGACGAGCTAGAAGACGCCGCCCTAGACACGATACAAGACTGGATGAACGCAAAGCAGCTGGTTATAGCACCGGACAATACCGAAGCAGTGCTGTTAATTGGTAGGAAGAGATGTGGCCCGGTGGAGTTCGTCCTGTGAGGAAGAAAGATTCACCAGCAGAAGTTTTTAAAATACCTGGGAATAGTCTTCGATGAAAAGTTAACCTTCGGGAGGCACGTAGAGGAGGCATGTGCAAGAGAATAGTGCTGGCATCCGTGGCGAAAAACATCGTATTGTATGGGGCACCTGTGTGGACCAGCTGCACCAAAGTCATGAGGCTTAGGGAAGCCCTGGAAAGGGCTCAAAGGAAGATCGCCATAAGGGTAGTCAGCGCGTACAGAACGGTCGGGACTGAGGCGGTGCGGGTACAAGGCTGATTCCATTGGAGCTACTGGCAGAAGAAAGAGCCAGAATCGCGGAGCGCATGATGCAAGGCAGCGAATGATGCAAGGGCGGTGAAAGAAGAAGAAAGGCGGGAAACCATACAAAAGTGGCAAGGGTCGTTGGAAAAGGAAATGACCAAATGGACCTACAAGCTGATACCGGATGTTAAGCCCTGGCTGGAAAGGAAGCATGGGCAGCTGAGCTACCACCTGACAACGTCGCTGATGGGTCATGGATGTTTCCAGAGCTATAGGAAAAGAATAGGCAAGATGACCGCGGAGAACTGCCCGCACTGCAACACGGAGCCGGAGACGGCCGGGCACACGCTGTTCACCAGCGACGAGTGGGCAGGACATAGGGCGAAGCTGGAAGTGTTAAGATTCAAGAAAGCGAGCGACGAGAAGGAGGAAAAAGCAATGTATCCCCGGGCGCTTACAGAGTTGATGCTGGAAAGCGAGGACAGGTGGAATGACCACCTCATCGCTGGCTAGACCACCACCGCTGGCTAGACATCGACGGCATCATCAAGGAGATCATGCAGCAGAAGGAGAAATACGAGAGGGAATGGCAAAAGAAAACAAACGGATCAAACATGTAAATCAGGAGCACACAAGACGGGCTGGCTAGAAGGGCTGGCTAGACAGGCAGGCTAGACGGGCTTGCTAGACGGGCTGGCTAGGCTTGTTGGCTAAACGTACTGGCTAGACGGGCTGGCTAGACAACCTGGCTCGAGGCGCTGGCTAGACGTGCTGGCTAGACGGGTTGGCTAGATGGGCTGGCTAGACATGCTGGCTAGACGGGCTGGCTAGACGAGCTGGCTAGACGGGCTAGCTAGATGGGCTGGATAGACGGGCTGGCTAGACGAACTGGCTAGACGGGCTGGCTAGACGAACTGGCTAGACGGGCTGGCTAGACGGGCTAGCTAGCCGGTCTGGCTTGGCCAACTGGCTAGACGGGCTAGCTAGAGGGGCTGGCTAGACGTGCTAGAGGGACTGGACTAAATAGACAAGGCTAGATAATCCAGATCTGTTGCAAGTTAAATGAACGAAATCAAAATGAAAAATGTGTGGCCTAGCTGAAGATAACCGAGTCGATAAGTAATGGAATTATTGTCAATTGGACGGTCGCGCGTTTGATGCATTTTAAAATTGAATATTGGCTTTGAAACGGAAAATATCGGATATTTGTTGTGCGTTTTCCGCTCAAAAAAATTGTTTGCAGTTTTGTCGCCGACCTTTCGTTTGTTGTTTGCGCGTCGATTTCCTCGTAAAAATAATTCGTAATTCGATTCAAATCGCTCGCCTATTAAAATATACGGTTTCGCCGGTAATTTGCAAATTGCGTGCGCAAAAATTTTCGCGAAGCTTTTAGCCGTCGCCGAACTCGCTCCGTCTCGCGTTTCAACTCGCAGCGACACGGTTACTCAATTATTAACGACTCCCAAAGCCCCACTGCTTCATTCACCCCTCACATACTTCCGCAAATCTACGTATCAACAGCAACAACTTCATTTGAATGTTACACACAACCTTCAGCAACTTCCGAACAAACGAACAGATTTTTAGCAAAATTAGCACAGTCTATAATAATAATAATCTTAATATCTTATCTATCTGTTCTGTTGTCTGTATAGACTCTTATCTATCTGTTCTCTTGTCTGTCTAGATTCTTATCTATCTGTTCTCTTATCAGTCTGTTCTCTTATCTATCTGTTCTCTTGTCTGTCTAGACTCTTATCTATCCGTTCTCTTGTCTGTCTAGAGTTTTATCCATCTGTTCTCTTATCAGTCTGTTCTCTTATCTATCTGTTCTCTTGTCTGTCTAGACTCTTATCTATCCGTTCTCTTGTCTGTCTAGAGTTTTATCTATCTGTTCTCTTATCAGTCTGTTCTCTTATCTATCTGTTCTCTTGTTTGTCTAGAATCTTATCTATCTTTACTCTTATCTATGTGTACTCTTATCTATCTGTTCTCTTGTCTGACTGATCTCTTATCTATCTGTTCTCTTGTCTGTCTAGTCACTTATCTATCTGTTCTCTTGTCTGTCTAGACTCTTATCTATCTGTTCTCTTGTCTGTGTAGCGTCTTATCTATCTGTTCTCTTATCTGTCTGTTCTTTTATCTATCTGTTCTCTTGTCTGTCTAGACACATATCTATCTGTTCTCTTGTCTGTGTAGAGTCTTATCTATCTGTTCTCTTATCAGTCTGTTCTCTTATCTATCTGTTCTCTTGTCTGTCTAGACTCTTATCTATCTGTACTCTTATCTATCTGTTCTCTTGTTTGACTGTTCTCTTACCTATATGTTCTCTTGTCTGTCTAGACTCTTATCTATCTGTTCTCTTATCTGTCTGAATTCTTATCTATCTGCTCTCTTGTCTGTCTAGACTTCTATCTATCTGTTCTCTTGTCTGTCGAGACTCTTATCTATCTGTTCTCTTGTCCGTCTAGAGTCTTATCTATCTGTTCTCTTATCTGTCTGTTCTCTTATCTATCTGTTCTCTTGTCTGTCTAGACACTTATCTATCTGTTCTCTTGTCTGTGTAGAGTCTTATCTATCTGTTCTCTTAACACTCTGTTCTCTTATCTATCTGTTCTCTTGTCTGTCTAGACTCTTATCTATCTGTTCTCTTGTTTGACTGTTCTCTTAACTATCTGTTCTCTTGTCTGTCTAGACTCTTATCTATCTGTTCTCTTTTCTGTCTAGACCCTTATCTATCTGTTCTCTTATCTATCTGATCTCTTGTCTGTCTAGACTCTTATCTACCTGTACTCTTGTCTGTCTAGACTCTTATTTATCTGTTCTCTTATCTATCAGTTCCCTTATCTATCTGTTCTCTTGTCTGTATAGACTCTTATCTTTCTGTTCTCTTGTCTGTCTAGACTCTTATCTATCTGTTCTCTTATCTGTCTCTTCTCATATCTATCTGTTTTCTTGTTTGTCTAGACTCTTATCTTTCTGTTCTCTTGTCTGTCTAGGCTCTTATCTATCTGTTCTCTTATCTGTCTGTTCTCATATCTATCTGTTCTCTTGTCTGTCTAGAGTCTTATCTATCTGTACTCTTATCTATTTGTTCTCTTGTTTGACTGTTCTCTTACCTATCTGTTCTCTTTTCTGTCTAGACTTTTACCTATCTGTTCTCTTGTTTGACTGTTCTCTTACCTATCTGTTCTCTTTTCTGACTAGACTATTACCTATCTGTTCTCTTGTTTGACTGTTCTCTTACCTATCTGTTCTCTTATCTGTCTAGACTCTTATCTATCTGTTCTCTTATCTGTCTGTACTCTTATCTATCTGTTGTCTTGTCTGTCTAGACACTTATCTATCTGTTCTCTTGTCTGTCTAGACTCTTATCTATCTGTACTTTTATCTATTTGTTCTCTTGTTTGACTGTTCTCTTACCTATCTGTTCTCTTATTTGTCTAGACTCTTATCTTTCTGTTCTCTTGTCTGTCTAGACTCTTATCTATCTGTTCTCTTATCTGTCTGTTCTCATATCTATCTGTTTTCTTGTTTGTCTAGACTCTTATCTTTCTGTTCTCTTGTCTGTCTAGACTCTTATCTATCTGTTCTCTTGTCTGTCTAGACTTCTATCTATCTGTTCTCTTGTCTGTCGAGACTCTTATCTATCTGTTCTCTTGTCCGTCTAGAGTCTTATCTATCTGTTCTCTTATCTGTCTGTTCTCTTATCTATCTGTTCTCTTGTCTGTCTAGACACTTATCTATCTGTTCTCTTGTCTGTGTAGAGTCTTATCTATCTGTTCTCTTAACACTCTGTTCTCTTATCTATCTGTTCTCTTGTCTGTCTAGACTCTTATCTATCTGTTCTCTTGTTTGACTGTTCTCTTAACTATCTGTTCTCTTGTCTGTCTAGACTCTTATCTATCTGTTCTCTTTTCTGTCTAGAACCTTATCTATCTGTTCTCTTATCTATCTGATCTCTTGTCTGTCTAGACTCTTATCTACCTGTACTCTTGTCTGTCTAGACTCTTATCTATCTGTTCTCCTATCTGTAAGTTCCCTTATCTATCTGTTCTCTTGTCTGTATAGACTCTTATCTTTCTGTTCTCTTGTCTGTCTAGACTCTTATCTATCTGTTCTCTTATCTGCCTCTTCTCATATCTATCTGTTTTCTTGTTTGTCTAGACTCTTATCTTTCTGTTCTCTTGTCTGTCTAGACTCTTATCTATCTGTTCTCTTATCTGTCTGTTCTCATATCTATCTGTTCTCTTGTCTGTCTAGAGTCTTATCTATCTGTACTCTTATCTATTTGTTCTCTTGTTTGACTGTTCTCGTACCTATCTGTTCTCTTTTCTGTCTAGACTATTACCTATCTGTTCTCTTGTTTGACTGTTCTCTTACCTATCTGTTCTCTTATCTGTCTAGACTCTTATCTATCTGTTCTCTTATCTGTCTGTACTCTTATCTATCTGTTCTCTTGTCTGTCTAGACACTTATCTATCTGTTCTCTTGTCTGTCTAGACTCTTATCTATCTGTACTTTTATCTATTTGTTCTCTTGTTTGACTGTTCTCTTACCTATCTGTTCTCTTATTTGTCTAGACTCTTATCTTTCTATTCTCTTGTCTGTCTAGACTCTTATCTATCTGTTCTCTTATCTGTCTGTTCTCATATCTATCTGTTTTTTTGTTTGTCTAGACTCTTATCTTTCTGTTCTCTTGTCTGTCTAGACTCTTATCTATCTGTTCTCTTGTCTGTCTACACATATCTATCTGTTCTCTTGTCTGTGTAGAGTCTTATCTATCTGTTCTCTTATCAGTCTGTTCTCTTATCTATCTGTTCTCTTTTCTGTCTAGACTCTTATCTATCTGTACTCTTATCTATCTGTTCTCTTGTTTGACTGTTCTCTTACCTATATGTTCTCTTGTCTGTCTAGAGTCTTATCTATCTGTTCTCTTATTTGTCTGTTCTCTTATTTATCTGTTCTCTTGTCTGTCTAGAGTCTTATCTATCTGTTCTCTTATCTGTCTGTTCTCTTATCTATCTGTTCTCTTGTCTGTCTAGACACTTATCTATCTGTTCTCTTGTCTGTGTAGAGTCTTATCTATCTGTTATCTTATCAGTCTGTTCTCTTATCTATCTGTTCTCTTGTCTGTCTAGACTCTTATGTATCTGTTCTCTTATCTGTCTGTACTCTTATCTATCTGTTTTTGTTTCTGTCTAAACTATTATCTATCTGTTCTCTTGTCTGTCTGTTCTTTAATCTATCTGATCTCTTGTCTGTCTAGACTCTTATCTTTCTGTTCTCTTGTCTGTCTAGACTCTTATCTATCTGTTCTCTTATCTGTCTGTTCTCATAACTATCTGTTTTCTTGTCTGTCTAGACTCTTATCTATCTGTTCTCTTGTCTGTCTAGACTCTTATCTATCTGTTCTCTTGTCTGCCTAGACTCTTATCTATCTGTTCTCTTATCTGTCTAGACTCTTATCTATCTGTTTTCTTATCTGTCTGTACTCTTATCTATCTGTTCTCTTGTCTGTCTAGACACTTATCTATCTGTTCTCTTGTCTGTCTAGAGTCTTATCTATCTGTACTCTTATCTATTTGTTCTCTTGTTTGACTGTTCTATTACCTATCTGTTCTCTTATTTGCCTAGACTCTTATCTATCTGTTCTCTTTTCTGTCTAGACTCTTATCTATCAGTTCACTTTTCTGTCTAGACTATTATCTATCTGTTCTCTTATCTGTCTGTACTCTTATCTATCTGTTCTCTTGTCTGTCTAGACACTTATCTATCTGTTCTCTTGTCTGTCTAGAGTCTTATCTATCTGTACTCTTATCTATTTGTTCTCTTGTTTGACTGTTCTCTTACCTATCTGTTCTCTTATTTGTCTAGACTCTTATCTATCTGTTCTCTTTTCTGTCTAGACTCTTATCTATCTGTTCTCTTTTCTATCTAGACTCTTATCTATCTGTTCTCTTGTTAGTCTGTTCTCTTATCTATCTAATTTCTTGTCTGTCCAGACTCTTATCTATCTGTTCTCTTGTCTGTCTGTTCCCTTATCTATCTGTTCTCTTGTCTGTCTTGACTCTTATCTATCTGTTCTCTTGTCTACCTAGAGGATTATCTATCTGTTCTCTTATCAGTCTGTTCTCTTATCTATTTATTCTCTTTTCTGTCTAGACTCTTCTATATCTGTTATCTTGTCTGTCTAGGCTCGTATCTATCTGTTCTCTTATCTGTCTGTACTCTTATCTATCTGTTCTCTTATCTGTCTGTACTCTTATCTATCTGTTCTCTTGTCTGTCTAGACTCTTATCTATCTGTTCTCTTATCTGTCTGTACTCTTATCTATCTGTTCTCTTGTCTGTCTAGAGTCTTATCTATCTGTACTCTTATCTATTTGTTCTCTTGTTTGACTGTTCTATTACCTATCTGTTCTCTTATTTGCCTAGACTCTTATCTATCTGTTCTCTTTTCTGTCTAGACTCTTATCTATCAGTTCACTTTTCTGTCTAGACTATTATCTATCTGTTCTCTTATCTGTCTGTACTTTTATCTATCTGTTCTCTTGTCTGTCTAGACACTTATCTATCTGTTCTCTTGTCTGTCTAGAGTCTTATCTATCTGTACTCTTATCTATTTGTTCTCTTGTTTGACTGTTCTCTTACCTATCTGTTCTCTTATTTGTCTAGACTCTTATCTATCTGTTCTCTTTTCTGTCTAGACTCTTATCTATCTGTTCTCTTTTTTCTTGTCTGACTGTTCTATCTGTGCTTTTATCTGTCTGCACTCGTATCTGTTCCCTTGTCTGTCTATCCAACGACAAGAACGCGGACAAGAGAACAGACATGCAAGAGAACAAACAGACACGTAAACAGACAGGCAAGATCACGAACGGACAATGTCCGTTCTATTGTCTGTCTGTTCACTTGTCTGTTCGTTCTCCTGTCTGTCTGTTCTCTAGTCCGCGCTCTTGTAATTCTACTCTCCTGTTTCTCCCTTGTCTAGATCACTTCAACTGCGCCAGGCAGACTAACGTCTCACGCCGACCGCTCCAGACAACCCAAACTAGCTTCCAGATTAATTCACGTTTCAGCCTGGAGTTATACCGGCTTCGAGGGGGCGGTTTCGCCCCCCGGTTCCTGTTTACCTGCCTGCCTCGCTTTCTTATCGCCGGCCGCAACCCTAAAATCCACTCGCCGCAGATATCCTATCAGCCCGCATAAATTACACCATTCCGTTTCCCATCTCCATCCCCTAAATCAATACTCAAACAAAACCGAACTCAAACTAAACAAGAACAGATAACAATGGACAGGATATATTGTCTTCAGCATTTGAAAGTCTTGACTGCATAGTATTGTCTATCTAGTCTTGTCTATCTGTCAAGTCTATCTGGTCTGTCTGGTTTGGCTGGTCTGTCTGGTCTGTCTGGTCTGTCTGGTCTGTCTGGTCTGTCTGGTCTGTCTGGTCTGTCTGGTCTGTCTGGTCTGTCTGGTCTGTCTGGTCTGTCTGGTCTGTCTGGTCTGTCTGGTCTGTCTGGTCTGTCTGGTCTGTCTGGTCTGTCTGGTCTGTCTGGTCTGTCTGGTCTGTCTGGTCTGTCTGGTCTGTCTGGTCTGTCTGGTCTGTCTGGTCTGTCTGGTCTGTCTGGTCTGTCTGGTCTGTCTGGTCTGTCTGGTCTGTCTGGTCTGTCTGGTCTGTCTGGTCTGTCTGGTCTGTCTGGTCTGTCTGGTCTGTCTGGTCTGTCTGGTCTGTCTGGTCTGTCTGGTCTGTCTGGTCTGTCTGGTCTGTCTGGTCTGTCTGGTCTGTCTGGTCTGTCTGGTCTGTCTGGTCTGTCTGGTCTGTCTGGTCTGTCTGGTCTGTCTGGTCTGTCTGGTCTGTCTGGTCTGTCTGGTCTGTCTGGTCTGTCTGGTCTGTCTGGTCTGTCTGGTCTGTCTGGTCTGTCTGGTCTGTCTGGTCTGTCTGGTCTGTCTGGTCTGTCTGGTCTGTCTGGTCTGTCTGGTCTGTCTGGTCTGTCTGGTCTGTCTGGTCTGTCTGGTCTGTCTGGTCTGTCTGGTCTGTCTGGTCTGTCTGGTCTGTCTGGTCTGTCTGGTCTGTCTGGTCTGTCTGGTCTGTCTGGTCTGTCTGGTCTGTCTGGTCTGTCTGGTCTGTCTGGTCTGTCTGGACTGTCTGGTCTGTCTGGTCTGTCTGGTCTGTCTAGTCTATATAGTCTGTTTATTCCGTCTAGTCTGTCTAGTTTCTCTAGTCTTGTCTGTCTAGTCTTATCTATTTTATCGTGTCAGTCTAATCTTGTCTGTTTAAGCTAGTCTACTCTATCAAGTGTAATCGTTTCAATTAAGTCGTCGCAATCTTAACAATATTCGCGCTTCTTGTAGAAAAAGTTCTTAACAAAGGTCTTAATGAAAGGCGGTGGGGGTTGGGGTGTCGGAGCCCGGGGTGTTTCAGTAATTATTTAGGGGCGATAACAGTCGGTATGGATGCACGGCGGGCGGGCGGGTGTATCCATTAGGGGGAGATTTTCGGCGAAAATAATTTCGCACGGCCGCCGTTCGCGCACTCAGCCTAACGACGGCAACTCCGTCCCCGTCGTCGTCGTCCAATTTGAACGCGCCGCCCGGATGGAAATGAATGAATAAATAACGGCGCGCGTTTGCAATTCATCTCGGCCGCGATTCGAACTCTTCGCCAGCCACGTGCCAACTACCCCCCAGTGGTTCCCACAAACTCCCGTCCGAACTCTCCACTCTCATACTTTATTTACACTCAACGGCCGCAATAGCATCTAACTTCACGTTGAAACAACTTCATGCTAATACAATTTGGCAACGATATACTTTATCTACACTTTACAGCCGCATTAACATCCAACTTCACGTTGAAACAACATCACGCTAATAAATATCGAAAACGATATAACTTCACGTTGATTCGTTATGTCGTGTTCAAGTTGATGCAACTTCTCTTTGATTCAAGTTCACGCTGATCGCATACAAGACTGTTTAGCGAAGACGATAAATTTAATTGGATTGTTTGCGTGCGGGGGACGCAATTGAAATTGCCTGTTATTCGTTCTGGCGCTCCCGGGGGAGGCGATTTAGTGCGGATGTCGGCGGAACGGGGTGTCCGCGCCCTGCCGCCCCCCGCCGCGTTATCGGACAATTACATCGGGACACCCCAACCCCGTTTCCATTCCCGCTGACGTAAGATATTCACCGAACCCTCCCACAGCCCCCCAACACACGAGGGATGGCCCCCCATCTCAATAGCATTTCTCATGCAAATTATATTAGACAAGACTAGACAAAGCTATTTAGTCTAGACAAGGCTCTTGGAGTAAGTGCAGAATGTGGTTCGTCTAGATTGTTGAGCTATGACGGAGGTTTACCTAATATAACAGCTGCTAATCGTCTAATTGCAGTTTTGTACAGGCAACGGTAACTCGGTTGCACGCACACATTTTTCAAGTAACTGAACTGAAGTTGGCACTGTCAATACAGCAGCTGTTACATTAAAAATTGTTAATTTTTTAGCAAAAAAACCCGAATATTTCTTGAACCAGTCGACGTAGAAGTTTCGTTTAAGTTTCCCGCGCTTACTAATACATCCTGTAAGCCATTTAGCAACTATTATACCAGGAAAAAGTCCAACAAGATTAAAAATCGGAATGGACCATATGCTTGACCTTGCCCTGGTTTGATGGTTCTGCTCTGATCCAGTTCGATTCAAATGTGATTTCTATTGAATCGTCCCCTTGTTGTAATTGGGAGTGTTTGCGCCCTTGGCCGTTGCCGGACAAGTGTGAATGTGTGCGTTGGGTCTAGTTTATTGTGTCGTCGCAGGGTGGAGGGCGGTCGTGTGTGGTTTGTGCAGATCAAAGGGATCGATCGGCGACGCCGCCGGAAGCTGACCGATAAGGTGCCACGTGTTCACGAACAGATAAACGCCGCAGCTGCTAATATCACATCAAAGGGGTGTTTTTAGCACGGACGCCCTTTAATCGGATCGATGCGAACATTTTCGGATAAAAATTAGTTTGTCTGTCCAGTCCTGTCTGTCTAGTCTTGTCTGTCTAGTCTTGTCTGTCTAGTCTTGTCTGTCTAGTCTTGTCTGTCAAGTCTTGTCTGTCTAGTCTTGTCTGTCTAGTCTTGTCTGTCTAGTCTTGTCTGTCTAGTCTTGTCTGTCTAGTCTTGTCTGTCTAGTCTTGTCTGTCTAGTCTTGTATGTCTAGTCTTGTCTGTCTAGTCTTGTCTGTCTAGTCTTGTCTGTCTAGTCTTGTCTGTCTAGTCTTGTCTGTCTAGTCTTGTCTGTCTAGTCTTGTCTGTCTAGTCTTGTCTGTCTAGTCTTGTCTGTCTAGTCTTGTCTGTCTAGTCTTGTCTGTCTAGTCTTGTCTGTCTAGTCTTGTCTGTCTAGTCTTGTCTGTCTAGTCTTGTCTGTCTAGTCTTGTCTGTCTAGTCTTGTCTGTCTAGTCTTGTCTGTCTAGTCTTGTCTGTCTAGTCTTGTCTGTCTAGTCTTGTCTGTCTAGTCTTGTCTGTCTAGTCTTGTCTGTCTAGTCTTGTCTGTCTAGTCTTGTCTGTCTAGTCTTGTCTGTCTAGTCTTGTCTGTCTAGTCTTGTCTGTCTAGTCTTGTCTGTCTAGTCTTGTCTGTCTAGTCTTGTCTGTCTAGTCTTGTCTGTCTAGTCTTGTCTGTCTAGTCTTGTCTGTCTAGTCTTGTCTGTCTAGTCTTGTCTGTCTAGTCTTGTCTGTCTAGTCTTGTCTGTCTAGTCTTGTCTGTCTAGTCTTGTCTGTCTAGTCTTGTCTGTCTAGTCTTGTCTGTCTAGTCTTGTCTGTCTAGTCTTGTCTGTCTAGTCTTGTCTGTCTAGTCTTGTCTGTCTAGTCTTGTCTGTCTAGTCTTGTCTGTCTAGTCTTGTCTGTCTAGTCTTGTCTGTCTAGTCTTGTCTGTCTAGTCTTGTCTGTCTAGTCTTGTCTGTCTAGTCTTGTCTGTCTAGTCTTGTCTGTCTAGTCTTGTCTGTCTAGTCTTGTCTGTCTAGTCTTGTCTGTCTAGTCTTGTCTGTCTAGTCTTGTCTGTCTAGTCTTGTCTGTCTAGTCTTGTCTGTCTAGTCTTGTCTGTCTAATCTTGTCTGTCTAGTCTTGTCTGTCTAGTCTTGTCTGTCTAGTCTTGTCTGTCTAGTCTTGTCTGTCTAGTCTTGTCTGTCTAGTCTTGTCTGTCTCTCTCCGCGGGACGATCGCTAGTTACATCGCGTGTTACATCGCAGGAGAGTCCTTAGCTTTAACTCTTCCCGCAGTGTTGTCATACGACCTTACATCCCCGTCCCATTCTTCCGTGGTTTAAGTTATCGGGTCGCTTGTTTCCTCTATGGCTGCCTGTACTTCTGGCGCAGTCTTCTTCCTTACGCGTTCAGCACGCAGCAACTCCTTTAACGCTGCGGTATGCCGATACCGCAGTGCATGTTGATTGATGCAATGAAACATGGGCAGTGGATCAATGAAAGTCCAGCGTTTTCCTGGACTCCTAGACATGTTGGGCAATCCTGGGCGCTTCAAGTTTAAACTTGGGGTCTGTTGCTCCCTGCTACTGATACATCGATCTGCGCTCCTCGGCGAGCACCTCAATGGGCAAAGTGCGAAATGCACTGGCTACCCTCAATGCGCTCACGTGATACGCTGTTGCAGCCCTTCTAAGGTACTCCTGGACTTTTAGTGCATCAATTCATGTAGATATGTTATAGGTTGGCACTGAAGTCTTTACTGATGCCCGCAGTTTCCTCCTGTTGTGTCTGGAACCACAGACGTTAGGTTAGGTTAGTTTTAAATTCATCCAAATCTCCACCTTCGGAATTAACACTAACTTATTCGTCCACCTTTCTTTGGTAGAGGCATTCCTCATCGTCTGCCACTGGTTGAGACTGGTTTCGCTCGCTTCGGTCCTTGCATATCTGGGGTCTGTTGTTTCCTGCTGCTGGTACACCGATCTGCGCTCCTCCGCGAGCACCTCAATGGGCAAACTCTCAAAGCGCTGACCCGATACGCTGCTGCAGCCTTTCTGCGGTACTTCTGAACTTTCAGTGCACCAGTCCATGTAGGTATGCCATAGGTGGGCACTGAGGTCTCACTGATGGCAGCGGTTTCCTCCTCTTCTGTCTGGAGCCAACGACGTTAGGTTGGGTTACGTTAGTTTTGGAGCTACCGATGTTAGGTGTGAGCAATTGTAATAGCCTCCACAACAGAGGCCTTTATACTTATCTTCTTGGTTTAATCTTTAAAGTCCCACCTCGAGAATAACACCCAAGTAGCGAATAAACAGTAGGGATGTGATTTCGGCGTTTCCAAGCCTAAGCATCACCATTCCTATCACCCTTCTACTGATTACGTGAAGTAGTTCTGTTTTGTGGGCTGCCAGCTGCCGTCCCACCCAGGTCATCCAATCCTTTACCTTGTCGAATGCTTCGCCGAAGAGTGCAGCAATTTGCTCCAGGAATTTGGCGACGATTATCAGCACCGCGTCATCTGCGAACGCTACGATAGACACTCCTTCCAGCAATTGTAAAACCAGCAGAACATTGTACATGATGATCCACAGAATCGGTCCGAGTACAGAGCCGTGAGGAACCAATTTATACGTCTTCGGTCCATCTCCTGTGGCTTACATGAGCCTCCTGTTACATAGATATCTTTGATACCATGCTACACCTAATGCTCCATGATATGCTGATACGCTTCCAGATACTATCCATGATACGCTTCTAGATCGCCCAGATGAAGGCGTTTTTGACATAGATAGCAACAACTGCGCAGTACTTCTTGGTCCCTCTTGTCCATCGTTTCCCCGCAGTCGTCTCCGGTGCTTGTTTCACCACTGTGTTAATGGAATCCAGAGCAAAACGCTGCTTTCTGAAGCCAAACTGGTCCTCCGCCAGTAGAGAAACTACGACCTTCTCAATCCTATAATGGATGATCCGTTCGAAGATCTTTCCGGAGGGTATTCATTTGCCTAGTCGCATAATGGATGTGCTATAATGGATGATCCATTCGAAGATCTTTCCGGAGGGTATCCATCTGCCTAATCGCGCTTCTAATCTTGTGTGTTTTGTCGTGCTTCTTCTTCTTCTGCTTGATGTTCGGATCAGATGGGGTGCTAGAAGAACGAGGAGGTTGAGAGACAACGGGGAAGGGTCCTCCTCGGAGTAAATGAACGCTCGGTTGGGGAGGCCCAGGTGGGAAGTGCACATGCGGAAGTAGGAGGAGGAGTCGAAGTATGAGAGCTGGGAGGTGGCGGTGCAGTAGATCTAAATGTTGTTGGAGAACTTGCAGCGGGAGAAGAAAAGGATCTTGTTGTTGGGAAATGATGAGAGCTCGATAGCTATAAGCTGGGAGCCGATGTGTGGGGTGTGAGGCCTTGTAGATTTGATGTGCTGCGTTGAGGCTGAGAATCTGCGCGATGTTCTGCAAGGGTTTCACCACGATTTTGCCTATGTATTCGAGCTCGGTTCGGCTGAGGTTCATAGTCCTAGTCTGGTCTGTCTAGTCTTTTATGTCTAGTCGTGCTTCTTATTTTTCTGATTGCCGTCGGGGAGCAGATGGGGAGCTAGAAGTGCAAGGTGGTTAAGAGACCACTGGGGAGGGTCTTCCTCGGTGTAGAGCAACGGCCAGTTGGGGATGCCCAGGTGGGAGATGCACATGCGGAAGTAGTCGAAGTATGAGAGCTGGGAGGTGGCTGTGCAGTAGATCCAAATGTTGTTGGAGAACTTGTAGCGGGAGAAGACGAGGAGGATCATGTTGTTTGGAAAAGATGAGAGCTCGAAGGCTATGAGTTGGCAGCCGATGTATGGGGTATGAGGCCTTGTAGATTTGAGGTGCTGCGTTGAGGCTGAGAAACTGCGCGAGGTTCTGCAAGGGATTCACCACGATATTGCCGGTGTATTCGGGCCCGGTTCCGCCGAGGTTCATCATCCTAGTCTTAACTGTCTAGTCTAGTCTGTCTAGTATTTTCTTTCTAGTCATGCCTCTTGTTCTTCTGCTTGCCATTGGGGAGCAGATAGGGAGCTAGGATAGCGATGAGGTTGAGAGTGAACTGGGGAGGGTGTTTCTCGGTGTAAATAACGGCCATTTCGGGAGGGCCAGACGGAAGATTCACATGCGGAAGCAGGAGGAAATGTCGAAGTATGAGAGCTGGGAGGTGGCGCTGTAGTAGATCCAAATGTTGTTGGAGAACTTGTAACGGGAGAAGACGAGGAGGATCATATTGTTGGGAAATGATAATAGCTCGATTTCTATTCGCTGGGAGCCGACGCGTGGGGTGTGAGGCCATGTAGATTTGAGGTGCTGCGTTGAGGCTGATAATCTGCGCGAGGTTCAGTAAGGGATTAACCTGGATTTTGCCGGGGTATTCGGGCTCGGTTCCGCTGAAGTTCATCGGAACCCGTGGTGGAAGTGGAACCCGTTCAGTGAACTGTAGAATTTGCGGAGGTCGTACATATACAACAGCACGCCGTTCTGCTGATCCCACAGGCTGATATCTTCCAGCAGCGGCTCGAACCGCTGCAAGATGTTGCTCTTCATCGCGAAAATCCGGTATTTCTTGAGAACCTTCGGAAGCCCCAGCAGCAGCTAGTCTGTCTAGTCTGTCTGGTCTCTTTGGTCTGTCTGGTCTGTCTGGTCTGTCTGGTCTGTCTAGTCTGTCTGGTCTGTCTGGTCTGTCTGGTCTGTCTGGTCTGTCTGGTCTGTCTGGTCTGTCTGGTCTGTCTGGTCTGTCTGGTCTGTCTGGTCTGTCTGGTCTGTCTGGTCTGTCTGGTCTGTCTGGTCTGTCTGGTCTGTCTGGTCTGTCTGGTCTGTCTGGTCTGTCTGGTCTGTCTGGTCTGTCTGGTCTGTCTGGTCTGTCTGGTCTGTCTGGTCTGTCTGGTCTGTCTGGTCTGTCTGGTCTGTCTGGTCTGTCTGGTCTGTCTGGTCTGTCTGGTCTGTCTGGTCTGTCTGGTCTGTCTGGTCTGTCTGGTCTGTCTGGTCTGTCTGGTCTGTCTGGTCTGTCTGGTCTGTCTGGTCTGTCTGGTCTGTCTGGTCTGTCTGGTCTGTCTGGTCTGTCTGGTCTCTCTGGTCTCTCTGGTCTCTCTGGTCTCTCTGGTCTCTCTGGTCTGTCTGGTCTGTCTGGTCTGTCTGGTCTGTCTGGTCTGTCTGGTCTGTCTGGTCTGTCTGGTCTGTCTGGTCTGTCTGGTCTGTCTGGTCTGTCTGGTCTGTCTGGTCTGTCTGGTCTGTCTGGTCTGTCTGGTCTGTCTGGTCTGTCTGGTCTGTCTGGTCTGTCTGGTCTGTCTGGTCTGTCTGGTCTGTCTGGTCTGTCTGGTCTGTCTGGTCTGTCTGGTCTGTCTGGTCTGTCTGGTCTGTCTGGTCTGTCTGGTCTGTCTGGTCTGTCTGGTCTGTCTGGTCTGTCTGGTCTGTCTGGTCTGTCTGGTCTGTCTGGTCTGTCTGGTCTGTCTGGTCTGTCTGGTCTGTCTGGTCTGTCTGGTCTGTCTGGTCTGTCTGGTCTGTCTGGTCTGTCTGGTCTGTCTGGTCTGTCTGGTCTGTCTGGTCTGTCTGGTCTGTCTGGTCTGTCTGGTCTGTCTGGTCTGTCTGGTCTGTCTGGTCTGCCTGGTCTGTCTGGTCTGCCTGGTCTGTCTGGTCTGTCTGGTCTGTCTGGTCTGTCTGGTCTGTCTGGTCTGTCTGGTCTGTCTGGTCTGTCTGGTCTGTCTGGTCTGTCTGGTCTGTCTGGTCTGTCTGGTCTGTCTGGTCTGTCTGGTCTGTCTGGTCTGTCTGGTCTGTCTGGTCTGTCTGGTCTGTCTGGTCTGTCTGGTCTGTCTGGTCTGTCTGGTCTGTCTGGTCTGTCTGGTCTGTCTGGTCTGTCTGGTCTGTCTGGTCTGTCTGGTCTGTCTGGTCTGTCTGGTCTGTCTGGTCTGTCTGGTCTGTCTGGTCTGTCTGGTCTGTCTGGTCTGTCTGGTCTGTCTGGTCTGTCTGGTCTGTCTGGTCTGTTTGGTCTGTCTGGTCTGTCTGGTCTGTCTGGTCTGTCTGGTCTGTCTGGTCTGTCTGGTCTGTCTGGTCTGTCTGGTCTGCCTGGTCTGTCTGGTCTGCCTGGTCTGTCTGGTCTGTCTGGTCTGTCTGGTCTGTCTGGTCTGTCTGGTCTGTCTGGTCTGTCTGGTCTGTCTGGTCTGTCTGGTCTGTCTGGTCTGTCTGGTCTGTCTGGTCTGTCTGGTCTGTCTGGTCTGTCTGGTCTGTCTGGTCTGTCTGGTCTGTCTGGTCTGTCTGGTCTGTCTGGTCTGTCTGGTCTGTCTGGTCTGTCTGGTCTGTCTGGTCTGTCTGGTCTGTCTGGTCTGTCTGATCTGTCTGATCTGCGTGGTCTGCCTGGTCTGTCCAGTCTGTCAAGTCTGTCAAGTCTGTGTGGTCTGTCTAGTCTCCCTAGGTTGTCTAGTCTGTCTAGTCTTGTCTGTCTAGTCTTGTTTGTCTGCCTAGTCTTGCCGGTCTAGTCTTGTCCGTTTAGTCTTGTCTATCTAGTCTTGTCTGTCTAATCTTGTATGTCTAGTCTTGTCTGTCTAGTCTTGTATGTCTAGTATTGTCTTGTCTAGTCTTGTCTTGTCTAGTCTTGTCTATTCGTTCTGTCTGTCTTGTTAAATCCAAGCGAGTGAAGCCGCGGGCTATAGGTAGTCATGAATAAAGCAAAACAAATATTTTTTTGTTTGAATTTTTTTTGTTGGGCTGGGAGAGAAATGAGGTGGCAGAGGGCAGAAATGCGAATAAATCGAGTCCGTGCGTGATGTGGGGATATCTCGGCCGGTGCGGCTCATTAACTCTAATAGTCAATAAGCTTACGATGTTTTTCAATATTTCAAGGATTATGTAGGCAAACGGGGATTTTTCAAATTGGTTCCTCTGCGTTCCTCGGCGGGACTTAATGAACTGAGACCCATATTTCATCCCTTTTTTGTGCACGGGGACGTAATTCCTTGGAGAGGTAATGGATGCAATAAAAAATGTGCTTACAGGATGAAATAAAAAAATTGCAAATAAATATTTTTCGGTCTTTCAGGGAATTTCCTGCAAATTTCTCATCTTGCTGTCAGTCTTGGTGCGTCCAAAAAAATGTACAAAACACAACACCACAATTACCATTTTCATAAACTACACAACTGTGCAATAAAAAAGCTTGTTAATAATCAAAGCCGTCAAGTCAAACTCATTTTTTGTCGCATAAATGCGAAAATAACTGGGGAATTAAGCAAAATTTTGAAAAATGTTTCGAATAAAACTTATGGAGAATTAAATTTTCTCTAAGGAACCTTGTTATCTAGTGATTTTGTTGTCTGCCTAGTTCGTAATAATGAACTTTGGAACCAAGTCAAATTTGTTTTGGTTTCACATTTCTTTCTTAAAAAGTTTTCTTCAAAGTGCGAGTATATCTCGGAAAAAGAGGAGAAATTCAAATAAATGTTTCAAATAAAACTTACAAAGAATTAATTTTTCTATAAGGTACCTTGTTATTTAAGGTTTTGTTTTGCCTGCCCTAGTGTAATAATCAACTATGAAAAAGTCAAATTTGTCCGTTGTCGTAATAGTGCGAATATAACTCGGAAACGAGGCCAAATTCTGCAAAATGTTTCAAATAAAACTGGAAAAAAAGGCAAACTTGTTTTGGTTTCACATTTTCTTTGTCGCAAAAGTTGTTTCAAATAAAACTTGAGAAGAGAATTGAACGATCAAACGAGCCCACCGAAGGCGGTCGAAGTTCGATCGTGATTATACCAAACGTCTCGTTGTCGATGATAATTTGTAGTAATGCTCGTCATTGCTGACATTTCACACTTTTTAGAGTTTGAAATTTGGCGCCTAGGATGGTGTAGACGGCGCACGGCCGGCCCTGTACAGTCATATCTTTAGCGATTTATGTAGTTGAGTTTTCCCTGCAAGATGATCTTGGGTCTTGCAACCAAAACCTATAAAGGGGCTACTGGATCCCTTGTTTGCTAGGTGATCGGCTTCTTCGTTTCCGTCTATACCAGTGTGTCCTGGTAGCCAGTATAGCGTTACTTTATTATCCCTGCCAAGCTTGTTCAGCTTCCCCACACAGTCCCATACCAGTTTGGGCTATCTGACAGGGCTATCTGACAGGATAGCAATTCGTTTTTTGCGGTAATTCCTGTCGAGGTTAAACTGTGCACATCTTTCGATTGCGTGTACCTCTGCTTGGAAGATACTTGGGGATGTTCCCATGGATTCGAAGTATCTGGTACGAGGTCCAAACACTCCTGCACCAGTGCCTTCCTTTGTCTTCGAACCATCTGTATACCACTTGATGGCATTTTGCTCTATGTGGTATGCTGAGGATTCGTCGCTCCAATCGGCTTTACTACTACACAATGCTGTGAAGTTTTTCTCGAAGTGGTATTTGCATACCATTTCGTCTTTTGGTACTTCCAGCCAGGGGATCTTGGCAGCGAGGCTGTTTCGGTCTCTGCTCCCGATTATTTTACCTCTGCCCATTCCTTCCTTGCTGAACCTTACGATCGCCGATCTGGCGGCACTCTCCACCACAAGGTGCAGCGGAGTCAGATCCAGCAGCAGCTCCAATGCTGCTGTCGCACACGACCCAATCGCGTTAGTGACAAAAGTTGGTGTGTTCCCGACGTTATACACAATTAAGTTCTCTTTAATGAGGTATTCTAAAAGGTACTCACCTCTCTTATTAGTGTCCGTGCTGCCCCACATCTCGTTGTGGGCGTTCGCGTCACATCCCAAGATGAATGGCAGCCTTCTCCTAATACAGTGCTCGACCAGCCTTTGTACCTCCATGGGTGGTATGCTGTTACCATCGCCAGGGAAGTATGCTGATGCGATCACTACTTCGCGGTGGAGGCCCTCGGTCTTGATGAGGACCTGTATCGGAACTAAGTCCCGCGTTAAGAATTCTGAAAGACATAAGTAATTAATGTTCTTCCTTACCATAATGCAAGTTCTAGGGGAAGCCTCACGGCTGTCCCATACCAACTTACATTCCCTGTTGCTGAGGCCTCTGATGTTACCTCCGTAGGTCCAGGGTTCTTGCAGTAGCGCTAGCCCTAGCTGTTGTTTGGTGAACATCCTAGCCATCACAGCCGAGGCTGCCCTGGCATGGTGGATGTTCACCTGGGCTACTTTGGTGCGCCTGCTGGTCATTCTTGGTTTGTGACAGGAGACGGCAAGTCCTCCTCTGTCTCCACCAGAACAACAAGAGGTAGACTCTTCCTCTATAGACATAGCTGGACTGCTCATGTCTACGAGTGTGAGGTCGAGGTCGTCTTCCCGGTAATCCGGGCTGACTTCCTCGTTCACGTCTTTGACCATTAAAGGTTCAGCAGAGGGAGCTGCCGCCACCGCTATTCCTTCCACCCCGGAAGTGGCCGTTGTTGCGGTCGTAACTTCGGAGGGAGGGGCCGCTGTGGCTGCCAGTACCTCTCCATCCGCTTTTTGTGTGGCATCGTTCTTCCGCCCATGGACTTTGATCCGTCCGAACCTATAGTAGAGGCCATGGTTGGCCTCCGCTATAGCTCCAGCGGACTCTTCGTCAATTCCCACCGTTAGGAGTTGACCCCCATTTTCCACCCGGCACCCAAGGACTTTTCATTCGGAAATGTTAGGTCCTTTGTTTTGGGCCCTGAAGTAGTTGATGGAGGCCTCCGGGGTTAGGTCCCCGCTCCTAAGTAGGAATATGGTGATGACGTGTGGCTTGGAGATATCATCACCTAATTTCGTCACCAGAGCTCAATGTCTTCCCAATGTCTTAGGATAGGCGCTCTTGTCATCAGCCGTTTTGCCGTCTGTTCGTTCGCACAGTCGACAATGACTAGTCCTGGTTTGAAGTGTATTCCTTCAAACTGTATCTCATGAGACCAGTCTACGACTGTCTCCTTCATAATTTCTTGCTCAAGAGCAGGCATGTCCTTCTTACTCAGGGGATTCCTTGGGTAGTCTCTGGACATAACACCAACCGTCACCACCTTGACGGCGGTGGCGTAGCTGTTGCTCAGCCCAGAAGTCTTGGGAGGGCAGCTGGGGTAGCTGACCACTGCCATTGCCCCACTTTGGATCTTCCCCTTCTGTCTCTTAGCTGCCTTGTCTTGGGGCGTGATAGAATCAGCCCCAAGCCCCAATCAGAATCTTTTGGCAGCTCCTTGTGTTTGTGGTGTAGTTCCCAACTTTTTCTGTACTGCTCTCTTCTTAGCTTCTTCGGGTTGTAGCCCGTTTGCTAAGAAGCGCAGATACCATCTCACCCCGGCTCCGCTGAGGCCCTTTCTCAGTGGGTCATCGAGTCCTCCTGGACTACCTAGGGGTGGCAAGGGATGTGCCCATCTCGTCTTCTTCTTACCTGCCTTGGGCTTTGTCTCCTCTTGCTTAGTCGCGGGCTTGGTGGGAGTAACGGTGTTATCGGTCACCTTGCCCTGACTTTTAGAAGCCGTTTTGGGAGCGGGTCTCCCTTGGCTTGCTGGCTTGGTGGTAGTAACGGTGTTACTGACCATCTTGCCCTTGCTTTTTGGCGACAGTCTGGGAGTTGGTCTCTCTCGACTGGTGCGCTCACTCGGATCGTGGGGCTCATGCTCCATCTGATCCGCCAATTGTGTGGCGGTTATCCCGCACACACGAATTGAATTTTGGTTTTTGTTTTTTATGTTCCATTCGAATCCCACGAGTCGCAAGGGAACTAAAGGTCCACCACATCAGAACCCCGCTTGATAGTGGTAAGGCTGGATACCCTCTGAGGTCGCCAGGTATCAGAGCGGAGTTGTTCCAGTCGTGACGTCCAACGGTATGTTGCGAAACTAAGCCCTCACACCGCGACAAGGTGACTTCGACGTGAGGGTTCTTCCATTATTAGTTTATTAACATTATTTCTACCGTCGTAGTCGTTGTCACTTAAAATTAAGGCTAGTTATTTTTGCCTTTCTAGTCTTTTACAGTAGATGGATCCATATGCCACCCCTGTGCAATCTGCCGTCTGTCAACACAAGTCTAAAATCTACTGATTTTATAATAAAACCAAGTTTTTGCATTTCTGACTTGGTGTTTGTGAACTTGTTTGGAGGATTACCTGAATCAACATTTTTTCCAGATTTTCTTCTAAAAAAAGAAATTGTTTTATAATATGGACCATTATTGTTAATATTTTTGTAACTTCGTCTAATAGACAGTTTGTCGTATGGCTTGTTAGTCGTATGGGCTGTTTGTCATTTGGACAGTTTGTCATATGGGCAATTTTTCGTATAACAGTTTATCGTATAGACAGCTCTTTGTACATGTTATTTCTGTACAAAGACATACTTAAGTGTAAATGAATCACAACACTTTTTGTGTAAGTATCTCATATGGAGGTTAAATACTTTTTATGTGATACCGGTTTCATATGGAAACTCATACATCTTTTTTGTTGTACAGACAGTTTGTCGTATGGACAGTTTGTCGTATAAACAGTTTGTCATCTGGACAATTTGACATATAGACAGTTTTGTACATGTTGTTTTTGTGTAAAAACATACTTAAGTGTGAATGAATCAACACACTTAAACATTTGTTAAGTAAGTGTCTCGTATGGAAACTAAATACTCTTTATGTGATACTGGTTTCGTGTGGAAAATCTTTGTTATGCAGACAGTTTGTCGTTTAGACCAGGGATTCTCAAACCAGGGATGGTGTTTCGCGATGCACATTTAAGTGTTCCGCGAAACAATCAATATTAAAAAATATTATTGCAGTTATCTAAATTCTGCGTAATCCAAAAGAAAAATTGTGAAATCAATTCGAAGTGTAAATCGTTTGTATGACGATATTTTATATTTGATATTTCAAATTTGGATTAATCTGGACCGGAAATACAGATTGTCCAACACCTCTCAGCATTGTATGTTGAAAGAAACTTGCCAATAGCGCGATGACGCCCGCTAAATTAAGGCGTCATTTCAAAACTGAACATAAAAATGTTTTAACAAAAAACCTCATCATTTTTTTCATTGTCACATCGACCTCACGGCGGCATATGACACCATCAACCTCCGACTCCTAAAGCAAAAGATATATCATACAACCAAAGATATCAATCTCACAAACATTATCAGGAACCTGCTCCAAAATCGGAGGTTCCTGGTGGAGTTCCATGGAAAGCGAAGTAGGTGGAGGAACCAGAGAAACTACCGGTCACAGAGAAGCGTGCTGGTACCACTACTCTTCAACATATATACCAACGACCAACCCCTTCCTGAAGGAACAAAGAGCCTATATATAGAGCTCTTGTAGAGTTAGATTCGTACTATAGAAATAACCAGCTGAAACCAAACCCAACAAAACGCAGGTATGTGCCTTCCATGTCAGGAACAGGCAGGCCGGCAGAAAACTACAGATCAAATGGAAGGGAGTACCATTGGAGCACTGTCAAGCGTCACTGCCTTATCACCAAACTGAAAATTAGCGGAAGAAACAATATAGTCCGCTAGCTGACAAGCTCTAATTGGGCAGCCCAACCCAAGGTTCTCAAAACCTCAGCACTCGCCATCTGTCACTCCGCCGGCGAGTTTGGTATAGCTCAGCGCACGTAAAACAAGTTGATGTCGCCCTCAACGAGACAAGCAAAATTATCACCGGATGCTTAAAGCCAACACCCCTGAACAAGATCGACCACCTAGATGGCATCGCTCCCCCTACCATCCGTAGAGAAGCAGCAGCACTCAAAGAACTATCCAAAGCAGCAGTATCTGAACGCCACCCGCTCTACGGCCTCCAACCGGCCCACCAGCGACTAAAATCAAGGCGAAGCTTCCTGAGATCGAGAGAAGATTACGAGGAACCTAAAACCAGAGTGGACTTTTGGGGAAAGACCTCAAACCAACATTGGATGAAGCCGAATGAAGAACTGCCACCAGGAGGCGGTTTTTTTCTTTCTTAAATTATGATGCTTCTGATACGAATAAATAAATAATAAAAAACAAAGAATATTTTAATAGACTTTTAGAAATGCAAGGCAAACAAAGAAAAGAAATTTGAAAAATCAATGAAAGTAAGTGATAAAGTTCAACTTGCGTCTTATGAAATTGCGGAGATAAGTAGCACTAAAATGAAAGCCACACACGATAGCAGAATCTCTCATTTTGCCTGCCTGCTGTGAAATAGTGACAATTATATTTGGGGAAGATGCAAATTTCGAAGATTCCTGTTTTTGATGATATGATTCGTAGAAGAATTAATGACATGTCCTGCAGCATTGAAACAGTCAACTAATATAAGTTGAATGCAAAAACATATTTAAATGTGATCAATGAATCAACACACTTAAGCATTTTTTAAGTAAATATCTCGTATGGAGACTAAATACTTTTTATGTGATAATGTTTCGTACGGAAACTCATATATCTTTTTTGTTATACAGAAAGGTTGTCGTTTGGACAGTTTGTCGTGTAAACAGTTTGTCATATAGACAGTTTGTCGTATGGACAGTTTGTTATGTAGACAATTGTATAGTACATGTTGCTTTTGTACAAAGCAAAAAAAACATATTTAAGTGTGAATGAGTCCTCACACTTTATCATTTTTGAATTGTCTGGTAAGGAGGCTAAATACTTTTTATGTGTAACCTGCATTTCCATTCTGATTTTTATCAGTGGTTGAGGTTATCGATCTGTTTTTCAATTTTTTTCCAGTGTTCCATCCGTTTTTTGTTTCTTCCTATCTCTTTTCGTGATCGTGAACATGATTTTCTCTTCTTCTTATCTCCTGATATTATAAACCTTTTATTCTTATTTAGATTTGGTAATTTTTTTTTACTTAGAGTACTCAGTATGTACCTAGGAAGCATAATTAATAATGAGGGCGGTACCACCACCGATGTCTCATACCGAATAAAAAGGGCCAAACAGGTATTTGGTATGCTCAGGCCGGTCTGGACCTCCAGACTGTATTCCACACGAACAAAACTAAGAATATTCAACTCAAAAATCCGTCTTGCTGTACGGGTGCCAAATATAGAAAATCTCCATAACAATAGTAAATAAGCTTCAGGTATTCATAAACAAATGCCTACGAAGTATACTGCGCATTTTTTTGCCAATACGCAATGTAGACTTATGGCACCTGACAAACCAACAAGAGATACAAAAAGAAATAAAACACCTCAAGTGGAAATGGTTGGGCCATGTATTGAGGAGAGACGAAGGAAACATCATTAGGCAAGCCATACAATGGAACCCGCAGTTCTCGCAGAAAGGGACGTCCAAAACGTGGAACGAGGTGAAACGCCTCGCTTAGAATAGAGTCAGATGGAGGGTCTTTGGAGAGGCCCTATGCTCCGCGTAGGAGTTAGAGGACAACATACAATAAGTACGTGTGAAACGTCAAACACAACGAACAAATATGACTGTACAGGGCCGGACCGGCCGTCCGCCGTCCACACTAGCCTAGGCGCCAAATTTCAAACTTATTCAATCGGTCCGTCTGGTCTGTCTGGCCTGTCTGGTCTGTCTGGTCTGTCTGGTCTGTCTGGTCTGTCTGGTCAGTCTGGTGTGTCTGGTCTGTCTGGTCTGTCTGGTCAGTCTGGTGTGTCTGGTCTGTCTGGTCTGTCTGGTCTGTCTGGTCTGTCTGGTCTGTCTGGTCTGTCTGGTCTGTCTGGTCTGTCTGGTCTGTCTGGTCTGTCTGGTCTGTCTGGTTTGTCTGGTCTGTCTGGTCTGTCTGATCTGTCTGGTCAGTCTGGTGTGTCTGGTCTGTCTGGTCTGTCTGGTCTGTCTGGTCTGTCTGGTCTGTCTGGTCTGTCTGGTCTGTCTGGTCTGTCTGGTCTGTCTGGTCTGTCTGGTCTGTCTGGTCTGTCTGGTTGGTCGGTCTGGTCTGTCTGGTCTGTCTGGTCTGTCTGGTCTGTCTGGTCTGTCTGGTCTGTCTGGTCTGTCTGGTCTGTCTGGTCGGTCTGGTCTGTCTGGTCTGTCTGGTCTGTCTGGTCGATCTGGTCTGTCTGGTCTGTCTGGTCTGTCTGGTCTGTCTGGTCTGTCTGGTCTGTCTGGTCTGTCTGGTCTGTCTGGTCTGTCTGGTCGGTCTGGTCTGTCTGGTCTGTCTGGTCTGTCTGGTCTGTCTGGTCTGTCTGGTCTGTCTGGTCTGTCTGGTCTGTCTGGTCTGTCTGGTCTGTCTGGTCTGTCTGGTCTGTCTGGTCTGTCTGGTCTGTCTGGTCTGTCTGGTCTGTCTGGTCGGTCTGGTCTGTCTGGTCTGTCTGGTCTGTCTGGTCTGTCTGGTCTGTCTGGTCTGTCTGGTCGGTCTGGTCTGTCTGGTCTGTCTGGTCTGTCTGGTCTGTCTGGTCTGTCTCGTCTGTCTGGTCTGTTTGGTCTGTCTGGTCTGTCTGGTCTGTCTGGTCTGTCTGGTCTGCCTCGTCTGCCTTGTTTGTCTCGTCTGCCTCTTATGCCTCTTATGTCTCGTCTGCCTCGTCTGCATCGTCGGCGTTGTCTACCTCGTCTGCCTCTTATGCCTCGTCTGCCTCGTCTGCATCGTCTGTGTCGTCTACCTCGTCTGCCTCGTATGCCTTGTCTGCCTCGTCGGCGTCGTCTACCTCGTCTGCCTCGTATGCCTCGTCTGCCTCGTATGCCTCTTATGCCTCGTCTGCGTTGTCGGCGTCGTCTACCTCGTCTGCCTCGTCGGCGTCGTCTACCTTGTCTGCCTCGTCTGCCTCGTATGCCTCTTATGCCTCGTCTGCGTTGTCGGCGTCGTCTACCTCGTCTGCCTCGTATGCCTCGTCTGCCTCGTATTCCTCTTATGCCTCGTCTGCGTCGTCGGCGTCGTCTACCTCGTCTGCCTCGTCTGCGTCGTCTACCTCGTATGCCTCGTCTGTCTCGTATGCCACTTATGCCTCGTCTGCGTCGTCTGCCTCGTCTGCGTCGTCTGCGCCGTCTACCTCGTCTGAGTCGTCTACCTCGTCTGCCTCGTATGCCTCTCATGCCTCGTCTGCGTCGTCGGCGCCGTCTACCTCGTCTGGCTCGTATGCCTTGTCTGCGTCGTCTATCTCGTCTGCCTCGTCTGCCTCGTTTGCCTCGTCTGCGTCGTCTACCTCGTTTGCCTCGTATGCCTTGTCTGTCTGATTTGTCTCGTATGTGTGTCTGTCTGGTGTGTCTTGTCTGTCTGGTCTATATATATATATCTGTATGTATCTGTCTGGTCTGTCTAGTCTGGTCTGTTTACTCTTGTCTGTCTAGTGTATATTATTGTGTCTGGTATGTATAATCTTGTATGTTTTGTTTCATTAGTTTGTTTTACTGGAGATCAATACACGTTTTATTGAGGTTTTCCTCATAATTTCTTTTTTATTATTATTGGTACATTGTTAACAGCATTTATTAAATATATTAATAGACAATAAAACTAAACATTTGATATAAATTCAAAAAATCTTAGATATTTAGGTTTGATGGTGACAAATATTTACAGATGTACAACAAGTTTAGTAAAAGGTTTTCTTTGAAGAAAATGTTTCATCTTGGACTAGAACGTATAAATATATTAACAAATTTAATAAATCAACGATTTTCTAAAAAAATCATTTATTTGACATGAAATGAGAAGGTTTTGGAATAAGATTTGAATTTTGACGGGAAATGTTAAGGAAAATTATGTGAAAGGTTTAAAACAGAAAAATATTGAAATGAAAAAAAAATGAAATGTTTGAAGAGAAAATGAAAAGTTTTAAACGAAAATTAATATAGTTTTGACAGCAAACGAAAAATTGTGACAGAAAAGTTTAAAGTTTTGGAGAAAAAGTGAAAAGTTTTGACAGGAATTGAAAACTTTAGACAGAAAATTTTAAAATTTTGGACAAAAAATTAAAAATTTTGGACAAAAAATTAAAAATTTTGGACAAAAAATTAAAAATTTTGACTGAAAATGAAAACTTTAGAAAAAACGTTAAAAACGAAAAAACAGAAAAGTTTAAACGTTTTGACAAAATAAAAAGTTTTATTAAAAATTTTGACAGAATTTGAAAACTTTAGACATAAAAGTTTAAAATTTTGGAGCAAAAATGAAAACTTTTGCAGGAATTGAAAACTTTAGGCTGAAATTTCTTTAATTTTGGACAAAAAATGAAAAGTCTAAAGTTAATAAGTTTTGACAGAAAATATAAAGTTTTACCGCAACTGAAAAATGTTGACTGAAATTATAAACTTTAGATAGAAAAGCTTTGACATAGAATTAATTATTATTTATTATACAACCGGATAAAATTAGGTAATTGTTATATTACGAGTTTATTTAATCAAATTCGCGATTAAATCTCAATTTTATCCGCGAGTATTACACAAAGTTTTATTCAATTTTGCCTTTCAAGTTAAAGTCAAAGAAAAGTTTTCTGTAGTTTTCTTCGACGAGTCGGCCATGATTGTCTTCTTGCCATGACAACATTAAAATTGTTGATTCGTACGTAAAAATTTTGTTTGGAGTTTCGTGTTTTAATTTGTGTTTCATTAATCATAAATGAATACATCCGAAGAATTATTGTTAGATGGTGACACAATTGCAGAAAGATTAATGCCGCGAACATCAAGAGGTAGGTTATACATTTGTTTGTATAAATAAGTTTTGTGATGAAGATCGGCGAAGTCAACGTTTTGGGTTATGTTTACGCAGTCCGTAAGTGAGTTATTTTAATGCGTAGCCAGGGGTACTTTTCATTTCAATAATTTTATTGTTGCAATGGATACCTTTTATTTCAAAACTTTGGTCTAGTTTCAGTTTAGAATAAACCACCGTTTTATTAAATGTTGGGGTAAAATCGGAGATGCGTGCTTGTAAGGAGGGCGTGCAAGTCGCAACGTAAATTATTTGAATTATTTTTGAAGTGAAAATTTCTATAACCGCGCTGAATGACATTTGGGTAGAGCAGCGATTCTCAAATTGGGCTATATCGCCCCCCAGTGGGCGAAAAAACCGAACGTCCTGGCCGAGGATGGATAGGCTCTAATTCCTGGGGGCTACTGTTTGGTGATAGGTAGCAGCTATATATCACAAGTTCTTCTAGCTCGACCCATGCGAAACCGGGTCCACCTCCGTGTTTTAAGACCGCTAGGTCCTTGTTGCATATAAAGATTGCCGCATCATTTTTGAAGTGAAAACTTCTATGGCCGCGCTGAATGACATTTGGGTAGAGGGTAAAATCATACATTTGCGTCATCGTCATCAATAGCTGCGTTCTATAGAAAAAAATTCTATTACTCAAAGATGTGTTCAAAAGAACGCAGCTATACGCATATGTTTTAAGTTGGTTCTGAACGTCAAAGTTTTTGGCAGTGTTGACAGAACGTAGAATTTCTAAGGAAATATCAACCCGTAGAATTAGTGTGCAGTAAAAGAGTAAGTACTTTTACCGGATGTAATAGTAGATGTACTAGTGCCGGATTATTGGAAAGTATTTGGCAGTGTCGACAGAACGCAGCGCTTCTAAGGAAATATCAACCCCTATAATCAGTGTGCCGTACCAGAGTAAGTACTTTTGACGGATATACTAGTAGATATACTAGTGCCGCACTATTGGAATGTTCAGATTACTGGATTGTATCGAAGAATTCATGGTAAATCACGAATCAAAGTTTTAAGCAACCAAAATGTACTCGTGTGCTCTCCAAAGGAAGGAAACTCCAAAATAAAATTAATAGTCAGCGATATAGAGATAAGAATAAGAAAAAAAACTCTTGCAATAGTTAATTCAGAAATTTCTAAACATCGAACAATCACAGCTGAGAAGGAGGAAAAATTAAACGTCGTAAAGAATATTCCGGTTAAAATGTGCTATAAACAATCAATTGAAATGACATGTATAGGCACCCCACCGTACGCATTATGCGCATGCGCATAGGGGCAAAACACAAAGGCGTAGGGAAAATAAATTTGAAGGGGGTTTATAAAAATTCTTTAAAATGATAATAAACCCCAACAACTGTAACTTAACCAGAGTTAAACCAACGGTCCTTGCCACTTTGTCCTATATCGGATCGAGAATTTGGTATGTTGTCTTGATTTATCTTTCCGCTTCGCGGCGGACAATCTAATCTAACCAAGGTAAAACCAACGGTCCTTGCCACTTTGTCCTACATTGGACCGAGAGTTCGCGCTGCCGCGCGTATGTTGTCTTGATTTATCTTCCCGCTTCGCGGCGGACAACCTAATCTAACCAAGGTAAAACCAACGGTCCTTGCCACTTTGTCCTATATTGGATCGAGAATTTGCGCTGCCGCTCGTATGTTGTCTTGATTTATCTTCCCGCTTCGCGGCGGACAACCTAATCTAACCAAGGTAAAACCAACGATCCTTGCCACTTTGTATTGCATTAAGTAAACTAAACTTAGAATTCGTAACCTTAAATAAAAATGCGTACCCAACGGTTTACGCGCCACTGGAGGTTTTATGTCAATTTCCGTTGGAAAACCCACCAATGCGCATGCGCAGAAAGCGTACGGTGGGTTGCCTATACATGTCATTTCAAGTGATTGTTTATAGCACATTTCAACCAATATTCCAAACAAATAGTTATTTACATTAGAGTGCGGAAACGTTGATTTTACAATGCAACAGCCTGTTTGGGCAACGACCCCGAAGGGGGCGAGTATTTGATTTTTTTGATGTATTTGATTTTTTGAGATTTTTTGGCCGACAATTATTATTTAAGAAACAAATAGATTTAGATTGTTTACAATTTTGGAAATTATTTAATTTTGTAATGTTGGTACTCACAAACTTTGACATTTTTACTAATTCAAATTTATTAGGTACATAATATGTCATTTTTCCACATGTCAGACGAACAGTAAAATTAATCAGACATCAGACAATCAGACACAGGTAGACACCTCGCTAGAAGTTATCAAAGAGGGGCCTTATCGATCAATTATTGACTGTACCAATGCATATTATCAAATCAAAATTCGCGAATCTGACAGACATCTGACAGTATTTTAGGTCGAAGGAATGGGGTTATTTGAATTTGTTCGAATGCCCTTTGGCCTCAAAACAGCCCCGGCGACTTTTCAAGAAGCAATGGATCGGGTCAAGAAAATGTTCCGACAGCAGCTACAGGACAGAAAATTACCGGCGTATTGGGCCAATTATATTCAACCGTATTACGACGATTGGATGGTAGCTACAAGGACATTTGAGGAACACCTGGACGTACTGGCGTTATTGTTCGATGTTTTTAACATAGCAGGTATACAGATTAAACGGGAAAAATGTTTCTTTTGTCAGGAGACGGTACGTTTACGGTACGGTACGGTACGGTACGGTTTTTGGGTTTCATCATACGAGCCGATGGAATCGCTCCCGACCCGGAGAAACTAGCCGCTATCGAGAAGTACCCGACTCCAACCAACCGGAAACAGTTACGCCGATTCCTTGGAATAGTCAACTGGTATAGGAGACACTTAAAAGACATAGCGAGGCCCCAATCGCCACTAACGAGACTGACCAGTGAGAAAGAACCATGGATGTGGACAAGCGCGCAAGATGCCGCATTCGCCGCTGTGAAAAAGACGCTACTGACAGCGCCTACATTAACAGTTCCCGACTACTCGCTACCGTTTTTACTATACACAGATGCGAGACACTGGTGACACTGGCATTGCAGCCGTATTAACACAGCAGGGACAAGATAAAGAATACCATATAGCCGCCATCAGCAGGCCGCTGACAAAACACGACGTAACTATGCGACCACAGAACGAGAGTGTTTGGCCGCTGTATGGGCGATTAAAAAATTACGGGGGTTTGTAAAAGGATACCTGTTAACAGTAGTGACAGATCTCGATTTCACGCGTCTACGATAATGAAGAAACTGTAGATTTGGACCCATTGCAGCAAATCAGTAGAGTAGCCAAGGCTGTACCAAAGCCGTGGTACGACCGAAAATTTACCGAGGTCGTGAGGTTCCCGCAGAGGTTTACGCAATGGAAAGTGATAGGGCAAACTCTCTATTACTATCGCCCGCGAAAAATCACTCAGATGTTCGACAACTTACCAGAACACTGGAAAATAGTAGTTCACTATCAAATCAGTTTTATTTTCTACCTTATCGTGAGAAATATGGTGTAAAGTAGCGTTTTCTAAATTATATTTTATTGTCTTATACTAAATTTAGTTTGTAAGTGTCCCTGAAAGGTTAAAATTTACTGGTCACTTTACCGCATCGTAGCCGTACTTTGCAACATTTTGTGTAAAAATCTAGTTTCGCTGGACGTATGCACGATGTCAAAGCTAGCTTTACAATTCAGGAGGCCAAAAAATTAATTTACATACAGAAACATCTTCAAAAGCAGTTATAAGGCATGTTTCTAACTCACAAATTGCAGACCCATCAACAAGAAATGTGCCATATATCCTAGCAATTCATTTTGCTGACCTATCAACACAGAATCAACCAAACATTCCGGATTCAAATTCATATTATGATGATGACATTAGTAGGGAAAGATGATTCGTTCTGGCGCCGCCTCCGCCTCCCGACCAGTGCGCATGCGCGAACAGAGGATTAAACCTGTATATTAGCTGATTAAACCTGATTATTAGCTGATCAAACCTGTTTATTATCTGATTAAATCCTCTGTTCGCGCATGCGCACTGGTCGGGAGGCGGAGGCGGCGCCAGAACGAATCATCTTTCCCTACTGACATTAACAGTCATTCTCCTTCAAAAGTGAGTTATGTTCCAGAATTACATAAAATAATACTAACAAACTATGTACCAAATTTGATTAATTCACATAGTGATAAATCCTCAAAACCGGTTTTAAAGCTGTTTTTTTCAAAAGTTTTCACTTCAGTAGGCAGTGCCTGACTGCCTATTTTTTTTTTAATTTTGGATCAAGAGGTCGCGCTACCGTGCGATATGTGGTCTGGATTTATCTGCTCCAGTATAATCTAACCTTTAACCTAACCTAGGTTAAAATCGTTAAAATCGGTAAAAAATTCTCTTTACGTTAGTTTAAATTTCTGCCGCGGCTTAGATGCACGGATCTCCGGTTTAGATAATGTGGGTTTTTATCATCCCTAGTATTCATAAGTTATTTAGTTATTGGGCATGGGAAATGAAAAAGATTTTTTTATTACTTATGCGCGCGAAGTACTTCCCCACGCACGTTTTTTAATACGAGAAATGACTTCGCATTGTCTTTCCACATATTGTCTGGGTATTCAATATTTTTCAATATACATATATTCAATATCGCTAGGTTACATTAAAACAAACAAATAAATAAAATGAAAACAAGTGACTTAAAGTGTCAGAAATTTTTTTCATTGCAAAATAATAATAAAAATTCTAGAAAACGTTTTAAAATGAGTGTAAAATCTATGGTGATACCGAAGACTGAGGAGAGTTCTTATGGCGAATCCATACCCCCGGAGACAATTAAAAAAGCAAATTCTTATTTTTTTTTGATGGCCCCTAGATCCCAAACCTGTAAGATACATCCTCGCATGAGTAATAAAAAATATTGTTTGTAAGACGGGCGGTATTGTCAATTGCCTTCTCGTGGGAATGTACGCACTCGCGTCAAATTGACAACTTTCCGCCCTAGTTAAAAAATATTCTATTATTACTATTACTATCATATATTCCCTTTTAAGAGAGCATGTAAACTTGAACAAATTTCCTGACAACTCAGTCATACGGCGACGTTCTTCCCACATCCTCTTCATTCGTGCACTATGTTCTTTCTTCCGTTCGTCCGTCACTTTTTTCCTGGCATCTTTGGGAGCAGTTCCTTATCAAATTTATGGTGCATTACGGTGTTTCTAAATTTAACCCGTTCATTCATGTCGTGTATCGTGATGTTTAGCCGCTTGAGGTCTTCTTCAGTTTCTTGTATCCATTTGATTTTTTACTGTTGAAGGTAATGTTGAAAATTTGTTTCGTAATTATGTGCTGGTCCATTCTGTATATATGACCAAAAAACCAAAAAAAAATTAGCTCGTCTCTTTTTCTGAAAGTGTCAGTGATAGATTCTACGGTTTTATAAATTACTGATGATGGTCTCTTAATCCATACTCTCTAATCTCTTAATCCATAGTTCTCTTCAGAACGCGAGCGCGAACGGTTGTGCGTGAGAAAGTAAAAATAGTGTGTATTAAATTAATTCACTAACTCACGGAAAATGCCACCAAAAGTGCAAAGAGAACTGAGGTCAAACGCCTTAAGTGAAAATATAGTTGATAATATAATAAATCAAGAAGTCCCTGATTATCAAAAATGAATTACTAGTATTGTAAAAAAAGAAGTGGAACCGCTTATCAATATAATAGCTCACCTCACACAGGAAGTGAAACAGCTATCGCTAACCAATGAAAATCTTCGTGAAATCGTCCATAAGTTTATCATAAATAATGAAACAACACCAATCCCTGGATCAAGCAAACAATTTCAATTAAATGAAATCGTCACGGAGGAATCCACAAACTCGTCGCTGATATCTAATCGCGAAACAGATAAAGAACAGGGGAAAAAATCTATCGAAAATCCAAACCCAAAAAACATAGATAAACCTAATCCACTTCCAGCCAACAAGAAATTAATAAATACAGAAATATGGGAGACACAAAAACATCGCCGGCGCCCCAGAAAATCCAGCGTTATTCATGGGACAAACGATGACTCTAAACAAATTAAAGCGGCAACAATATATAAACATCTACATGTATATCGTCTAGAGCCTGCACTAACTGAAGATGATGTCGTCCAGTACTTGCAATCTAAAAACATTTCTTCTATACGCTGCAAACAACTAGCCTCTAAGCATCCAGACGAATATTCGTCTTTCAAAGTGTCAGTACCACTACAAAACTATGAAGAATTAATTAACCCAAAATTATGGCCACGAAACACATGCATAAATCGTTTTTTAGCGCACATAGAAAAAACGAGGGCTACAAATTAACAACAAATAATCCGGATGAAAAAATATCTATAAAAAATCAAATTATATCAAATAAATCTACAAACTTGTCACGTGTGGACAATTTTATGATGTATCTAAATATTCAATCAAACTATAAAAAAGTAGCTGAGTTGGAAATATTACTTCTCGAAACAAAACCTCTCTTCTTATGTCTCTTCGAAACCTGGACAAGGAATGACTATTTACCGCTCCTGCATATTCATGACTACAACTTAATCAGCCATTTTTCCCGATCACACACTACTGGCGGTGGTGTAGCTATATGGAATAAAATGTAAACCGACAAAAATACCATAAACATAGATCAAATCCCAATAGATGCAAGATCCATTGAAAAACACGTGGAAGTATGTGGAGCCTTTTGGCGTTGCAAAACTTTCACTACTATTTTAATTAACATATATCGACCACCAAATGGGTGCATAAAGACATTTATGGAAACCCTTGATAGCATCCTTAATTGCTATTTCAAGAAATCCACATATTTTGTATTGAGTGGCGACTTCAACATAAATTTTGCCGGAAATTCCACCGACAAAACAAATCTACTAAACCTGATGTTCTCCTATGGTCTAGCTAAACAAGTAAATGAGTACACTAGAATCACGTCCTTCTCAAAGAGTCAAATCGACAACGTATTTGTAAATTGTGGACTTACAGTTACAGTCACTGTACATGATACCCCACTCTCAGATCATAGTTTATTAATTATGAGTAGCAACCTGAGTAAGCTAAACCAACCCAGTACACATCTCAAAATAAATTACACAAATGACAACAAAGCAAAATTTTGTGAAATGCTTAGTCATGAATCCTGGTCAAAGGTTTACACTGCCACCGATGTAAATGATAAATGCATAAATTTTATTGAGTGTTTACAGGGTCACTTCAAGGCAGCTTTCCCCATAAAGAAAGTGCATTATGTAAAAAACAGTTGGATCACGCAAGAAGCGAAATTGGCATGCCAAAAGTTAAAAGATCTTTACATTTTACAGAAGAAACATCCTCAGCTTGGCTTACAATACCTCAAGAGCAAGAAATCTCATCGTAAGTATATATATATGCCCTTAAAAAACAACATTTTAGTTATCGGTTGGCACTATCTAAAAACAAGCAAAAGACTGCTTGGAAAATGATGAATGAGCAAACTAACAAAAATCGCTACAAAGAGGATATTTTGATTAAAGAGGGTGATTCTGTTATTCAAAGTCCACAAAAAGTAGCGACAACTTTTAACGATTTTTTTAAGCGGGTACCACAGCAAATTTCTAACCTCATTACGCCCACTACTATATCGAATAGCCACATAAAATTCATCGAAAAAACAGCTTATATTGAGGAATTCACAGAACAAGAAATATTGGATTTAATCCGTCAACATCTGAAAAATAAATCATCTGCTGGCCTGGATGAAATACCAGGCAAAATCTTCAAGGATTACCTTGACTTTTTAGTTACCCCCTTAACGCATATTATTAATGCCGTCATTGAAGCCGAAACGTTTCCAGAAGTTTTAAAGATAGCCATCGCAATTCCTGTATTTAAAAAAGGCGATAAAACCAAACTTAACAACTACAGGCCGATTGCTCTTCTCTCCACCCTATCAAATATTCTATAATACAGTATTCTTCGCCGCCTAAATTCATTTATCGATAAATATAATCTAATACCCATAGAACAACAGGGATTTCGTAAGGGTAAAGCTACAGCCACCGCTATTTCGGAGTTGTACATTCAACTTCTAAATGAAATTGATAAAGGAAATCATCCCATCGGCATTTTCGCCGATCTATCAAAGGCTTTCGATTGTGTGTCTCACCCACAACTTTTAGATAAACTATTTCAACTTGGTATACGTGGAAAGATGGGCAACTTAATACAATCCTACCTATCAAACAGGAAACAACACGTAAAAGTTACTTCAAATGTTGAAACTGGTATATCGGAACCGCTGGATATTAACATAGGTGTTCCTCAAGGAAGTGTCCTAGCTCCTACCTTGTTCTTATTATATACAGCGGACCTAGTCTCATTTATGCAGAACTGTCGATGCATTTTATATGCTGATGACTCAACATTCATAATATCCAGAACTTCAACGACTGAAAATGAAATTGAAGCTAACAATGTTTTATCCAAAATGCTAGTGTGGTTCTCCGCGAACAACCTATTCTTTAACAAGGATAAAACTGAGTACCTCATTTTTCAAACACAGCGAAGTGAGTATGCGGAGAACTTGAACTTAAAGATCGATGGTTTTAACCTTCAGAGAACGAAAGCAACAAAATTCCTGGGACTCTATTTTGACGAGTTCCTTACCTGGAGCATGGCAGTGGATACGTTATCAAAGAAAATAAATAGTAAGGCTTTCTTGATTCGAGCGTTACGAAAAATTGTCAACCCACATGGACTGCTTAATTTCTACTATGCCGAGGTTGAGTCAATTTTAACTTATGGAATTCTAGCGTGGGGAACCTCTAGTAAAATTGAATTTGTGCTCAAGGCACAAAAAAATGCCATACGCTCTCTGGTAGGTATTCCTCCTACAGCCACCTGCAGACCGCATTTCCAAAGGCTAAAAATACTAACAGTCACTAGCCTATACCTTTTGGAGGTAGCTTGTTTCATCCACAAAATGAAGTTAGTTTTGAACAGAAACATGGATATCCACCATCACTTTACGAGAGGACGTACGAAACTATATACCCCTAAGTGTAACTTACAATGTTGCAGTAAATCTCCAACTATCATTGGAGTTTCCATCTACAACCAGCTACCAAATAGTATTAGAGATGAAGTTTCATGGAGAAACTTCAAGAAGAAGTTGAAATTTGTTTTGTTAAAAGATACTCTTTATTCTCTTCAAGAATTTTTCAATATATCTTTTTAAATTTCTGTTTCTTTTTTTGTTGACTTTATCATATATGTATTTTAGTGTACATCGTTCATGAAATAAATTTAATTTTGATTTGATTTTGATTTTTGACTCCCTCCTTATTCACAGGCCCAAGAACATTTCAGAGAATTTTTGCAAATTTGTTCCGTGCATGAGCGGAAACCTGCCTGATATTCTCCTATCTGAGGGTCTACTTGAGGTTCAAGTCTATTCAAGAGAGCTTTGGAAAGAATTTTGTACGTTACTTCCACGTTCATACGTTCGGGTCCATCTTATCACCTTTTTTTATTAAGCGGGTGTATAAGTACACACATATTATATTGTGTATTCTGCGAATGAGGTTGTCGTCTGCCAGTTGCCATAACTCGGCAATGATTCCATCTTCCCCAGGGGCTTTGTCGTTTTTCAATGAATGAATGATGTATCAATTGGAAGGCACAAGGTAGAAATGTGGTTTAGGCAGGATGGCACCGTCCTGCCTAAACCTTGAACATTTCTACCTTGTGCCTTCCAATTCATATCCAACCAGCGATACAATTAATTTACTGAAAAACACATTGGCCGATCGATTAATTTCACGAAATGGACCTGTTAACTGGTCACCACGTTCGTGCAATTTGACGCTACTAGCTATTTTTCTCAGGGAATATGTAAAGTCCCATATCTGAGCCGATAAACCAGAAACCATTGAGCAGCTGGAAGCTAACATTCAACGAGTTATTTTCGAAATATAAGGTGCTCCATGGAAAACGGACTCCACTATTTTTGACTTTAAGAAATAAATAGGTCATAACATGCTGTTTGAGTAACCTATGTACGAAAAATAATATCATTAAGATGTTGTCCATTTTCACGCTGACAAATGTGGAGACGCTCTCTGAAGTTAGCTTCAACTCTCTCCAATAGTTGACGATCGATCTGAGCGATGTTTTGCTCTATCGCTTGTTGCAATTCGGTTTAGTGTATGATGTTCGGTTGCATACACACGATACACATTGAAAGATCTGAAGAGCGAGGGGGCTAATGCAAATCACCGAATCTGGAGATAATGCGACTAGGGAACAGTTGTCTAACACGAGCAGTATGAGCCGTAGCTCCATCCTGTTGAAACCAAACATTTCGCAGATTGATTCTTCGTCCTCTCAGCTCAGTTCTCAAGAAGTTGTTTACCATATTCACGTAACGATCAGCTGTCATGATCACAGTGTTCCCGTTAAAAAGTAGGGCCCTTTGACACCAAACTTCCCCGTACCACACCACACCGTAACTTTGAGGCTGCATAGTGGTGTTTTATGTAGAGTTTGTAGATTTTCAGAGGTCCAATATCGGATGTTTTGACGATTCACAACACCATTAAGATGAAAATGAGCATTCTCGCTCATTATGAAAATCGCAATAGGCTTATCTTCCAAACGTTGCAGAATCGCTTTAGCAAAGCTGCAAGTTGTGGATAGTCGGCCTCTTTCAACTGGTGCACAACTGGCATTGTATAGGGTTGAAAACGTAAATCTTGGTTGAGAATTCACCGTACTGAAGTGTTGGATATTCGTAGTGTTGCAGAATGTCGATGAGCTGAACGCCTCGCGCAACGTAACATATCCTGCTTTATACGTTCCATGTTCTCGGGAGTGCGATGCGTTGTCCAGGTGGCTTCTTTTTCAATAAAATGCCTGCACCACAAAAGACATTAACCCATCGCAAAATGGTGTTCCGGCTCGGTATGTCCTTAAGTTACCTCCTGGAAGGAAGGTGAGGAATCTGGATTGGATTCAGATTATTCAAAAGAAAACTGACTCGTTGGGGAGGGGGGCACAGTTGAGAAGATTGTTGAAGTATTCAGCTAAAATTTGAAAATTCACATTGGTTTTTTTTCGCTTTGAACCATCAGATCGACGAAAGCACAGGCTGGATGGTCGATATCCTGTCAGGTTCTCTTTAAAAATTCTGTAAAAACTCCTAGTATTATTCTTTGTAAATCCTTGTTCTATTTCCTTTAGTCGTTTTTTTTTTCACAACTACGTTTTTTTTCTTCTAATTAGTTTTGATGATTGTTTCCGAATGCACAGGAACTCCTGCCATTTTTTTGGCGTTTTGTTAATTTTAATTTTTTTTCCAAGTGTAAAGACTGTCTTCTATTGCTACCATCTGTGCTCACGTTTACATGGGGGTTGCCCTATTCTCATAGCGTTCCTGAGAACATCCGATAATTCTGTTTGACGTGTTTTTGTTTCGTTGATTTCTTGCAAAATACTGTCCCTGTTTAGTTTTAAATATTCAGGGTCAGGCTTAAAAATTCGTGGTTGTCGTAGTCTTCTCCTGTTGGGTTGCAGTTTAATTTGTAACTTGTAGCAATCAGTATCGAAGAAACCTTTCCTCGTTTTTAGATTTAGGACCTCCTTTTGGTTTGTATGAGAGATGGCAACAGGATCGATTTGCAATTCACCCATATTGATGTTGGGTGCTCTCCAAATACAAAGCTTATGCCTGGGTTTCCTAAATTGTGTTGATATGATTTTAAATTGGAAATTTTCACAAAGAGTTTTTACGCCATTTTTATTTGTTCTTTTATGTGCCGAATACCTGTTGTTTTCCTAAATTGTTTCTCTATACCCAACTGGGCGATAAAATTGCCTAACAAAATCTTGACGTGATGTGGTGGTATTTGGTTAGTGTTTTATCTCTTTTAACTGTTCGCAGAAGATATCCGATGACATGAGAGGTGTAGCATAAGTGGGAGGCTTTACGGCCGCCGGTGAAATACCACTACGTTCATCGTTTCCTTACTTACTCGGTGAAGCAGAACGCGTGCGCCGTTCGCCTTGCGCGGCGGCTGTCACGGTGTTCTCGAGCCACGCGTGCAGAGTGGCGCGAGGCGGTCGTGGCGTTCCTGCGTCGCGGCCGTCCGAGCGTCGACATATGCTCCCGCGTGATCCGATTCGAGGACACTGCCAGACGGGGAGTTTGACTGGTGCGGTACATCTGTCAAAGAATAACGCAGGTGGAGGTCTTTAGGATCTTTCTTATTATAGTTGTTTGTGGGAGCGTATGCGTTGATGAGAGTATACGTTTTGTTCGCCGATTTCAGTGATTGAGTGGAGATGCGTTCCGATATAGACGTAAAGTCAATGAGTGAGTATAAAATTGATTTGTGGATGGCAAACGCTGTACCAAATTGCCTGGGACCCGTTTTAATTTTTATAGAGGGTTTCCCTTTGTATATTCGATAATCATCCGTGTCAAAGTGGTATTCATCAAGGAAACGAGTTTCTTGAATTGCACGAAAGTTATAATAGTATATTTACAAAATGTACTATTATAACTTTCATAGGTACTTACGTATTAACGCCACCACCGCTATATATTGGATCGAGAGTTCGCGCTGCCGCGCGTATGTTAAATACCTGGGTACCCGGGCCGTTACACAACCCACACACGGACTAATGCAGCGTTTTGCAACCTTTTCCTACTTGCGTAACCCTTGACTTATCATCGCTAATCCACGTACCCCTACCCCCCATTTTGTATAATAACGATGTAAAACTTGTTCGAAATATAACAAACAATGAAAATGGAAAGACAGTGCGGAGAATTCCCTTAGTAACATCTTTTGATGTTGTTATCTTTTTTTACTTTTTATCTTTTATTTTATGTTCAATTTATCTATCAATTTAATTGTCTGAATGTCTGAATCTATTCAATTTATCTATCGCCATTACATACTTTTTTATGCATACACCCGGAGATCATTTCACGTACCCCAGGTTGAGAAACGCTACGACATATGCATATGAATGCTATGGGCATATGACTATAATGCAGTAGATGTTTCGAATAGAACAACGCTCTGCTTTAGATGCGGAATTGAGGACCACACGTCCAAGGACTGCACAAATGAGGAAGCATGTCCCTTATGTAACAAGGCGGGACATAAAGCAGGCTCAATAAACTGCGAAGTATTCAAAAACTCCCTGACAAAGACAAAGGAAAATAGAAAAGAAGAGGAAAAAACGGAGGAGGTGATACCAATGGTACACAATGCCGAACCTGACACCCTCCCAGTCCAAGTTCCATCCATATCGACCCTTAAACAATGAAAATTCTAAAGATCAATCTAAATAGAAGTAGCTGCGCACTAGACCTACTCTCCCAAACTCTCTCTCTAGTCGTTTACTTCATTGGTTGAAGTGTCGTGATCTTATGTACATCATTCATGTTATGGTGATTGTGATTTCTCTCCATTTATCTCTGTCTGTAATTCACCTCATGTTGTCCTGCAGTGAATTTCCTGTGAAGTGCTTCATTTGTTCCATCCATCGCTTCGGGGATCGCCTCCTAGGTCTCGTGCCTTCGATTTCTACTATATTGATGTTTGTCACTTCACGTTCGATGAAGTCTAGTTTGCCAGGATGTGTCACTCTCCCAAACAATACACGATAAAGATATCGATATCGTAGTAGCCATGGAACCAAACAAAAAGCTGATACAAAATGGAACATACTACACGGACAACAGAATAGATTTATAGTACTAAAACCTACAACCCCGTCAAATAGTACTGATCATAGAGCGGCTTCGTATGGATAGAGGCAGGCAACTTTGTATTCTACGGGTGCTACATCTCTCCAAATGTAGACATAGATACCTTCGAGAAATATCTTCAGAAATTATTCATAAGTATACAAAAACAACACAACAGCAATATAATCAATATGGGCGACTTCCACGCCAAATCGGCAAAATCGGGATCAAGAAGAACAAGATCATCAAGAATGGTCAGACCTTCAAGGAAGTATATTGTCAGAATGGATCGCGCAGGAGAGAATGTCTGTACACAATGTTGGGAAGAAAGCCACTTTCGAACGAGGCGAGAGTAAATCAATTATTGATATAACCCTAGCCAACGAAAATATCTAAACAAAAATCAAGAAGTGGATGGTACTGTCCGAAGAGTCTATAAGCGACCACAAAATACATTTGAACTCGATGATATCCCTAACGATAACTTCACGGAAACAGAGGTCGCTAAAGAAACTATGCATGAAGAGATTTCTCCAAAAGCTCGAAAATTCGACGAACGGATCAGAATCCGACTCACCGTTCATTAGAAAAATCCAGAATGCTGGGGAGATAGCATCGTCGAAGGTGACGAGGATTAGGACCAAAAAGTCTTTATACTGGTGGACAGAACACATTGCCACACTACGCAGAGAATGCCTAAAAGCAAGAAGAAGCTTGACGAGAGCCAATAGAAAGCCCAGTAGAAACGAGTTCGAGCAGAAGAGAGAAGAATACAAAGAAGCCAAAAAGCTTTTAAAACACGCCATCCTGAAAGCAAAAGATACACAATGGACCCGACTCTGCAATGCAGTGTAAGACGATATATGGGGGAACGGGTATCGGCATCGTAATGAAGCGTATGAGAGTATTCCGGACACCACTACCACTCGAAACAAGACAAAAAGTTGTGGAACATCTATTTCCCCAATGTGATGAAGAAGACGAAAATATCTAAACAAAAATCAAGAAGTGGATGGTACTCTCCGAAGAGTCTATAAGCGACCACAAAATACATGTACTTTGAACTCGATGATATTCCTAACGATAACTTCACGGAAACAGCCAAACAGAGCTCGCTAAAGAAATTTTCCCACGGAAAATGCTCTAGCAGAACAATTCACAGAGAAAGAGCTACAAGAAGCCCTCAAAAAGATGAAAGCTTAAAAAGCGCCGGGACCAGATCTGATACCCTCAGAGGTAATCAAACTGGTAGCAGCGGAAAAAAACAAGTTACGTCCTTGATGTCATCAACAATCTGCTGGCCAAAGGAACATTTCCAAGTATCTGGAAGAAAGCAAGACTTGTACTAATAGAAAAAACAGAAAAAGGAAGAAACGCGAAAACAACCTATCGACCGATCTGTTTCCTGCACAGTGCGGGAAAGTTGCTAGAGCAACTCATCTTCAAAAGGCTAACAGCAGAGCTAGCGGATAAGAAAGACCTATCCAACAGGCAGTATGGTTTCAGACATGGTCGCTCAACTATACAAGCCAGAAAGAGAGTATGGGATATAGCAAACGGAGAAATAAAAAAAAAAACTCGAAAACCTAGAAAGTTGCGTGTCCTCGCCACGATCGATATAAGGAACGCGTTTAACTCTGCCAACTGGAACCTAACCAAGAAGGAACTGATGGAAAGAGATATTTCGACCTCCAGTCCGTGTTAATCTAAAAACTCTAACGTTTTCCAAGTTTTCCTGCATTGTGCAGTCTTGCACCAGTTTTTGCCTGCTGTTTTCTGGATGTCGTTTCGCCATCTTTTCACGGGTCTGCCCACGCTCCTTTTCTCCATTCTACGATTCTCTTGGTCCATTTGTATCCGTCTTGCCTTGCCACGTGGCCCGCCCATCTCCATTTTAATTGCGCTATTCTAATGATGACATCTTGAACCTTGCTGCTTCTCCTGATTTCCTCGTTTCTGATGTGGTTTCATAGACTGATACCTAGCATTCTTCTTTCCTTTGCTCTTTGAGTTATGATGAGTCTTTCTGCGCTTCCTCTAGTCAGGGTTGTAGTCTCCATGCCGTATGTTGTTATTGGTGATATGCAGGTATTATAAACTTTCCTTTTTAGGTTAATGGGGATGGTTGTTGATTTTAGTTTGATACCGCCCAGCTCATCTTTATCCTTCTAGATATTTCTGCAGTTTGGTTTGGTTTGCCCCTCTTAATATTATGGACCAGGTATGTGTACTCTTCTACTACCTCTAGGAGTTCTCAATCTATGTTAATTCTGATGTCTTCTTTGGTCATTATCTTCGTCTTGTTAATGTTCATCTTCAGTCCGATGTGTTATGACTTTGCTTTCAGTTCTTCCAGCATTGATTTTAGTTCGTCACCGTCGCTAGTGATCAGCACGATGTCGTCCACGAAGCGGAGGTTATTTATACAGATTCCGTTTATGTTGATGAATTTGGTTTCCCAATCCATACTTTTAAATACATCCTCGAGAGCATCGGTTAAAAGCTTCGGTGATATGCTGTCACCTTGTCTCTCTTTTCTAATTTGTTTTTTTCTGTTACCATGTCCTCGTCTATGGCTATCTGCATTGTAGCATTTGTATATATGTGTTCTATGATCTTTGAGTATCGTGTGTCTATTCTTGCACCATCCAGTCCCTTCAGAATCGCCCACGTTTCAACCGAGTCGAACGAATTCGCATAGTGCACAAATCCTAAATTTACAGGAACGTCGTATTCTGTGCATATTTCAATCAGGCTACGTATTGCCTGGAGGTGGTCGTTTGTGCCGAATCCTTTCCTAAAGCCGGCTTGTTCGGCAGGTTGATAGTAGTCTAGTTTGCTAGCTATTCGATTGGTTATAATCTTGGATAATATCTTGTAGGTGTGAGTCAGGAAGCTGATCGGTCTGTAGTTACTGATGTCGTTGGGATACCAATTCGTTGGGATACCATGACCTGGTGCACTATGCGAATTCGTTCGACTCGGTTGAAACGTGGGCGATTCTGAAGGGACTGAATGATGCAAGAATAGACACACGATACTCAAAGATCATAGAACACATATATACAAATGCTACAATGCAGATAGCCATAGACGAGGACATGGTAACAGAAAAAATCAAATTAGAGAAGGGAGTTAGAGAACTGAATTTATGTTCAATTTATCTATCAATTTAATTGTCTGAATGTCTGAATCTATTCAATTTATCTATCGCCACTACATAATTTTTTATGCATACACCCGGAGATCATTTCACGTACCCCAGGTTGAGAAAAGCTATGACATATGCATATGAATGCTATGGGCATATGACTATAATGCAGTAGATGTTTCGAATAGAACAACGCTCTGCTTTAGATGCGGCAATGAGGACCACACGTCCAAGGACTGCACAAATGAGGAAGCATGTCCCTTATGTAACAAGGCGGGACATAAAGCAGGCTCTATAAAGTGCGAAGTATTCAAAAACGCCCTGACAAAGACAAAGGAAAATAGAAAATAAGAGGAAAAAACGGAGGAGGTAATACCAATGGTACACAATGCCGAACCTGACACCCTCCCAGTCAAAGTTCCATCCATATCGACCCTTAAACAATGAAAATTCTAAAGATCAATCTAAATAGAAGTAGCTGCGCACTAGACCTACTCTCTCAAACTCTCTCTCTAGTCGTTTACTTCATTGGTTGAAGTGTCGTGATCTTATGTACATCATTCATGTTATGGTGATTGTGATTTCTCTCCATTTATCTCTGTCTGTAATTCACCTCATGTTATGTAGGCTGATCTTTTTTGTTGTGATAAGGTTTTTATTTCTTCATAGAACCATGGCCTTTTTCTGTCGCAAAAATTCAGATTGAAAATCAATGGTATGAAGTTAATACTGGAGCGCTCAAACGACCATTATGGCAGCGCTGTTTTCGTCAAGCCTGACACCAAAATATCCTCCACGTCCTCAACCTACGAAAATGATCCTCACAGTTGAGCTTGGTTCATGCACAATAACATCTTTCTACAAACCAAAATTAACCCCCAAACCTAATTAAGCCCCTGACTAGACTTGCTCATTCAAATGATGAATAACTGCGTCTCCAAAGTGCAAATTAAAAAAATTTGGAGGAAGGCGAAAGTGCTTCTGAATCCAGGGAAAAAGCCAACAGATCCTGGAAATTTTAGACCCGTCACCTTTTCAAGGTTCTTGAAAGAATGGTTCTTGACCGAATCTCTGACATTATCGAGGAGGAGACCATACCAGAACAAGCAGGTTTCTGACCAGGTAAATCGTGTTGCGGGCAAACAATAAATCTCACTCAATATATCGAAGATACGTTTAAGCGGAAGCAGATAATGGGAGTCGCTTTAATAGATATATCTGCTGCCTATGATACCGTAAACCATCAGAGGCTGATATCAAAGTTCCATGGCATCACCAAGGACTTCGCCTGAATAAATTGGTAGAATGTTTCCTACAAAATCCACAGCTTTTTTGTAACACTACAGGCCAGGAATAGTCGGTTGAGGATTCAGAAAAATGTCCTACCCCAGGGCAGCGTCCTGGCGCCAATCAATATCTACACCAATGATCAACCAACAAATGGAGAGACAAAGCGTTTCATGTATGCCGATGATAAGGCTATAGCAGCTCAAGGCAGAACTTTCAACGACATAGAGGATAAATTAACCCGTAACAAATTAATAATCTGGAGGTTTTAACACGTTCTGGAGGATCTAGCAGCTTATTATAAAATTAACCACCTCAAAGCTAGTCCCACTAAGAAACAGGTGTGTGCTTTCCATCTTAGAAGCAGCGAAGCACACGGGAAGCTAAGGGTGACCTGGCAGGGCCAAGAGTTGGAGCATAACAACACACCGAAATATCTAGGCATACGCCTGGACCAATCTCTGAGTTTTCCAAAACACTGTCAAGAGATCAAAGGGGAAGTATGAGCAAGAAACAATATCGTTCGAAAAATAACAAACACAAAATGGGGAGCACAACCTCATACAATCCGAACTTCGGCTCTTGCTTTATGCTTTTCTACCGCGGAATATGCTGCGCTGGTTCAATTCCGCTCATTCCAAGCACGTTGACGTGGCACTGAATGAGACGGTGCGCATGGTGTCTGGCTGCCTGAAACCAACCCCGGTGGAGGAAATCTACCCAATAATTGGTATTTTTTCCCCACAACCACCCCCTTTTTTGCCCAACCATTTTTTCCCCACCCACAACCAGCAGGTGTGTTGCCGCGGGGGCTGAGCGAAAAAAACAAGAAACCGACCACAGGCATCCCTTATATGGGCACCAAATACAACCGCATAGACTTGGAAAAGCTTTATGCCGTCAACAACACCCCTGTAGATTACGCCTGAGGGGGGGGGGGGGGGTTAGTGGGTATGCTGGTCACGAACAGCTCGACCAGAGTGCCACACACTCCACGAGGCCTAGTGGCTCCGTGCGTGCAGCAATGCATTTCCCCTCCCTAAAAAAAAGAGTACGCCTGATGCACACCGAACAAACCTATGGCAAGTGTCTGCCATCCGCACACGGATCGAGGCAAATGAAGAGCTGGCCCCTGGAAAACATATATCTTTCCCCACATGGAGGATGCTGAACAGACTAAGAACGGGTTGTCGCAAGATGTAACAGCAATCTAAAAAAATGGGGCTACAAAGAGGATGACAATTGTGAATGCGGCGTAACTCAGGACCACCAACATCTGGCTGTGTGCCCAAACATGAGTGAGACTTGCACAGAGGACGATACTCGCAAATGACAAAGCCACATATGTGGCTGATTTTGGGAAACTGGAAATTTGATTTGATATGTTGATGCGGACACGGAAAGTAAGTAAGTAACGTATATGAATCGATGTCAATTGACTCAAATAACGAGGATCTGAAAGGATTTGATAATTTTTCGTTAAATTCAAAAAATATTTAGTCAAAATTAGAATATGCAAAAGGGTACCCGGGTACCAGTGTTGGGCATAATTCAATTAATTTTTTAATTGTAGAATCAAACAATTACAACCTTAATTGCAACTAAATCAATTGCAATTAGTTTTATTCAATTAAGTGTTTAATTTTGAGATGCAATTGAAATCAATTGCAATTAAATCCATTAATTGTGGTTTACAATTCATTTAATTGCAATTAAAAGTTTAATTGTTAGTTACAATTAACTTAATCATCAATTGTTTATTATAACAATTAAAACTATTTGATGAATGTAAAAACTTAAACAGTAGGGAAAGTTAGTCGTTCTGAATCCTCCACCTCCACTTCCAGCCCACTTCCTGTTTCCACCCCACTTCCGGTTCCCACCCCACGTCCGGTTCCCATCCCCACTTCCGGTGCCCACTCCCACTTCCGGTTCCCACTCCCACTTCCGGTTTCCACCCCATTTCCATTTCCTACGCCAACTTCCGGTTCGCACCCTCACTTCCGGTTCCCACCCTCACTTCCTGTCCCACCCCCACTTCCGGTGCCAACCACATTTCCATTTCATACGCTAACTTCCAAACCAAACGAGCTGTGGATAACCAAACGAGCTGTCGCGTTGTAAAATCAAACTTTCCGCACTCTAATGTAAATAACTATTTCAGTTAAGCATTGTGGCAAGTGATAAACATATCTTCTAACCGACATTTATTAATTGTTAATTGTAATTGCAAAAATACTTCAATCAATTAACAATTAATTAATTGTAATTGCAAAATTTTACAAATAACAATTAATTAATTGTTAATTGTGTTATCTTGCAATTACAATTAATTATTTTAATTGTTAGTTGCAATTAAATCTGGCAATTTAATTGTTAGTTGTTAATTGTTTTCACAATTAATTTTTGCCCAACTATGCCTGGTACTAAGGTTATTGACATAAGGGTTTTAATCATAGTCTACGGAGTAAAAAGAAAACAAAAGGCAGTTGGTCTGTTCATACGCTAACTTCCAAACCAAACGAGCTGTGGATAACCAAACGAGCTGTCGCGTTGTAAAATCAAACTTTCCACACTCTAATGTAAATAACTATTTCAGTTAAGCATTGTGGCAAGTGATAAACATATCTTCTAACCGACATTTATTACTATTACAGGTTACTATTACTTTATTACATTACAGGCTACCTGTAAGGCCACCGAAACTTGTCTGGCAAATATGAAAGTTATAGAGAAGCCTTTTCCATTTCTCATTCCCAATAACTAAACAAATTATCACTGTTGTAACCGAGATTCTCCAGTCGCCCACCAGAGTAGCACTACGGTCTCGCCCAGTGTTGCCAACTTTATTTTTCAGGGGATCGTACCATGCACTTGGAAAAATCGTATTTTGCTACGAATTTTCGAAAAAAAGTAGTACGCATAGAATTTTCAATAAAACAATATTAAACGATTTAAATACGTAATATTATTATAGCTTTAAATCAATATTCAATATTTAGGGTACGTTTGAACGTTTTAATATTTGCTATTTCGACGAGCAAGGAATGATGTTCTGGCCCTTGGTTACCAGAATTTGGACACAAATTTGTCAACTATATATACACTGCCCAAAACAATTACCGGGTCACTAATTTGTGCCTCCATAAAATTCAAACGGGAAATTACATGCAAATAAAATTAAGAACATCTGAAACACTCTATTTAATTGTTTTAACTGACACATAGGGAATGATTAGCATGGCATACTTCCGGAGTATCAAACGGAAATGTTTACCACTGACAGTTTGACTGAAGTGAAAATGAGTCATCTCAATGAACTGGAAGTTGTTCGTGCTATAACATTAATTGAAAATTGCGAGAGCCTTCGACAAGTTTGAAGAAACTTCAACGTAAGCCTGTCTGTTATTCAGAGATTGTGGAACAAGTACTTGGATACAGGTCAATATACCAGGCGCGGTGGGCAAGGTCGCAAAAGAAAAACAACTCAAAATCAAGACCGATTTGTACTGATTTCGAGTCTTCGCAATAGAGTTTCTATGGCGAAAGACCTCTTAATTTCCTTCAGGACGACGCATGGGCTCACTTTATCAGGCCAGACAATTAGGAATAGTTTATGTCGATACTAATCCCACCCCAAACCACAACTTAACCACCTCCAAATCTTTCGACTTCCTGTACAGTAGTAGCTGAGTACCGTTCTCCTGGGCGTCTGTAAACACGAACTCGGCCATCGCAATGAGTAATACAGAACCTTGATTCATCCGCGAAAAGCACAGACTTCCTTTGTCGAAGTTGCATGCGACATGTACGACGTACGACGACAGAGAATTCAGAAACACATAGACCCTCTGTTAATACCCCAACAGGCAGGCTTCAGACCTGGCAAATCATCCACTGGTACTGGTCAGTACTGGTTTAGTACTGGTTTAGTACTGGTCAGGTACTAAATCTCACAGAACGCATAGAGGAGGGATTCCAAAACAACAGGAGCTGTGCTCATCGATCTCACAGCCGCCTACGATACAATAAACAATAAAATCCTGCTTATCAAAGTCTAGAAAACCACAAAAGAGTACAAACTAACGAAAGCAGTCTAATCAATACTTCGAAACAGAATGTTGAATGTTGAAAAGCCGATGGAGAATCCAAAGAAACGGTCTCCCACAAGGAAGTGTTCTGGCCCCAACTCTATTTAACATATACATACACCAATGACACTAATTTGTCAACTAAGAAGTTTTGACCAACCATCAATGACCAGCCTATAACAGAAAACGCCAAACACTACGTGTACGCTGACGACCTAGTTGACACAGTTTAAGGTCAAACATTCAGGGCAATAGAGGTAAGAACGTAATGGGAACTATGTCCAAATTCTATCGAAAAAAACTCAAACCATCGAACCCATCAAAAAACCAAGTAAGTGCTTTCCATTTCAATACCCACAAGGCTCACAAAAAGCAAAACGTGTCCTGGGAGGGCAAAGAACTAGAATACGCCGAAACACCAAAAACTTGTTTGTCTAGTCTTGTCTGTTTAGTCTTGTCTGTCTAGTCTTATCTGTCTAGTCAATTACAGTTTATTCAGCTTGTAGCTCTTGCTCATTAATGACCTGTTCTTCAACTAAAAGCTCGTTTTTCCTAATATTACGATACGTCTTAATATCGTCATCCTACTTGCAGAAATCAGTAAATAGGTGCAAATACTCGGCCTCTTCCGAGGAAATCGGGTACTCGGCGTACTGTTCGGCGGACTTCGGCGTAACCTGCATCGATCTATTCTTCAATGGTTTGATGTGAACTTCGACGTTAGCTTCCAAAATCCGGCGCAACCTATTCACCAATCGCTCAATCTGGATAACTTTTCTTGCGGCTACATGGCCTTTGTCTGGTCGTTGTAGCATTCGATATCGGCCTTGTGGATTTTGTCGTAGTGCAAATAGTCGAGTTTGAGCAGGAACTCCGTGAACTTCATCTCGACGACTTTCATCATGTCGTAGACGCTGAGTTTGGCGTCGTTAGCCGCCACGCTGGTCTCGTACACGTCCTCAATAATCACGTACAGGTTCGCAAATCAACTTTTTAAACTCGCCGTTGGATCAGTTCTTCGGCAAGCTGTTCCAACATTTTAGCTCTCTTCTCCTATATAGAATTTCTCCTTCCATTTATCGATCAATTCTTGAAGATCCTTGATTTGACTCTCGTGGTTGGCCTCGGCGGTGGCCATAGTTTCTTTGTTATTCTCGCGCCAGTTCCTCGGAGTGCAGGAGCGAGTTAAAATTTTACAGCTCGATGAACCGAAACATCTTGATGAGCTTCTTCGGATTTTGGAAGTAGAGCAGCGGCTCGTGCGCGTTCTTGCATTCCTCGTTGAAATTCTGAATTGTGTCCTGCAACCACTTGACTTCGCCGACGGCCGAGGCGGTGTGTTCGAAGCCCGCAGAGTGAGTCTCCTCGGATTCTTAGTTGTCCGAACCTCTGTCGCTGTTGTAGTAGTGATCGTGGATTTTCCTCCATTCACAAGAACTTTTGGTACAACTTGCAGTTCCTCCATTTCTCTTCATGATTCTTGAGTTGAGATTTCAAGTTTCCGAACTCTTTGGCCATGATTCGGCACAGTTCGTACTTCTTGGATAACTTGTTGGCTTCGTTTTCGCTCTGTTGCAGTAGCGCTATGGATGTGCCGTGGTCTTGCAACTAGAAATCCTCGAAGGTGCTCACGTAGAGGTTGTATTGCTCGGTGATATCGTCGATCATGTTTTGCTCTTCGATCAAATTCTCTTCGATAAACATCGCGTCGTCCATCCGGTAGCCGGTCACGATCTTCGTCCCTGATGTTATCTATGTATTTTTGCAATTTGAACTTCTCCCCGATCGGCCTTACTTGGATTATGGTTTAAAACTCGGAATTTATGTCCAAAATCGTCAGATTAAGATCTTGTATGGGAGTGTACAACCGCGCCAACAAATCCCTCTGGTGTCTGCTGTTGAGTTCCTCTCGTAGTATTTTACCTTCAGTTCGTTTCGCCTTTCGTGCGATTGCCACCGCTTGTATAAGGATGTAATCTTGGATAGAACACTAACTTACAAACAGCACTGTCACAAAACCAGACAAAAAGTAGTTGCTAGAAATAGCCTTCTATAAAAACTAGCTGGAAGCAAATGGGTTGCAAAACCTCAAGTCTTGAGAAGATCCGCGCAAGTCCTTAGTTTTTCAACTGCAGAATATGCCTGCCCAGTCTGGTGCAGACCAAGCCATGCAAAACAGGTCGATATCGCCATAAACAACGCAGCGGGCTTCGCAGAACCAAGTAAAAGAAGAATAGGTGTAGAGCACGTAGAAAAATGTATGCAAACCTTCGAAGGTCGATGTCCTTTATGGCCAAGAACAGCAACGGAAAAGGCTCAAACTAAGAAAACAAATTCGTGGAACCGCCCGACAACTTCCCTTTCAACGAAAGCACAGGGGGTGCAGGGTCAAATTTGGACTGGAAGACATTGAGAACGCTAAACAGAATACGAACCGGCGTGGCACCCGCAAAAAAACAAACTAAAGCGGAAAATTGAGGAGGACCAACAATGCCTCTGTGGTGAGATACAAAACATGGTCCACCTGCTGGGATGCACATTATGCCCTGCAACGTGCTCCATTGATGAGATGTGAATTGCAAATGAAAATGCCATTGGGCGTTTTCACACTATACGACACGACTCCGACACGGCCCCGGCACGGCAGAATCAACGATGCCGGTGGGATGGAATTTACATTGAAATAATTGGGATGGTTTCACACTAGACGACATATCGGTGCCGTGCCGGTGCCGTCGCCGGCTGTCGTCTAGGAGCAATCTTTCCACTCGTGTCGTCCCGATAAAACGAATCAGTTTTACATTTTTGCCTTCTACGACGTCGAAGATATAATAAGTACAGTAAGTATAATTTATTAACAGCCGCCATAATACTACGGGAGTAAAAAAAAGTCTAAAACTAAAAAAATTACTTATTTATAATTTTAAATTATAAACTATTTACTAAAAAATGGCTTTTATCGGTGTCGTGTCGTCCACACGTACCGTGAGGTGTGAACTCGTGTCGTTGTCATGCCGGATCCGTGTCGGAGTCGTGTCGTGTAGTGTGAAAACGCCCATAAACGTAGCCCGGTACTGGGCAGAAAAACTTTGAATGGAATGATTTCAGACTCGAAAAAGTAAAGTAACCAAGGATGAATTTTGCTCGAAGTGAACATGTCGCATGCAACTTCGACAAAGGCAGTCTGTGCTTCTCGTGGATAAATCAAGGTTCCGTATTACTCGTTGCGATGGCCGAGTTCGTGTTTACAGACGCCCAGGAGAACGGTACTCAGCTGCTACTGTCCAGGAAGTCGAAAGATTTGGAGGTGGTTAAGTTATGGTTTGGGGTGGGATTAGTATCGACAGTAGAACCGACCTTGTTGTAATTCCTGGAAATCTTAACGCTATGCTCTATGTTGACATTGTGTTAGGAGAACATGTTGTTCCTGTGGCATATGGAATAGGTCAAAATGTCCTGTTAATACAGGATAGCGCACGACCACACATACACAGTGCTTTGATTGCGGCAAATCGATTACTCGGGGAATCGTCGTATAGGCGACGAGTTGCCAGGATAGTACGCTGCATGTTTCTAAAGCGCGAGTGGTACAGAGAGTTTAAAAATTTATTGGAAGCCTTCATTGAAAATCCAAAGAAGAAGTTCATGGCCCGTTTAAGTTTGTTGTTTTTCTGTTATTTTTTTTTTAATTCTGTTTTGAAGATTGAAAGATTTGGAAAGATCGTATATTTTGCGTACGATTTCGAATGTATGATCGTACATCGTGTCAGCTCCAAAAAAGTCGTATAAATACGATTTAAATCGTACGGTTGGCAACACTGGTCTCGCCTCACCCTACTTAACTTAAGCATCCCCCTCACCCAGCGCTTTATTGGTTCGTTTCCAAAAAATTAAATATGACTTTATAAGGCAAAATTGAATAAAAGTTTCTTTTACAGTAAAGCCGAGGCCGCACTACGGTTTTTTCCCGCGGGCGGTAACCGCTATAACCGCGAAACCGCTCGAGAAACACACAGTACGCTAAGGGAAAAATCAGTCGCGGGAAAAAAACCATTAGTGAGTCCGCTTGTATTAGCTTACTTGAGTCACAAAATCACGCGATTAAAAATCGCGGCGGTTTAGCCGTAGTGGGGTTTAGGCCTAAAGTAGAAGTTTTTTACTGGAAATTACCGGAAAAAAAAAGAATGACAGGAAATAATATGTTTTGATTGAAAATGAAAACTTTAAACAGAAAATTAAAAGTTTTGATAGAAAATTATTTTGTTTAGAGAAAATTGGAAGTTTTTTACAGAAAATAAAGAAAATTTTGACAGAGAATAAAAAGTTTTGCCCAGATATAAAAATTTTGCAAGAAATGTTTTGACAGAAAATGAAAAGTTTTGACAAAATTATTATTTTTTTTTACAGAAAATTCGAAGTTTTTTTTACAGAAAATAAGAAAAATTGACAGAAAATAAAAAGTTTTGACAGAAAATGAAAAGTTTTGACCATTTTTTTTACAGAAAATTAGGCGTTTTTTATAAAGAAAATAAGAAAAATTTACAGAAAATAAAAAGTTTTGACAGTAAATGAAAACTTTAGACAGAAAAGTTTAAAATTTTTGATAGAAAATGAAAATTTTTAACTAAAAATAAAAAGTTTTGATCGATAGTGACAAATTTTTACAGAAAATGAAAATTTACAACCGAAAAGACAGAAAATTAATTATTTTTTTACAGAAAATAAGAAAAAAATGACAGAAAATAAAAAGTTCGGTCGAAAATGAAAAGACGGAAAATGAATACTTTACATAGAAAAGTTTTGACAGAAAATCCAAATTTTTTACAGAAAATAAAAAGTTAAATAAAATTTTTTTCCCGTTTGGTCAAACGGGAAAAAATTTGACCGAAAATGGAAACTTTATACAGAAGTTTTGACAGAAAATGAAATGTTTTTACAAAAAAATAAATGTTTTTCTACAGAAAATTATAAAGATTTAGAAATCGGTTTATATTATATTAATTATAGATACAATCATATAAACTTATTAAGGGCGAAATGTAGCCTGAATATATAAATGTATTCAACCTGTTTCTATTTAAACCGTAACCTGTGTCTATTTAAAATAAGTAACTAGCCATCTGCAGACGCGTTTCGAGATGATGAAAGATACACTTAGAAACGTGTCTACAGATGGCTACTCTCTTAAGTAAATAGAAAGAAATAATCTTAAAAAACAATGTTATTTATCTAGGACTCGTTTAGTGACATGAAAATGTATTGGCGGCTGGAAATAACATGCAAATACCTGTTTTAAATTTCAATATCCTGTGTGGTAATACCCAGAGAAGTAGTTGTCGCAACATGGGATTTATTTTGTAGTCTTAATAAGACTTAATATTATAGAGCTACGAACAGGATGATTATATTTATATTTCAGACTAGAAATTTTTTTACAGAAAATAAGAAAATTTTTCAGAAAATAAAGTTTTGGCCGAAAATGAAAAGTTTTGACAGAAAATGAAAATTTTAGATAGAAAAGTTGAAAAGTTATGACAGAAAATGAAAATTTTACACAGAAAAGTTTAAAATTATGGTCAAAAAATGAAAAGTTTTGACAAGAACAGTCACAACTTTAAACAAAAAGTTCCAAAATTTTGATAGAAAATGAACAGTTTTGACAGACAACTAAAAGTTTTTGACAGAAAATGAAAAGATTTGACATAAATGAAAGGTTTTTACAGAAACTGAAATCTTTTAAAAGAAAAGTTTAAAATTTTGGACAAAAATGAAAAGTTTTGACAGAAATTGAAAACTTTAGACAGAAATTTTTTGACTGTAAATGAACATTTTTGGCAGAAAATTGAAAGGTTTTTAACAAAAAATGAAAAGATTTGACAGAAAATAGAAAGTTTTGACCGAAAACTAAAAGTTTTAACAGAAAAAGACAACTGTAGACAGAAAAAAATAACATTTTGGAGCAAAAATGAAAAGTTTTGACAAAAATTGAAGACTTGAAGACCAAAATTTTGATAGAAAATGGATAGTTTTCATAGACAACTAAAAGTTTTTGACAGAAAATGAAAAGATTTGACATAAATGAAAGGTTTTTACAGAAACTGAAATCTTTTAAAAGAAAAGTTTAAAATTTTGGGCAAAAATGAAAAGTTTTGACAGAAATTGAAAACTTTAGACAGAAATTTTTTAAAGTTTTGACTGTAAATGAACATTTTTCACAAAAAATTGAAACGTTTTTTTTACAGAAAATGAAAGGATTTGACAGAAAATAGAAAGTTTTGACCAAAAACTAAAATTTTGACAGAAAAAGACAACATAAAAAATTAACATTTTGGAGCAAAAATGGAAAGTTTTGACACAAATTCAAAACTTTTAAAAGAAACAGAAAATTTTAAAAGTTTTGACAGGAAATGTCAAAATTTTTTACAAGAAAATTAAAAATGTTTTTTTACAGAAAATGAAAAGATTTGACAGAAAATAGAGAGTTTTGCCCGAAAACTAAAAGTTTTGACAGAAAAGGACAACTTCAGATAGAACATTTTAAGTTGTAATAAATGAAAATGAAAAATGATAATAGAAAATCTCAATTAAGACAAAAAGAATCGAACGAAACTCGAAAAATCTACTCAAAACTAAATTTCTCATTTCATTTGACTGGAAGCGTTTCCTTACTCCTAATCCACTCCTGCCAGAATGTTTGCAAGAAAAAACTCAAACAGCCTTCTTTCCTCCTCACTCCTCTCCTTAATCAAAAACACAGAAACTTTGACAAAAAAAAAATCCCAAACCGCGAAAGCAAACAGATAATAAACTTAACTCAACCAAGATAATCACATTCTCGAGACGTTTCTCAACGAAGCAGAATCCACCTGATTATAACATCACAAAGAAACCACAAAACAAAAGTTTTAAAATATTAAAGCAAACAATAAAGGATGATGAAAAAACGCGCTCTGCAGTCCTGTCCCATTAAAAATTTAACAAACAACTTGTTCTACCACGAAGTTGCATCATCGCGTAGATTTATCAACGTGAAGTTGAATCAACACGAAGTTGCATCAACATGAAGCTGCATCAATTAACGAGAAGTTGCATAGTCTTGTCTGTCTAGTCTTGTCTATCTAGACATATTTGTCTAGTCTTGTCTGTCTAGCCTTGTCTAGTCTTGTCCGACTAGTCTTGTCTGTCTAGTTAATCTTGACTGTCTAGTCTTGTCTGTCTAGTCTTGTCTGTCTAGTCTTGTCTGTCTAGTCTTGTCTGTCTAGTCTTGTCTGTCAAGTCTTGTCTGTCTAGTCTTGTCTGTCTAGTCTTGTCTGTCTAGTCTTGTCTGTCTAGTCTTGTCTGTCTAGTCTTGTCTGTCTAGTGTTGTCTGTCTAGTCTTGTCTGTCTAGTCTTGTCTGTCTAGTCTTGTCTGTCTAGTCTTGTCTGTCTAGTCTTGTCTGTCTAGTCTTGTCTGTCTAGTCTTGTCTGTCTAGTCTTGTCTGTCTAGTCTTGTCTGTCTAGTCTTGTCTGTCTAGTCTTGTCTGTCTAGTCTTGTCTGTCTAGTCTTGTCTGTCTAGTCTTGTCTGTCTAGTCTTGTCTGTCTAGTCTTGTCTGTCTAGTCTTGTCTGTCTAGTCTTGTCTGTCTAGTCTTGTCTGTCTAGTCTTGTCTGTCTAGTCTTGTCTGTCTAGTCTTGTCTGTCTAGTCTTGTCTGTCTAGTCTTGTCTGTCTAGTCTTGTCTGTCTAGTCTTGTCTGTCTAGTCTTGTCTGTCTAGTCTTGTCTGTCTAGTCTTGTCTGTCTAGTCTTGTCTGTCTAGTCTTGTCTGTCTAGTCTTGTCTGTCTAGTCTTGTCTGTCTAGTCTTGTCTGTCTAGTCTTGTCTGTCTAGTCTTGTCTGTCTAGTCTTGTCTGTCTAGTCTTGTCTGTCTAGTCTTGTCTGTCTAGTCTTGTCTGTCTAGTCTTGTCTGTCTAGTCTTGTCTGTCTAGTCTTGTCTGTCTAGTCTTGTCTGTCTAGTCTTGTCTGTCTAGTCTTGTCTGTCTAGTCTTGTCTGTCTAGTCTTGTCTGTCTAGTCTTGTCTGTCTAGTCTTGTCTGTCTAGTCTTGTCTGTCTAGCCTTGTCTGTCTAGTCTTGTCTGTCTAGTCTTGTCTGTCTAGTCTTGTCTGTCTAGTCTTGTCTGTCTAGTCTTGTCTGCCTAGTCTTCTCTGCCTAGTCTTGTCTGTCTAGTCTTGTCTGTCTAGTCTTGTCTGTCTAGTCTTGTCTGTCTAGTCTTGTCTGTCTAGTCTTGTCTGTCTAGTCTTGTCTGTCTAGTCTTGTCTGTCTAGTCTTGTCTGTCTAGTCTTGTCTGTCTAGTCTTGTCTGTCTAGTCTTGTCTGTCTAGTCTTGTCTGTCTAGTCTTGTCTGTCTAGTCTTGTCTGTCTAGTCTTGTCTGTCTAGTCTTGTCTGTCTAGTCTTGTCTGTCTAGTCTTGTCTGTCTAGTCTTGTCTGTCTAGTCTTGTCTGTCTAGTCTTGTCTGTCTAGTCTTGTCTGTCTAGTCTTGTCTGTCTAGTCTTGTCTGTCTAGTCTTGTCTGTCTAGTCTTGTCTGTCTAGTCTTGTCTGTCTAGTCTTGTCTGTCTAGTCTTGTCTGTCTAGTCTTGTCTGTCTAGTCTTGTCTGTCTAGTCTTGTCTGTCTAGTCTTGTCTGTCTAGTCTTGTCTGTCTAGTCTTGTCTGTCTAGTCTTGTCTGTCTAGTCTTGTCTGTCTAGTCTTGTCTGTCTAGTCTTGTCTGTCTAGTCTTGTCTGTCTAGTCTTGTCTGTCTAGTCTTGTCTGTCTAGTCTTGTCTGTCTAGTCTTGTCTGTCTAGTCTTGTCTGTCTAGTCTTGTCTGTCTAGTCTTGTCTGTCTAGTCTTGTCTGTCTAGTCTTGTCTGTCTAGTCTTGTCTGTCTAGTCTTGTCTGTCTAGTCTTGTCTGTCTAGTCTTGTCTGTCTAGTCTTGTCTGTCTAGTCTTGTCTGTCTAGTCTTGTCTGTCTAGTCTTGTCTGTCTAGTCTTGTCTGTCTAGTCTTGTCTGTCTAGTCTTGTCTGTCTAGTCTTGTCTGTCTAGTCTTGTCTGTCTAGTCTTGTCTGTCTAGTCTTGTCTGTCTAGTCTTGTCTGTCTAGTCTTGTCTGTCTAGTCTTGTCTAGTCTTGTCTGTCTAGTCTTGTCTGTCTAGTCTTGTCTGTCTAGTCTTGTCTGTCTAGTCTTGTCTGTCTAGTCTTGTCTGTCTAGTCTTGTCTGTCTTGTCTTGTCTGTCTAGTCTTGTCTGTCTAGTCTTGTCTGTCTAGTCTTGTCTGTCTAGTCTTGTCTGTCTAGTCTTGTCTGTCTAGTCTTGTCTGTCTAGTCTTGTCTGTCTAGTCTTGTCTGTCTAGTCTTGTCTGTCTAGTCTTGTCTGTCTAGTCTTGTCTGTCTAGTCTTGTCTGTCTAGTCTTGTCTGTCTAGTCTTGTCTGTCTAGTCTTGTCTGTCTAGTCTTGTCTGTCTAGTCTTGTCTGTCTAGTCTTGTCTGTCTAGTCTTGTCTGTCTAGTCTTGTCTGTCTAGTCTTGTCTGTCTAGTCTTGTCTGTCTAGTCTTGTCTGTCTAGTCTTGTCTGTCTAGTCTTGTCTGTCTAGTCTTGTCTGTCTAGTCTTGTCTGTCTAGTCTTGTCTGTCTAGTCTTGTCTGTCTAGTCTTGTCTGTCTAGTCTTGTCTGTCTAGTCTTGTCTGTCTAGTCTTGTCTGTCTAGTCTTGTCTGTCTAGTCTTGTCTGTCTAGTCTTGTCTGTCTAGTCTTGTCTGTCTAGTCTTGTCTGTCTAGTCTTGTCTGTCTAGTCTTGTCTGTCTAGTCTTGTCTGTCTAGTCTTGTCTGTCTAGTCTTGTCTGTCTAGTCTTGTCTGTCTAGTCTTGTCTGTCTAGTCTTGTCTGTCTAGTCTTGTCTGTCTAGTCTTGTCTGTCTAGTCTTGTCTGTCTAGTCTTGTCTGTCTAGTCTTGTCTGTCTAGTCTTGTCTGTCTAGTCTTGTCTGTCTAGTCTTGTCTGTCTAGTCTTGTCTGTCTAGTCTTGTCTGTCTAGTCTTGTCTGTCTAGTCTTGTCTGTCTAGTCTTGTCTGTCTAGTCTTGTCTGTCTAGTCTTGTCTGTCTAGTCTTGTCTGTCTAGTCTTGTCTGTCTAGTCTTGTCTGTCTAGTCTTGTCTGTCTAGTCTTGTCTGTCTAGTCTTGTCTGTCTAGTCTTGTCTGTCTAGTCTTGTCTGTCTAGTCTTGTCTGTCTAGTCTTGTCTGTCTAGTCTTGTCTGTCTAGTCTTGTCTGTCTAGTCTTGTCTGTCTAGTCTTGTCTGTCTAGTCTTGTCTGTCTAGTCTTGTCTGTCTAGTCTTGTCTGTCTAGTCTTGTCTGTCTAGTCTTGTCTGTCTAGTCTTGTCTGTCTAGTCTTGTCTGTCTAGTCTTGTCTGTCTAGTCTTGTCTGTCTAGTCTTGTCTGTCTAGTCTTGTCTGTCTAGTCTTGTCTGTCTAGTCTTGTCTGTCTAGTCTTGTCTGTCTAGTCTTGTCTGTCTAGTCTTGTCTGTCTAGTCTTGTCTGTCTAGTCTTGTCTGTCTAGTCTTGTCTGTCTAGTCTTGTCTGTCTAGTCTTGTCTGTCTAGTCTTGTCTGTCTAGTCTTGTCTGTCTAGTCTTGTCTGTCTAGTCTTGTCTGTCTAGTCTTGTCTGTCTAGTCTTGTCTGTCTAGTCTTGTCTGTCTAGTCTTGTCTGTCTAGTCTTGTCTGTCTAGTCTTGTCTGTCTAGTCTTGTCTGTCTAGTCTTGTCTGTCTAGTCTTGTCTGTCTAGTCTTGTCTGTCTAGTCTTGTCTGTCTAGTCTTGTCTGTCTAGTCTTGTCTGTCTAGTCTTGTCTGTCTAGTCTTGTCTGTCTAGTCTTGTCTGTCTAGTCTTGTCTGTCTAGTCTTGTCTGTCTAGTCTTGTCTGTCTAGTCTTGTCTGTCTAGTCTTGTCTGTCTAGTCTTGTCTGTCTAGTCTTGTCTGTCTAGTCTTGTCTGTCTAGTCTTGTCTGTCTAGTCTTGTCTGTCTAGTCTTGTCTGTCTAGTCTTGTCTGTCTAGTCTTGTCTGTCTAGTCTTGTCTGTCTAGTCTTGTCTGTCTAGTCTTGTCTGTCTAGTCTTGTCTGTCTAGTCTTGTCTGTCTAGTCTTGTCTGTCTAGTCTTGTCTGTCTAGTCTTGTCTGTCTAGTCTTGTCTGTCTAGTCTTGTCTGTCTAGTCTTGTCTGTCTAGTCTTGTCTGTCTAGTCTTGTCTGTCTAGTCTTGTCTGTCTAGTCTTGTCTGTCTAGTCTTGTCTGTCTAGTCTTGTCTGTCTAGTCTTGTCTATCTAGTCTTGTCTGTCTAGTCTTGTCTGTCTAGTCTTGTCTGTCTAGTCTTGTCTGTCTAGTCTTGTCTGTCTAGTCTTGTCTGTCTAGTCTTGTCTGTCTAGTCTTGTCTGTCTAGTCTTGTCTGTCTAGTCTTGTCTGTCTAGTCTTGTCTGTCTAGTCTTGTCTGTCTAGTCTTGTCTGTCTAGTGTTGTCCAGAGTGCAAAATGGAAATCAAAGTAAGGCATCGATCAAATATTTTTGGTTTCAGTGTGTTGAATGATTAAACGATAATTTGTTGGAGAGTGTTGGTGGAAAATGTGTGATCGATGCGAAAATTGAGTTGCAAAAAGGAAGTTTGTTAATTTGCTAGAATTTGTTAAAAAAAGTTTTGTTTACATTTTTGCAAGAAAAAAATTGTGGATTTGACAAATGTTACCTTTTTGTGGAAAACAGATTTGGTCAACAAAGCTTTGTTTTAAAAGCCAGTAAATTTGACAAAGTTTCAAGAGAAATAATGGAAGTTTGTTAAAGTGTCCAAAACTAACAAATTTGTGAAAGAAAATGTTAGAAAGATTGAGAATCAAATTCAGAAAATTTGGCAAAATTTTAGCAAAAAATTAGCAA